>JADLZK010012497.1:0-62035 GCA_015847255.1 Hyparrhenia diplandra
ACATTTCTCGACGCCTTCATCGTGGATGGGTTTTATACCTATTTCCTTTGATTTTCAAGTTTAAGAAATGTCAACAAGGAGCATGAGGTTTCCTCCCACCCCGAGGTCCATGCACGCCTACGGTCGGTGAGAACCGCGACGCTAGGGACACACCATCAACGCCGGCCGCAAGGCGAGGCTCTGCCGAGAAGAACGTCCCCGGGGATCGACGACAAATACCACCGCGACGACCACGACAAACGCCCCCCGCACCTACAAAGAAGCGACGCTAGCGGGCGTCACGACAACAGGAGGACAAGAGCGCAGCCCCACGGCAGAGGCCGCCCGGCGAGCCCGTCTCCCTGCCGTGATCGCCGCCCCGAGCCTCGAGCTCAAGGAGCACCAAGGGCGCCGGCCGCGCATCCATGACGCCCCCATTTCCTTCGCTTCCGAGCCCGACCTTGTGCGCGTATACAATGGGGGGAGACCGACCGCACTGCTGAGGGACTACCGGGCCGGCCGGCCAGCCGGGGGCGCCGACAACGACTACTCATCATCCGCAACCCTCCCACTTTACCTTGCAGATTCTGGCCGGCCGTCGAGCACTCTCCCTGAGGGCACCATCCACAACGGGAGGACTTGCGCCGACGCCTTCGCTTTCCAGAATGTAGGCACAAAAAAATCCTACCTCAAGGCCGCACACACCGACAAGCCGAATAGCTGGCTTTACTCCGCCCGAGTGTCTTGAATCAAGGCGCATGCTAAAATTTGACCTGGCACTGACAAGGAGGTAACGGTGAGATCCGGAACATGCCCGGTGAGACCAAGACAAGCTCCGCATGTATGGCTCGAGGTCGATGTAAAGACATATAGCTATGAGAGCTATCCGTCAATGAACAATGAATGCATTCGTAAGCGCATATAAAGATATGACGTAAAACAAAGCCGCCGAATGATCATAAAAGACATGTTTGAACAAGTAAAGTCGATCATCATGATGTGCTATTGTAAAGCTCTATTGCATAGATTGATTTAATTGACCACATGATAAATGAAAGAATATAAATCATAAACATCATTATAGATATTCATGACACGTGAAGAAGGAACTACCCTACGCGAAAAACGTATACCGAACCCGGAAGGAACTACCCACGAAAAACGAGATACCTAAACCCGCAACACGTAATATCTTAGAAGATAACCGTGTTCGCAAGCTTGCCGACCTCGGGTCCATGAAGAAGGAACTACCCCGCATAAAAACCTATCGACAAACCGATCTCTAGTCCACCCGGATGACTAGCTCTAGAATAACCCAAAGATCTCAGATCCACCGGATGACACAGCCCCGGTCAAGATCTAAACGCATATGAACCCACAACACGTGACAACTTAGATTGATCTAGCTTGGCTATGGATGAACAGATAAATCTAGTAGCACAGAAGATGGACAATTAAAGTACTAAAAGCAACTAGATCTATGATAAGATAAAGCCGAGACGCCTCAATCTAAATTGGGCAAAAAGTGTGTGCAAACACAATTAAATAAATAAATGAAAAGCATTTGCATTAATGTGGTAACTTAATGAATTCATTAGATCTTGCCAAAATCTAATGAAGCCGATAACTAGCTCTTAGCCGCACCTTAGCCCACCGGATGGCTCATGATCGATAAAAAGAACCCTCTTGCCCTCGATAGCTTAAACGCCCGACGATAAAGCGTGAACAAGACTTCTTGCAATAATCTAAATCTCGCCTCGACGATACTTGACATGGTGCAAGGTTGCCGCACTTACAGAGGTCGACGGGTCGATGAATCCTCTTGCAGTAGATCGACGACATGATCGACTCGAAGGGTGGCCGGAGCCAAGGCACTGAGCCGGGTTGTTTGTATTGATTTGGGTATATCGCTTACAGCTGCTAGGGGTCTCATATTTATACCCCGGGCTTATTGAGTCCTAACTAGTTACTTAATAATAATAACTAAAATATCTAGCTAAGATACATTGTCCCTCCAAGTCTTCTCGAGTCGTGGGAATCGCACGTGATGTGGGCCCTCACCCCTGATATTCCTCTTGATGCTCCACGCTTGTCGAACCATCTCTCGCCGCCTCCTTCTCGACTAGCGTTTAGCCGAATAGCGGTTTCCCCGAATGCCACAAAGATCGCAGCGTTCGCCTTCTTGCTAGCCGAATAACCTCTTACCGAACCACCGCAGCCGCCCATCTGGTCATCCAAAGCTCTTACCAAATTTTGTGTTAACATATGCCCTCAATTTTAGAGTAAAAGAAGCCTTTTGCTCAAATTGACCATGATCTCGCTAAAATCTCGCCAAGCCTTTTAAATGGCTAAAATTACCAAGGCCCATCTTCCTGAAATTTCCTTCGACACGTTTCAACCCTTCGCTCTTCTGGGACCCGTGCACGGAGTTTCCACCAATGTGAATCGGCAAGCCAAGCTGCTCCGCTTCTCAAGATAAGCACCGAATAGATCTTCCAATCTTCTAGCCATTTTAAATCTCTTCGCCTCCCTTATCGCATAAATATAGGCAAACTCCTCCAAGAGTCATCCAAATCTCCTTCGCTCTGACCTTCTTCTTTTTTCTCAAAGATCAAAATCATTCGCTAACCCTAGCCTCGAGCAATGGAGTGTTTTTTTCTTTGTGCGCTTTTGATGCTCACTTCATGCCGAATCCGACTCGTCCCTTTTTTCTTGATGATACTTGAAGCCCTCGTGATGCCGAGATTGCGACCTCCGCCGCCAACAAGAATAGCACAAGAAGCGCAGTATGCAGCAGCAGAGGCACACGAACAAACCATCGGAAGACATAGAAGATGTAAAAGAGGAATATGACAAGCTTGATGAAGTTCGGGATTTTTATGTGCGTACTCAAAGAATAAGTCTTGCCGAGCCTCCGATGATCCCCCTTTCATGGTTCATCTTTTCAAGCAACTCCCCGTTGCGTGCGTGGCGAGGAGGTTTAACCGCCGATCGGGGCAAACTGCATACCGACCTTGAAGCACGGACACACCAGTGGCTCATCTCGCACACGTAGGATGAACGCTACGTCGGGTCGCTTGAAGGCCGCCCTGATACTCTTTTTTCAATTAGGAGAGTTGTAAAGATAATGTGCGACTCAGATGGCAATTATGCCTACCTTTATCAATAATTCTATGTTTTTGCCTCTTTTGTCATGATGTCCGCCACTTATCTCCCCGACGAACTCCCCTAATTATCCTGTAAGATTTTCAATCATAGCACTAAGATTGTACCGCGAATAACGCACTTAGCCTACCAGATTTATTTTTGTTCTAAGGCAACATATCATATATATGTCGGCTATTTTCCACTCTTTTGGAATATTTTTCTACTAAAGGCTTATGTTTTTAAACATCGGCTATATTGGGATTTGCACCTTATCTTCTCAAGCTCCAACTTCAACACTAGGATAATATTTCTTCAAGAATCTCCCGCTGATTGCCGACTTGAATTCTTGTCCTCGTAAAGATATCAAAATATATGCATTCCCGTACACATCTCAATACTCGAAAAGGACCTTCCTAATCTAGAGACCATTTGCCGAATGCCCCGCCCTTGGTCCCAAGTGGTAATAATGCTTTCCGACAAGGTCTCCTTCGCAAACTCTTTAATTTCGAATTTCTTGTTGTAATATTTGGCTTACACGCATCTTGTTTTTCTCAATATTTTCCAACGCTTTTAGATTTAATTTGATGCAAATCTTCTAATCCATCTATCATAAGATTTTTATATTCTTCTTTCGCCAAATCTTTTCTCGTAATGTAACCCGCCCTGATCCCGATTGCATCTCCCACTGTAATACCGCATGGTGCCCGTGATACTAATTCATAAGGTGATGTCTTAGTGGATCCATGACATGCCATCCTAGTTTCCACAATGCTTCATTAAGAACCAAATGCCATCTTCTAGGCTTCTTCGATCTTCTTCCGAATGATCTTGATCATGATTTTATTAGAAGCTTCAAATGACCGCTGGCTTGGGCATAGTAAGGAGATGAATTGTACAATTTGATTCCCATATCCTCAAAGAAAGTCACAAAATTCAATGTATATAAACCGACTCCCCCGACGGGCCGTTATGGTTTCAGAATTCCAAACCTCAGAAATGATATGTTCTTTGACAAACTCAACCATATTCTCCGATGTGACCTTTTTCAATGGGATAGCTTCAACCCACTTAGTAAAATAATCAAGGCCAATAGCACAAACTTATGGCCTTTGCTCGATGGAGGGTGGATCCGCCAATCAAATCTATACCCCATCCTCCCGAATGGCCAAGGCTTAACAATGGGGTTTAATGTCGATGCAGAGCTCTCCTCAATATTACCAACTTTGACAATCTTGACACCCTTTTGTAATATTCAAAACAATCCTCAAGCATAGTTGGCCAAAAGTATCCTCGCCCCCTCCCCGATACCCATTTCATTCGTAAGCCGACCGGGTGTGCACCACACAATCCTTCATGTACCTCATACATCACTTTCTTTAGCCTCCTTGACTCAAGCATTTAAGTAGCACCCCATCCGTAGATTTATAATATAATCGATCATCAAGGAGCACAAACTTAATAGCTTTGTACCGAAGTTTTCGAGAAACTTTCTTCAAGGATTTTAAGGTATTCGTAATCTCACCCTCCAATCATCATCGCTTGATCGGTACTTTGATCTCCACCAAGTGCACATAAATCGCAATGAAAACTTCTTGATTGTCCTTATATCCGAAGCATTTTGGGCTAGCTTATTAGCTTCTTCATTTTGTTCCTCGTAATATGGTGAAGGATCACAATCTTGAAAGTTCTCAAGTATTTTTGACATTCCTCATAATAATTTCTTAGGATGTCATTCCCGTATTCATATTCGCCGATCGCTTGCTTGATTACTAATTCGTAATCTCCAAAGATCTCAACCGCAACGGCTTCCATCTCAACAAGAAGTTGGAGTCCTCTCGAGTAAAGCTTCATATTCTCGCCTCGATTGTTAGTGACAAAGGGCATCAATAGGAATAGCAAACTCAAAAGATGCCCCTTAGGCTTAAATTAGTAAAACACCCGCACTCCGCCTTTTTCACAAGATGATCCATCAAAGAATAAAGCCCAAGGTGTAATACCAATCATGTCACAGTAAGGATCACGGTTGTTGTGTTACAAAATCAGCAATAATTTGTCCTTTAACAAGCTTTCGCCGATTCAATCTCGTGATCAAATTCGATAATGCCAACACCCATTTACGATTCTTCCCTTTAAAATCGGCATTGACAACATGTGTTTGATCACATCAAATTTGAAACTATTGTACATTCGCATTCAATAAATAGTGCCGAAAACTTAGTACATGAGAAGTAAACACATAGACACAACTTTTCTATAGCCGAATACCGCTTCGATCCAAAAGTTTTCGGCTAAGATAAGCTACAACTCTCTTCTTTTCCATCTTCTTTTCTTGCATAAGGGCCGCATCCTATAGTTAAATCATCGGCCGCCACGCATGTTTTTAAATGGTTTATCTAGCTTTGGAGGGACCAAAACAGTGGCATCTTCATATATTCCCTTTATTTCATCCAAGGCTTTCTGATGTACGTCACTCCAAATGAACTTCGAGCTTTCTTAAGTTTTAACAAAGGAGAAAATGGCAAGACCCTTTCTCGATAGATTGAGATGAACCTTCTCACCTAAATTGATTTTGCCAAGTAACGATCAAGAACTCAGAAGATCAAGAGGAGGAGCAATATTTTCTATAGCTTCCATGCTCTTTCTTCCCTACTTCAATCCTCCTTTGTGAACTAAGAATCCCAAGAATTCACCGGCCGTGCGGACCCCAAAAAAGCACATTTATTTGGATTCATCTTTAATCCATGTTTTCTAGTGCACTCTAATGTCTTCCTCAAGTCACCAGATGCTTCTTGTAACTCTTGACTTGACGACCACGCCATCAATGTAGACTTCGACTATTTTGTCGATCAACTCGTGGAATATATAATTCATAGCTCTGATAGGTTGCACCAAAGATTTTTAATCCAAATGTCATGACAACCCATTCGAACAAACCAATATGGCCGTGACACCGAAAAGCGTTTTTGATATATCCTCAATGGCCATAAAGATCCGATTATACCCAAAGATTCCCATCCATGAAGCTAATAACCTCGTGATCCAAAGAAATGCGATCTACTAACAAATCAAGAATCGGCATGGGATATCCATACATAGGAGTAGCCTTGTTAAGATGTCCAAATCTATACGCACCCTCATCTTCCCATTCTTCTTGTAAATAGGAACTATACCGAAATCCATTCTCGCATACCGCATGGCTGAATGAAATCGCTTCTAGTAGCCTTTCAATCTCTTTTTTCACGCCGCCAATACCTTCTCTTCATAAATCTTTCGAGGAGGTTGTTTGTAGGGCTGAAATCCTTCCTTGATGGGCAATCGATGTTCAACAATCGAGCGATCCAGCCTCGTGCATCTCCGAATAATCCCAAGCAAAGCAATCCTTGAATTCCTTGAGGAGGTCTACTAATTCTCGTCCCTAAATTCGATCTAGCCGAGCGCCGATATAAGTCGCCTAGGTTTGTCGCCATTGCCAATATCTATCTCTTCTAATTTATCATTTAATTTAAAACCATGCCCAAGCTTTCCTTTGTTACCGCCAATTGGGTTACCCATTAAAAACCATCGTGAATGCCGACGCTTGATCGGCCGTTGATCCCGTGATGAGTACTAGCAGGATCTTCTTTGGTTCTTTTCCCGAAAAGACTTTCGACGCCATCATGTTGCCGATTCAATGATTCTGTGAGTTACAATATCTTCGTAATCATCTCAATCAACTATCTCAACTTCATCACCATCCCAATGGATAAGAATCGTGCATAGTAGATGGAATGCAACAATTGGCATGGATCCAATCTCTTCCAAGCAATAAGTCAGACGCCCTCACCATCAATCACAAAGAAGGTAGTGATTAAGGTCTTCGCCGATTGTCAAATCAACACAAACGGCTCCATGGGTATAATCAAGACTTGCTGAAATCTTTTCACCAATGTCTCTTTTCCCAATAGATCTTCATCAATCATCCCCAACTTTTCAATGTCGTGATATGGCATGAGATTAATAGCAGCTCTCCTCCATCAACAAACATATGAGTTAAAGGTTTTCGTTGAGGTACCCTTTAGGTAGAGGGGCTTCGTGATGATTACATTCCTTTTGGCTTATCAAACACCGCTGCCTTGACAAAAGTTAATCGTGTCAAGAGGTCCATCATCTCTACCGCCAAGATCGTAGAAAGCATTATTTTCTCGACCAAGTGTCTTTCCTCTCTCGGATCTACAGCACCGGCCCCGTAGGAGTTTCAAACCTTATTGGGATGAAGAAAACCATGCTAACATCTCGCCGAACGCCGACTTGCCGAATACTCTTCTCGCTGAATGACTGGCTTCCCGAGTTTTCTTCTTTGGCGCCACACTGCTTATGCTCGCGTTGCTGCTTCCTTGAGCTCCTTGTCGGAGACGCTGGACTCTTTTCTTTGGCTCTTCCTAGATCGAGGGCACCATCGCCCTTTTGCCACACATACTTGAGGAGAGTCCATGTCATCATCGTAATCTTCCACACGCCCCAAGCTTGATCTCGCAATTCTCTTTACCGACGTGAGGTGTGTGTCTTTTATTTTTTGCCGATCATCCTTCGGGAAGCATGCCCCCGCCTTTTTCTTGGATGGGACGGCGGTTGACTCGCGGCTCGCTCTGCACTGCGGTATTGTTCATCGCATTCGTGGCAATTATTCCAAAGGTGCAACTTTAAGCCTTCATTCCAAAGAATGCCTAAAGAAAGGACAATCCCAATGAGACTCCTCTCGCTCCTTCATGTACTCCTCCTCGCTCCAAGTGGTACATCTCTTCTTCGCATCTCCACGCTCTCTTGTAAGTCGCCGATCCTCGCGCATCGCTTTCTTGGCTGCCCGCCATTTGTTCAGCCAGAAGATACGAGATGTTACTCTTGGTTTGGAGATTTCCTTTCTCTCTGCTCGCTATTTGGGAACCGAACACGATGCCGCCGGAGCTCGCGACTAGACACTTGCCGACTAGGGTCAATCGATCCACTTTGCTTTGCCCTTTTCGTAAGTCAAGACTTTCATTGACCTTGCCCTTAGGATCACCGCGTAAAACCATGCACGAATCAAAAGCAACCATGTTTGCGTGGAAGGGCTCTTTTTGTCCACCTTCATATTGTTGTTGAACTTGAGGAGACCCCGCCGTATGGCCCTCTCAATGTTGTTTAAAGATTCGGCAAAGTGATGTTGTGAGTGATCATATCATGGAAGCCACAATATTCTCGCCTTGACCTAACTGACACTTCATAGAATGATTATCCCGTAGTTTGATGCGCCCCTCCTGACCAAGAACTCAAAAGCTCCGACTTGGAGACGCCGGTCGTATGCCCCTTGAGTGTCTTCATCCAAATACGGTTAACCCGGATCGCCTTGCCCCAAGCAAACTCGGCAAATGCTACATCCGCCTCGGCCATCATTCATCTTCTCCTCTTCCAGAAGTGGTTGTATGTCCGATAAGACACGCTGCCCCTTTCAAAAACGGGTATCCTTCTTGATGCTCGAACTGATTGGCCATAAGTGACAAGCGCCTTTGAGAGTTGTCCTAGGTCATCAAACCCATGCCGCCAAACTTTTCCCCGATGGCCGGATGCATTCCCCCGAATGGCTACAAATAAGAATTGATGGTCCGCAAGTTCAAAGAATAGCAGAATTTTTTTGTCCCCTCAACCTGCAAGAACTCTTGTGGTGTTTCATTGTATTTCGCGGTCAACCCCATCAAGTCGATGAGCTCTTTTTTCATTGGAACCGCCAGAGAAGTATGAATGGAATTTATCCTCCAAATGCACTGTGTTCCAATAGAATTGGCCTAAGAATGTAGCAAACCATGTGAAAGCCGCCCCTGTAAGGGATGATGGGAAGAAGCTTAATCCTCCATGCTTCATCATTGGCAAGCTCTCCCAATCGAATCAAAATCGACCGATGTGTTCGGTAGTAGAAGTATCGCCCCGCCCGTAAAACTTGGTCAAGTCGGTAGGAGGCTTCAGCCTTGAAGGAAGCGCCACCGCTGTACCAATCAGATATGGTGACCGATACACATAGGGTGATTCTTGGGCTTGATCCCAAATTGGTGTTGCATCATATCGCCATCCTCGCTAGGAGTATATCCATGTTTGAATTTCGAGGTCCATGAGATTGTCCCCGACCGGCCCCACCTAGCCTATACCTAGGATTTGGCATAACATGAATTGTGGAATAGTCAACGAACTCAGGTAACTGTGGCCAAAGGGATTTCTCTCAGAACCCACCGCCATTGAGCTATTGAGTAGGTGTTGTATGCCGGAGGATTTTGTGTGCACCGAACGCCGCTCCGTGTGACTTGGCTCGACCCCTCCTCGTTTTTTTCTCGTCTTGTCTTGTTCTCTCCTCCGCATTCCCGACCTACAGCCTCCTTTCTTTGGTGGTGGCTTAGGCGTATGACGAAAAAAACAGCCGCCGAATGATCATAAAAGACATGTTTGAACAAGTAAAGTCGATCATCATGATGTGCTATTGTAAAGCTCTATTGCATAGATCGATTTAATTGACCACATGATAAATGAAAGAATATAAATCATAAACATCATTATAGATATTCATGACACGTGAAGAAGGAACTACCCTACGTAAAAAACGATACGAACCCAAGGAACTACCCTACGTAAAACGTGATACGAACCCGCAACACGTAAATATCTTAGAAGCATAACCGTGTTCGGCAAGCTTGCCGACCGGGTCCATGAAGAAGGAACTACCCAAGCAGAAAAACCTATCGATTAAATCGATCTCTAGTCCACCGGATGACTAGCTCTAGAATAACCCAAAGATCTCAGATTCCACCGGATGACACGCCTCCCGCCAAGATCTAAACGCATACGAACCCACAACACGTGACAACTTAGATTGATCTAGCTCGCTTACGATGAATGTAGATAAATCTAGTAGCACGGTAAGATGGACAATTAAAGTACTAAAAGCAACTAGATCTATGATAAGATAAAGCCGAGACGCCTCAATCTAAATTGACAAAAAGTGTGTGCAAACACAATTAAATAAATAAATGAAAAGCATTGCGCATACGTGGTAACTTAATGAATTTATTAGATCTTGCCAAAATCTAATGAAGCCGATAACCAGCTCTTAGCCGCACCTTAGCCCACCGGATGGCTCATGATCGACAAAAGAACCCTCTTGCCCCCGATAGCTTAAACCGCCCCGACGATACTAAGCGTGAACAAGACTTCTTGCATAATCTAAATCCACCCGACGGGTATTTTCTGACATGGTGCAAGGTTGCCGGTATTTTACAGAGGTCGACGGGTCGATGAATCCTCTTGCAGATCGACGACACGATCGACTCGAAGGGTGCAGCCAAGCCAAGGCACGGAGCCGGGTTGTTTGTATTGATTTGGGTATATCGCTTACGCTGCCGGGGTCTCATATTTATATCCCGGGCTTATTGAGTCCTAACTAGTTACGAATAATAATAACTAAAATATCTAGCTAAGATACATTGTCCTCCAAGTCTTCCTGAGTCGTGGGAATCGCACGTGATGTGGGCCCTCGTCCCTGATATTCCTCTTGATGCTCCACGCTTGTCGAACCATCTCTCGCCGCCCTCCTTCTGACTCGTGCTCTTTAGCCGAATAATAGCGCTTCCCGAATGCCACAAAGACCGCAGCCATCTTCTTGCTAGCCGAATAACCTCTACCGAACCACCGTGTGCCGCCCATCTGGTCATCCCGTGCTCTTACCAAATTTTGGTGTTACTGTGTAACTTCCTGTGGCACCTACACCCGGCCGAGCACGACGTGGGACCTCGTGGGGATGCAAGCGTAAGAAGGGGGAAGGCTCGCGCGACTACACGCGCTCCAAGTTTTCGCAACAACCTCTCCGAGGCCTCCGACTCTCATCATCACCGCCTTCACGTCGGCACCACCGCGAGACCTTGATCCACGAGCGCCCGGCGCCCAGCCCAAGACCGTGAAGGAGCCTCGACTCGCCACCCGCCCACGCCGAGGTGAGGACGCCGCCTCCGCCGTCACGGGCAAGGGCAGGCCCAAGGCCGACGACGACGCCGCCGAGGGGTCCGCCCCGCGCACGCAAGAAGAAGAACAAGAAGAACAAGCGTCCCCGACGACGACGACGACACAGTTCGCCGCCGTGGTGGACAAGCCGCAAGGGCGGGTCCTGGGTGGCACGAACCGTCCCCAAAGAGCACTTCGACAAGATGCTCGAGGCGCCCATGCCCGCACCACGAGGGCCCGGTCAAGCACAAGATGAAGGACTGCCGCGCCATGAAGAAGCACGTGATGGGCACGCCGCGGGAGAGACAAGGACGACGACGACAAGGTCGCTGGCCAGCCCCGACGAGTTCGACGGCGACATCTACATCGAGGATGGCACCGTCAACGTAGTCTTCTGAGGCACCCCGCCACGAGTCCAAGCTCCCGCAAAAGCTCACCCACCGTGAAGTCCTCTTCACCAAGCCTCGCGACGCCCGCCTACCTCAAGTGGCCGGCCCGATCATGTTCGACAAGGCCGATCACCCACGACACATCCCGCACCGGGAGGTACCCGCCGTCGTCGACCCCATCATCGGCACTGCCGCCTTGGCAAGGTGCCGATGGACGGCCGGCAGGGCCTCAACCTCCCTACATCCACGCGCCCAAGCCCTTGGCATCCCCAAGGCACGACTCCGCCTCGCCGGAACCAACCCACGGCGCGGTGCCGGAAGCAGATGATCCCGCCGGGCGGATCGACCTCGTCACCTTCGGCACCCCTGACAACTTCCGCAAGGAGGTCCTCACGCTCGAGGTGCTCCCTTCAGAATGCCTACCACGCACCTTGGGGGCGGCCGTGTTACGCCGGTTCATGGCCGTCCCCAACTACACCTACCTCAAGCTCAAGATCCCCGGCCGGGGTCATCACCGTTGACTCCACCTTCGAGCACGCCGCGGGCCGCGGCGCCGCCGTCCAAGACGCCCGACGCGGCAATCGAGATCGAGGAGATGCCGCCAAAGATGGCGGCCTAGGCCAGCGCCCGAGGACTCCCCGAGCTCAAGAAGGTGGCGAGCGCGAGCACGGCCGGTGAGCTCGGCAAGCCGGGAGCACGAGCCTTCCTGAGCTCGACAAGGTCACCGGCCGCGCTCGAGCCCGAGATCGACGGGGATGGCCCACCTCGCGCGGGGTCCAAGCTCTCCCCCCCAAATAGCAAAGCGAAGCCTGTCGACTTCCTCCGCGCAACCTCGATAGGAGCTGTGGGAGGGCCTCGGATATGCCGCATACCGAGGGAAGTCGCCGAGCACTCCTGATATCAAACCCGCTTTCCTACGGGAAGCAAAGGCTTAGACGCTTCGATGACGACGACGCCGTGCAATCGCCAAGGAGATAGATAAGCTCTTAGCCGCTAGGTTTATCAAGGAGGTGTATCATCCCGAGTGGATAGCCAACCCCGCATAGTTAAGAAGAAGAACGGAAATGGAGAATGTGTGTTGATTACACGGGTCTCAACAAGGCATGCCCGAAGGATCCGCTTTTTGCCGCAAGATCGATCAAATTGTTGACTCCACCTCCGGGTGTGAGGCACTCTATTTTCTTGACGCTTACTGCTTACCACCATCGATCGCATGAATGAGCTCGATTAGCTCGCCACCTCCTTCATCACTCCGCTTGGCGCATTCTCGTTACATGACGATGCCCTTCGGTTTGAAAACACCGGGCGCCACCTTCCAAAGGTGCATGCGTAAAGTCTTCAAAGAGCTCCTCGAAAGCTCATAAAAGCATACGCCGACGCATATCATTGTCAAGACGAAACGCCGAAAGAGCTCATCCCCGACCTCGAAAAGGTCTTCGCCAAGCCCGCGGAATATGGAGTCAAGCTTAACCCTCAAAAATGCGCTTTTTGGGGTCCCTCGAGGGAAGTTGCTTGGCTTCATCGCCTCCGAACGCGCATTGAGGCCAACCCCAAAAAATCGCCGCCATTACGAACATGGGGCCGATTAAAACGCCAAGTGTGTGCAATGACTCATGGGATGTCTAGCCGCGCTAAGTCGTTTCATAGCTCGACTGGGAACGAAGCCTCCCGCTTTACAAATTGCCGAAGAAGACCGAAGCCGCCGCTCGGATCGACGAGGCCCAAAGAAGCTTCCGACCGCTGAAGCAACTCCTCGCCAATCCGCCCGCACTCGCCGCGCCCACGCCCAACGAACCAATCCTCCTCTACATCCTCGCCACCTCAAAGGTGGTGAGCACCGCGCCGCCGCCGAGAGAGAGGAGGAAGGGCACGCGCTCAAAGTACAACGCCCGGTGTACTTCAGGCCGAGGTCCTCACCGACACCAAGACTCGACACGCCCAGCCGAGAAGCTCAGATATCGCACCGCCGATCACCCGTAGCAAGCTCAGCACTACTCGATTCCCACCCGGCCACGGTCGCCTCCAAGTATCCGCCCGAGGTCAGGTCATCCGCAGCCTCGAGGTTACGGGCCGCATGGCCAAGTGGGCGATCGAGCTCATGGGAACCGACATCACCTACGCCCCCGAGATGCCACAAAATCTCAAGCCCCGGCCGACTTCATCGCGAATGGACAGAGGTCGAAAGTACCGCCTGCACTCGACGACATCGAGTATCGATTAATCGTGACTTCAACGGATCCGTGAAGAAGTATGGCGCCC
Organism: Hyparrhenia diplandra; assembly: GCA_015847255.1. Classification (NCBI taxonomy): domain Eukaryota; kingdom Viridiplantae; phylum Streptophyta; class Magnoliopsida; order Poales; family Poaceae; genus Hyparrhenia; species Hyparrhenia diplandra. The sequence continues at coordinate 13,770 of JADLZK010012497.1, forward strand.
GCGCCGGACTCGCCTTCATCTCCCGAACAAGGTACGCATGAAGTACTCGATTCGCCTACACTTCCCCGCGCCCAACAACGTGGCCGAGTACGAGGCTCGTGAATGGCTTGGCGACGCGCACGAAGCTCCTAAGATCCGCACCTCGAGGTCCGGGGCGACCCGAGCTCATGAAGAACCAAGTCATGAAGGAAGTCGACCGCCAACCCAAGATGGTCGCAGACCACCGTGGGTCCGCGAGCTCAAGGAACACTTCCACGGGCTCGAGGTCAATCATGTCCATCGCCACCAACAACGATGCCGACGCCCTCGCCAAGTCAAGGCCGGACCGCCGCCCGTCCCCGCCAGCGCCTTCATGCACGAGCAAAGACAAGCCGCCGATATGGCTTATGGGCGACCGCGACGGCAGACGTGAACTCAATCGCCAACGCACCGGTTCGACCCTATGGAGGTAGACGCCCTCGCGAGCTCGAGCTCGCCCAACACACGGCTTGCTTAGCCGCGAGCTCGAATCCGACCGCTCGGGCTGGCTCGGGGCCGGGTCAAACTCGACCATGACGACCAAGCCTCGATTGGCGGGTCCTCTCCCGCAGGGTTCAAGGAAGGCAAGCTTCCCGGGCAAGAAGAGTCAAGACGTCAGCGCGAAGAGCCAAATCCTTTGTCCTCATCTGAGAAGAGTTTACCGACACGGAGAGCCTCCGGCCGCCCTCCCGCTGCATCACCTTCGAAAGCAAGGGAGGAGCCCATTAAGGAGATCCACGCCGTGAATGTGGCCACCACGCGCGCCACGAAGCTCGCCTGGAAGGCATTCCGCCGTGGCTTTTATCGGCCGCATGCTTTTTAGCGCAATTACTAGAAAACAGTTTAGAACCCATCCCCGCAACGGGCGCCAGAATGCTTGTCGACATTTTCTTAACGCAATCACTAAGAATAAATATTATCCTTAATGATAACGCCAAGAGAGTGTCGTGATAGATAAATTGAATATTGCAAGGGTCAACCGCAAGCGCACGGATCTATCATCGTAGCATTTCACCCGGAGTATTCGGTATCGCTTCATTTATATTTTCCCATGGGAAGGCAGGTTTAGATTTAATATGATGATGATAGCCCACAATGTATGTATGGATAGCCACTAATCATGTACAGGGGTAAGTGACAATAATATTGAGATAGTGGTGACACACACACTTTTTGAGCACTAGAAGGAATAAATAGGAAATAACAAGAAAGGAAAAACCTATGTTGAGTTGGCTATTCTAATATCGCCAATGCGCCGAATTATAGTCTACATACGTCATTCATGGTTCATAGCGTAGATGGGCTAAAGTGATGAGGAGATGCCCGCGCCTAGTATATGCCACCGGTGACACTTGATAAGACTCCAACCCGACACCCTGACGTGGAGGAGTGCGAAGGATGAACAGAGTTGTCACCCCTCGCCGCCTACCTCACTACCGTGGATGCCGGCATTTCCTGTGATGATTCTCTATAGACCCAAGCACCACGCTTACATTTATAGAAAACTACCTAAACCCCTCGGTACTCGACCCTACGGATCGACAGCAAGAGTAAAGGTAAACCCGAAGGTACACTGCACCATCACTGAACTTAGTTCTACTACGCTCCAAGAATAAAATATGATTCAATTAGCCTAAAGTTAGTCATGTTAATTATCACATTATACTAACTATACTCTAGTTGGCATAATATGAATATAACATGAGGATAACTATACTCTAGTTCATATGCATTATGTATATAAATAATGAGACTTGAATAAAGGAAATAACTTCATAGTAAATTACCAAAAGATCCTTCCAAGGAGACAAGCCCTCCTTGAAGCTTTGCCTAACTCGAATCCTACTACTAAACTAATGAAGGGGAGAGAGTGGTGCTCAAGGTGAGAATGTAACAATGTGATGTGTAGTGTGTTGTGTGTGTTACAAGTGAGGAGTGCCTCTCTTTATATAGTGGAGAGGAGGAGGGAATGGAGGGCCTCCTTGCTTCGAGGTGTTCTTGGCGGGAATGAAAGTTTGCACCACATGCAACCGCCGCTGAAGATCGCTCCAAACCGCCGTGAGAAAGGGCGGGAACTTTGGCCTAAATAATGCGCCGCCGCCGCGTGGGGGCCGCCCCCGGGCCGGGCCTTCCGCCCCGCCTCTCCCCGCCGCCGCTTTTGTCATTCACATGTTGGGCCTATGGTGGTGCATGGGCCAAATTGTGCGCTGGGTTTGGTCCTCTTGATTGATCCACCCTTGGCGCCTTTTATTCAATACGCTTAATTTATTTGGCGATTTTGTACCTGTTTCCACTTTTATACCCGCAAGACATAATTTCTATGTAATACAAGTGGAACTAGGTTAGAAGTAAAGGTATATGTATCATAAGTTTGCCCTTTCTCAAGAATTGATATAAGTTGGCGTATAATATACTCGATAATGACCGCCAACACTAGCCGATCCGTCCGCGACGCCATTCGAAGTCATCCGACATTGCTTAGGATGCCGCCGCTGCTGCGACGCATCTCCCTACAAGTAGCCCCTCCAGCGATCCTCTCACTTGGCCATTCGCGGTCCGGGGGCTCGACATGGTGGGACCCTTCAAGAAGACCGCCGGGCTAACACGCACCTCCTTGTCGCCATCGACAAGTTCTCCAAGTGGATCGAGGTCATGCCCATTGCACGGTGTCGAGCCGAGGAGACCGCCAAGTTCTTCACCGCATCATCATCGGGGTCCCGAACTCCATCATCACCGACAACGGCACGAACTTCGCGGGAGAGGTCTTCATCGACCGTGTAGCGACCACGGCATCCGCGTCCGACACGGCCTCCGTCGCCCACCCAAGGACCAACTGGACAGGTAGAAAGAGCCAACGCATGATCCCGCAGGGAGTGAAGTCACGCATCTTCAAGAAGCTCGAGAAATACGCCCGCCGATGGCTCGCCGAGCTCCCTCCACGTATGGAGTCTTCGCCAGACAACGCCAAGCAGAGCCACGGGGCGGACGCCCTTCTTTTTCTCGTTTGGGTCCGAGGCCGTGCTCCCCATCGACCTCGAGCATGGCTCGCCCCGCCCGTGCCTTCAACGAGCACACAACCAAGCGCGCTCGAAGACGCCGCCGATCACCGGACGGCTCGTGACATCACCCTCATCCACTCCGCCTAACTACCCACAGCCCATGAGGCGCTACCACGACGCCATGTCAAGGGACGAGTTTTCAAACACGGGCGACCACGCCCCGCGCCGAGTCCAGAGCTCGAAAGACAAGCACAAGCTCGGCGCCTTGGGAAGGCCCCTTCACCATCGACCAAGTGCCGAGGCCAGCACATACAAGCTCAAAGACCACCAGGGCCGAAGTCCTCACCAACGCTGGAACATCGAACGCCTACGCCGCTTCTACCCCTAGATGTATTTCGAGATATTGTAGCCGCAAGAGCTCAATACAAAGCACAAATTCGATGCAAAAATATGTGCAAGCATTTCGAATTCTTCCTTAGCTCGCTTGAGCAACGGCGGCCTTCACCCCAAAAGAAAGACCCGCCCTTGCTCTGGGGCTACAAGGAGCGGGTGCACACCCCACGTTTTTAACACACCGCTTTTTTTCGCAAACGTGACAAGCTCGGAGCTCGGCCGACGAGCTCAAACTCACGAACTCGCACTCTCTTCTCTTAACTCAAGCGATGTCTCAAACGACTGGGTTATGAGCTCACCGCTTAGAGCATGGCGCGATCGCTTAACGACTCGCGCCCGCCGGCCAGCCGAGGAATGGCCCGCCATCCGGCTCTTGAATCATGAGCACACAAAAGGCCTGAGTAGAAACAAAGTACGATAAGAGAGGAAGAACGACTTCCATTAACTACCACATGAGCTTCCACGCTTTTTTACAGTTGCCTCAACCGCGAGGACTTAAAGACTCATTACAAAAAGAGGCCTAGCCTCGAGCTCCTATTCTTGTGCAGTGGTGTCTTGGTTCATCGACCTGTGGCAGGGACGTCCCGCAGCTTCCTCCTCCTCCGACGGGCCCTCGGCCGCCTCCGCCCACACCCGCAGAAGGCTCGAAGACCTCAAGCTCCCTCGGTGGCGAGCTTAAAGAGCTCGACAGATAGCCCGCAGCCGCAGCCTCCCGGAGCGCCAGCTCTTCCGGCCCACGCCGATCGCCATCGCCCCCGGCTGCCACCCCTTCTTCACGATGTCGACCTCAAAGTAGGGTAGTGGGCGAAGACGACGCCGACCGCCCTTGTGGACCACGCGGGCCCGCATCCTCCGTCACCTGCGCGGATGGTCGACACCGCCGACTGGTCCGCCACGTCCTCCACCCCGAGGGCGCCCAGACGGCCCCGACCCTGGACGCAAGGCCTTCATGCGCCGCGCCCGAGCCTCGGCCTCCACCGGCCTTGGCGGCCGCGCTCCTAGAGGCTTCCAAGCTCCCTCCTCCGTCGACAAGGTCGCTGGTCCTCTTCTTCAAATCCGCCTCCTTCTCCTCCCAACAAGGAGCTGCGAGTGCTTCAAGGGAGGCTCCTCGGGCAGCGAGCTCGACCCTTGTCCTCCAGCTCCCGTGTCGCCTTCTAAAGAGCCCCCGCTTCTCATCTATAAGCAAAAATGGCAGGTCGAACATAAGTCATGGGACTACAAGGACACAAGATGTAAGACAAGCCGCCCCGCTTTACTCCACACACCGCCATAGAGCCCTACACTGCTTTTTCCACAAACAGGAGCCAAGGCCAAAACCGATCCTTCCTCCGTCTCCTCCGAGGCTGGAGCATGCACCAGCCTGAAGCTTCGTGGTCATAAGCCGGGAGCCCCGCCGACGAGGACACCAGCCCCGAACGCCGAATAAATGTATCAATGAGACAAGGGCCGGAGCACTTACTCTTGAGCTCGCGGTCGCTGGCCGCTGAGTCGCCGGCGCAGCTCGCCCTGTCCTTCAAGGGACTCGCGCTCAGCCAAGCCGCCGAGCGCCCAAGCTCCTTGTCATCGAGCATCCGTGGAGGGAGTCGAGCTCCTCCTCCATCTTCGCGGCCGCTATGGGCAAGCTCGAGCCCTCCTCCCGCCGGACGCCCGCAACGCGGGCGGCCTACCCTTTCCTCGGGCCTCCTGGCAGCCCGCCTCCTCCGCTCCACGAATGAGGTCGGCCGCCTCCTTCGCCCGGGCCTCCGTGAACCGAGACCTGAGCCGCGCAAGTCGAGCTCGTCGCACATCTCCGGCAAGACGGCCACCGCCCCGACGAACCACCGCCCTCGTGGAGGTCTCGCCAGCGGTTATGCCCCCCGATGGCCTCCCGCATGCCCCTGCGAAACCGCAAACAATTAAACGAGGTGGAAGGCACGGAACGGGCCCCAAACCACCGCGACATCGACAAACCTCAAAAGACGAAGGGCGACTTCGCCGGCGACCGACGGCCGACGACTCCGCTCCTCCAAAGAACGGGGACCGCCGCTGGGCGACCCGGCGAACGCCGGAGGAAGCACGATGTCCACGCCCGGCGGAGGGGCGCGCTGCGCCGACAAATACGGTCACCGAGACCTCCGCCGACCTCGACCCTCGCCGCGGGCAAGGAACGGCACCCCGAGGAACCGGCGGTGGTCGCAGCGGCGCCCACTAAGTTCTCGCTTCCGCCCGGCTACAGTCGTCCGGCGGCTTCGCACCATCCTCGCTCGCTGAGATGTCGATGATCGGGTGCTCGACGACGACCTCGGCCGAGGGCAACGCGCCGGGCGGGTTACCCCCACACGCTCCTCTGGTCGGAGTCTCCTCCGAACCACACCTTCCACCTCCGTCCGCTGGGAGCTCGCAAATGCTTGAGTGCCGGGCGCCCAGCCGCCCGCTGGTGGGCGCCGGGCCGAGGCTCATCGAGCGAGCTCAAGACGGCCCTCAACGCCCGCCCACCAGACGGCCGGGCGCTAAAGACGAGTCCAGGCTGGAGGCGCTAGGAAGTCAGCGGCGTTGGTCGACGATGACCCTTTAAAGGGGAACGATCATCATTCGAGCTTCGCGCCACCGGGCCGCCTCGCTTCCCCGCCGCCGAGCTCGCCGGTCACCATCCCCGAAGCCGCTACGCCCGCCTGAGCTCACCAAAGATTCAGCTCATCATCGACGGCGCAAGCTTTCCGCTATCTCCGAGCCCGAGTTTCCACACCGACCGGCTCGCCACGCCCGCCCTCGACGCACTTTCACTGTGGTACGCCGCCGCCCTAAACGCAGCCTAGAAGTCGCACCGCGATCAACCGTCACAACCTCCAACAACACTAAGGGCGAAGAGCTTACCCGGGGTGGCCACCCTTCTTTCGCCGCGCCTCGGCCGCTGCTCCCAGCCCCGAGCCGCTTCGACGGAGCGCCCGCTTTTCCGCCGGGGCTTGGGCGCCGGGCCGGTTGAGGCTGAGGAGCGGGCGCCGCCGCGCTGACGGCGCCGGAGCAGCGAGCCTCGCGACCCGACGAGGTCCCAACTCCTTCGCTGCGCGCATCGCCGACGCCAAGGGCTCTCCCCGCAGCGACGACGGGCCTCCGTCCCATCCATCGCCGCCGCCGCCACCGCCGACGAGCCGCCCTCGTTCCGCATGGGGGCCCGCTGGACGCTGGCAAGCGCAGCATCGCCCTCTAGGAATAGGGATGGGAGCCGAAGGACTCCATCACGCCAACCTACAAAGCTCAAGCTCGCCACAAAACTCGTGATGTGGAAGAAACGAACCAAAGAAAGCAACGAAAGCATTTACCAACGCCGGTCTTCTGATTGGGAAGGATCCGGGGAGCTCCCGCACCCCACCCCCGTCTCGTCACTCCGGTCCATCCACCACTCCACCTGGTCGACGGTCAGCCCGGGGGGGTCGCCGTCCCCACCGAATGGGCGTCGCTCTCTTTCATCTCCCACATCCGAGAGCTCGACCGGAGGGGCACCACGGCCTTGCGCAACCAGGCCCCGATGATGTGATTCACCATCAGCCCAAAGATCGAGCTTTTGATCTTGCTCACCGCCCCGCTCCACTTGCCCGTGGTGTGGTCGCAGGGTCCTTCGCGCCTACGCCTTGCTCGCGGTGGCGAAGGTGCGCCGTTGAACCGCGGCAGTAGGATGGGAGGGGTCGCTCTGAGATAGAACCACTCCTCCCTCCACCCGGATTGGCGGACTGAAAGTCATCTTCGGGAAGGACTCGCGATCTTCCCCCGCGCAACAAGACGGACGCAGCGATCGGGTCGGCCGCCTCCCGCCTCGGCAGAGGCCGTGAAAAAAACGAGATCAACAAACCGAGTTTGAACAAGCTCATTGCACCAATACTAATGAGATCCAAGAAGAAGGGCCGGTGACAGAGCCGACCAATTTACAAGAAATCAAGTATAATTCACAATTACCGGCAATCGCAGCCTACACTTGAGTCCATATAAACCCTAGATTCGAAATCTTAGAGTGATTTCAAACTCATCAACAACACAACAGATCGTTGAGCTCGGTAGTAAAATCCGCAGTATTTCAAACCAAGTTCGATATATTAAACATCGAGTGCGAAGTATAATTTATTACAAACTCAGGTTCAAGTACGGAAGCAAAGAGTTTCAAAACCAAATAGTCTTTTTAGAGAAAACAAATATAAAGTAGTGCCTGCCAGATAGTCATCCCCTCGTAGTAGCATGAGGCGTGGATATAGAGTTGCCTTGCCCCGCCTTACTCATTCTTAACAGAAAACAAACAAGTCTTACAAGCACTCCATGGTACACATGCTCACCCGCAACAACGGAATAAAACCCCCGAGTACAAAAAAATACCTAGACTTACCCGGCCCAAAATAAAATAAAAAGACTCCAAGGATCATGCTAGGCTTTATCCGGAGTTTAGCTGACTCACATTAATTTCACAAATAAGGTTGTTTAGTGAGCCTATACATACTAATGTTTCTTTTCCAAGTTAAAAGGGTTATTTATTTACTTACATAACCATAAATCCTCAGATAGCCAAGATTAATCATTGCTCAAGAGAATAAATAACAAAGATAAGTAACTTGATCGTAATTTTATTAGCCGCACATGATAATTAACATATATTGTAATAATTAAGACTACATTGCCGTGGACGCACCCTCGGTTCTCACTAACCAGAGAGATGGCGATTTGAATCGATTTGCAAACCAAACCGGCGTAATCACCCCGACACAAACCAAAGTCTACTTTGTAAGGGCGCATCATCACCCCGTGACGCTACGGACGAAAGTCTCTGGCCTGCCGGGCTACCCCCTCCTTCTCGAAAGCACCCAAGTGAGCGTAAGCAACGAGTATGACCCCGCGGCGCATCTTCTTGTGCCCGATTAACCACACCAACTATCACCAAAGGAGGAGCGATAAAGTTTAGCATGGCCGCCCCTAACATTCCCACGAAGCCAGGGCTCACGCACTCCCGCTGAGCCTACTAAATGCCGTGCACGCTCAACTTCCCACCACATTCGACAAAGAGTAAGTCCTTAATTGATCAGGTGGAAGGACCACAATATCCACCCAATCTCACATGTTTTACTTTATCGTTCTCAATAAGCCTTGACAATCACCCATGTGATTGTGCACAACATTTCCTCAAGTGACCGGAATCACCGCTTCATCGCAATGATGATACCGAAGCATTAACCTAGACACCTATATAGGATAGGGCAACTTTCAGAAGGATCGTAATGCATCAACGTTTCAACCATTTCCTATACTTAATGCGGAAAACATATAAAAGACTCAAGTCAAGTTAATTGGAAGAATTAGGAAAGGGCGTAATGCTCCCGGCTTGCCTCACTGAACGTCGGGCCGCACGCGTTCGGGCACTCGTGCAGGTCGCCTGGCCGACTCTTCTTCTCCGATGGCTCCGACTGCACTCCCTGCATGGTGAAGCTCTCCCCCCGCTTCCCTCGATCAGCTCCTCAAACCCTTCCCCCGATCCCCGTGATGATGCATATGATGGAGAAAAGATATAATTACGATTACATGAATATCAACTTGCAATAAGTAGAATATGTATGATGGATGGATGCTTCATGATGTAAGCTATTAGTAAGTGCATATCTCTTCGTAGAAAACGATAAATTTTACACAAGAACCCTAATAACCTACACCAAATCAAAACATCTCCACTCACAAATCAGCAGAAAATGACAGCCCGACATGCTGTCACTAAAAACAGTCACACAAGGAGTTCTACAACCCAAATTCAGCGAACTAGGACTCTATGGAAAGCTAACAAAATTTCCTACAAAACATTCCACATCACTCAGAACTGAATCTGATCCTAACAGCATCGAAATTAAGGAAAACAGAGACTCTGTTTTCAACTCAAACATCACACACAACCTCCATAACTCACAAACTACTCATGCAACTTATTTCAAACTTAACCAGCAAGTAAACCAAGTAATTATCTACCAAATAAACCTACTGGACATATCAAAAAAGATAATCTAAAGCACATAAAATAACATGCCCTAGCTTAACACTACACTTTGCACCCTATAATTAAATAAATGCTAGAACAAGAAAATGTCAAAACTACTAAGCTGACCAAACCAAGCTCACTAACAGATCCTACTCATGCTAGAAACACATAATAAAAATACTAATACACCCCATCTTCATATAAACACATATTTCTAGCCTATTTTCCATGCATCCTAAATATGATAAATACATAACTACTTCAGAAAATTCTACAAAAATTACCAGAGCATCCTACTGAATATAACAGCTACCATAAAAATCTCGGGGCAAGATCATGCTCATACAGTCCTACACAAAATGACAAGTTTACACCAAACCTAAGCATGAAAATACTTTGTACTATGAAAAGCGCCAGACAACAGATTTCTGAGTACGATAAGCTTCTAGAACCTATCAAACACAAGCATACCAAATTTCACATCCAAAACCCTAATATTTATTTTTCTATGAATTTCTAAAGATCACATGGAAATTAGCACATAAAAATAGAAAATCACATTTTTTCACAGAACATACTATGCATGATATTTTTTCATGGATTCTACTCACAAAAACAAGCACTTTTTGTACAGAAAGCATATTTTTATCTTGCACCAATTAAAAGATATGATTTTCCTTAATTTCCATGCATTTCTAGCCATAAATAAAACTCTATATAAAAGTTATCAGAAAATAGGATTTCATAATTTTATACTGTAGCCTATCCTATAACAAGCATGACAAAATTTGTCTCACTCAAAAGGACTCAAAATGACCAAGTTATGAATTTTCCAAGCTTTTCATTCAAACTGAAAATGTAAAAAGAAAAAGAAAAGGAAAAAGGCGCGGGGCCCGCGTGTCAGATTACACACGTAACAGGGCACGGCGGTGCGGCGGCGGATCTTCGCCGGCGGTGACCAAACCACGCAACCCGGGCCTAGCCTAAAAGCATCTACGCGACGAGGCGGACGGCTGGTGCACTCTGTCTCGCTAAAACCGACTACAACGGCGACGCACGCCAGACGGGCGGCTCATGGGCGGGCGGGTGACGGCGGATGGCCAGTTTTTTGGCGATTGACGGCGAACAAAAAGGCCGTTCTCGACTCTAGGACATCGAACTAAGACACGCAAGCAAGATTGAGCCCAACGGAGCAACGACGGGCGACAAACCAAACGCGACGGCGGCGGTGCTCACGGGCAGCTTGTTGGCGACCACGCCGCCCCGGCTAAACGGGCGCTCGATCTACTCATCCATCTAGCTTGAGAGCTCAAGCAACCCTAGGCGACTCTAGGACGTGAGAAAGAACGAAGCAAACGCGATTAACGAGCTCAAAACGGGGCGCTTGCCCCTAACGGGCGCCATGGCGGCCCGCCGGCGGCGCCAGATGCGGAAATGGGGTCCGCACTTCGATCTTTACCTCGATTCGACGATGGCCTTAGGTAGAGTAGCTCATGGCGGCGCTAGGGATTCGATTTGGGGTGGATTGGTGCGGTGACGACGGCGAACACGGGCGGCGGAGCTCGATCGACGGCAATGGCGCCGGTGGCGGCGCTCGCGCGCTGCCGGGCGGGCCGGGCGGCGGTGGAGTGGAGTTAGGTTAGGGCGCGGGCGCGGACGTTTTAAGCGCGGAGGGGCTGTCCAGGCCGCACATCGGCGGCTGTTCTGCGCCACGTCGCCCTCGCACCGATCGGCCGGGCCGACGGCTGGCCGATACCCCGACTCTGTTTTCTGAGTCAGCCGTTTTTAACCTGTGCCTCGAGATCCGTGTGGAATTTGAAAAAGTCAAAACATCAACTTTGTAGAGAATTTCATAAGCTACAAAAACACTCAATATGAACTTTTTCTAATTCGGCCTAGATTTGAAACTAAAAATTAAAAACAGCAAGGTCAAATCAAACTAGTCAAAAACAGAGTTTGAATTTGACTCAAATTTGACCCAAACTGTTGGGCTCTATTTGAACCATTTCCAAACCTTTTCACAAGAAACTTATAAAAGATCATTTGCTCTTACATAAAAATTACTTCATTTTATCTATAGAAACTTTTTGCTAGAAACACTTATCAAGCACTTTTGAAAGGAGTTTCAAAATGGGTCAAAGAGGTTTGACCTCTAGGGCAGATTTAAAATAAATTTTCTAAGTTGAAACTCAAGCTCAAACATGGCCCTAAATTATGTCAAAAAATATATCTAGGCACACTCTAGGTCCAAAACATCATTATAGCTAAGATCTTATAGTAGCTAGATCAAACAAGCATGAAATGAGAGCAATTCAAAATGAATTCTACCAACACATGATTATGCATGAAATGATGATGATGCTATGCAAATGATCATGCTTTTCAAGATGCTTAACACCTAGGTGTTACAGTCAGAATCATCGGTACGTGCCTAATTAATAAATTTTAATGCTCTTGTCTTGGTTGACCTCGAATCTTTACATTCGTTTATGAGTCGAGCATATACACAAGAGCATCATGGATAAATAGTTGAGTTGGAATATGGATGTCGACGTCCAAAGATAGATTGATCGATTTGTTGAATATATAATCAGCAATACATGGATTAAGATTGAGAGTTAACAAGTCTTAACTTCTCCAGCGGTATTGTCCCTTGGGGATTAGGGATGTCATTTTGGATTTAAGATGGACGAATTTAATGGAGAGCAATTATGGACACTTTGAAATGAGCAACTATCTTGAGAGACTCCCGAGATGGAAAAGAACCCGATAATCATGCAAAGAATTGCCTATCCTTGCTATGTTAAAAAAAGTACCGGTACCTCGATACAGATCGTGGTATGTTGAGTTCTGGATGTTTTTCCCGGAAAGTTGTTAGATTATATCGATAAAGGTGTGAAGTTTGCATCGATTAATATCGAATAACACCTATTTCTAGAAGGCTATATAGGATGCCATCAAATGAGTTAGCCGAATTGAAGCTGCATGCAAGATTTATTGGATCAAATTTGCTCGATCAAGCTCTCCATCTTAGGGATGTCCTAAACTATTTGTAAAGAAGGAGGATCAATCCCTAGAACAGTGCAGATTATCGACCACTCAATGCGTAGCAAAGAGATATGAATAAATATTCGTTTTCCCAAGATTGACATTCTTTTGGTCGATTGTCGATGCTAAATAGATCGATCTTCATCTAGGTTACCAGTAATACAATATTTGACCACAAGACATTTTGAAGACCGCTTCTCTACGAGATATGGGCTGTATGAGTATTTTGCCATGTCCTTTGACGTGGCGATGCTCTAGCTTATTTTATGTACCTCATGAATTCGGTAATCGCGCCCGAGATGGATAACTTTGTGGTCATGTTTATCGATAACATTGTGGTATAGTCGAAATAATGAAGACCATGTAGAGCACCCGAGAATAGCGCTGACTAACTCCAGAGAATACCAGCGCTATGCTAAGTTACAAAGAAGTGGAAAATTCAGTTGAAGAGAGTGCGCTCCTTAGACCCGTTTCTACCCGAAGACGATATTGCCGTGGATCCAAATCTAGTCCGAAAGTGACTATGAATTTGGAGACAATAACTTTTGTCACTATGGTTTGAGTTTTTCTTATGTTTAGTCGGGCTTATAAATTTATAACCGACCTACGATTCCCCTAACCCATGACGTTGTTGTTGTAAGATGAAAGAGAAAATTGTAAACATTGAAGTGTGAGATGACTTTCGTACTTTTTACGAGAGTTGTTAACAACGCTCTAGTGTTTGTACGCATCTTATGACATGGAGGAATCTTTTGATGTGTTTTGTAGTACCTATGGTACAAGTTTGATGTGCACTTATACAAGAAAGACGGTAATTGTTTATGCCTCCCCGCAACTAAGGAAAACCCGAGGTGGATTACTCAACACAGAATCGTAAATTTTAGCTATAAGTGCATACTTTGAAGGATTTGTGCCCCTAACCTATTTGAGGTGTATCAACTTCATGCCGATACAAGAATCTTGAATTGACCTTCAATAGAGACGAGCTAAAGATGAGACAAAGAAGTTAGTTAGAGCTGGTATCTCACGACAAATTGGAAGTGCCTCACCATCCATGCAAATTAAAGGCTATCACCGTATAGACGCCTAGAATCAAGGCACGTGGCACCCTTGACACCGCTGCTAGAAGAGGATTCAACTTGATGCACCCTCCAATGTTGCATAAAGTTTGGTTTAAGTTCTCTTTGAAGACCGATAGTCAATGACATGAAAATACACGTAGCAATTCTTTGATCACCGTAAAACTCAAAGAACAATGAGAGCACACTTCAAGATTGAAGAAAATTTTACCCAATGTCCGATGACCATCAGGTTATGAATAAAGATAAGAGAGCTCGTAGATCAATCTTCTCAAAAATCACCCCTTTTGCCTCTTGAATCATGTGATACTTCTTGTTGTCTTAACCCCAACTTGCATGTGATGCTTATCCATGCAAGGTCTATCGCTGGCACGTAAAATATCATGTTGGTTGTAGATTTGCTATGACGCCTTGATTTATAACCGATGGTGCCGCGACGAAACCGGAGCCCCTTGTGGTTGGCCGACATAAGTTGTGCCGCCGCAAGACGCCGGTATCGCCGCTACTAGTCATGACTCATTGTCAAAACTACACTAGTGTGTTGTTTCTGCAGATACTTTCCTTGATCATCTATTCTATATCCCGTTGAAAGATCTTTATACAATCTTTGTATTTGAGCTTTGCCTTTGAATGGCAAATAAGATGATTTTTGGAAGAGCGTGTCACCGACATCAACATTAACAGACTACAAGAAGATATAGACAAAAAGGAAGTTGTTGACCATCTCCATTTGTAATGTCACCTTTATGGACATGTGTCACATTTATTTAATCAAAGAGAGCACCCAATGCTCATGGGTTGAACAAGATGCGGAACCAATGAGGACTAACATTATTTATCTCAATCGATGAGAGTTTCAAAATCTCTCAAGTCCAAAGAATGAGGATAATGGTTGAGATATCTCGTAATCTTAGCCAAGAAGCTTCAACACTTTAGAAAAGTTTTACCAACAAGCACAAAAGACCTTGGAATTCCAAGATGACGACTACAATTTTCTCAATTGTTAACCAAGAAGAGAAATTCCCAGCTTTTGGAATCAAAAAAGGAAGTTAGCACCAAGTTTGATAGGTCCTTATCTAGGGAGTTTAGTATCAAGAATGATAGATCCCTATCTAGGAAAAACCAGCAAGAACAAGTACAATTACCTAGATTTATGAAGACAAGTTTTAGTTACTTTCATGGTTACAACGAGAGAAATGTTTAAGAGTACTTGGAAAATGTATTCAAGCCGTAGAAATTCGAGTCAACATCAACTTGGCTTATTTTGAAGAACCAATCCAGCTTTGATATCGAAGAAGAGCAACTTGTAATGTGATTATAAGGTCGCATAAGATTCCATAGAGGACCTTTGTGGGACGATGCCATGTAGGAGGTAGAAAAGTATCTTCGTGAGACTTATCCCATGTTTTCCAAATAAGTGCTATAACACCAAATCTCGGATGAGATTTCTTTAAGGGGGAAGATTTGTAACACCTCGGTGTTAATCATGTCATTAGCATCTGCATTTCATGAGCATAATCATCATTTAGTTATATGCATTCATGCACATAAAATGATACCTCTCTTTTGCATGTTTAAATGTATTTAATTTGCTTGCTATGCTTTTTGCCTTGTCATTTCATGTATGAAATGTTTGCATAATTAGTTGTTTAATGTTTATTTATCCTTAGCTATGTGTATAAGATGTTTTAGAGCAAGGTTGATGTTGCTCATGTCTTCTAATTAGGTTTTATAATGGTAGTTTGACTTGATTTGACCTTGTTTGACTTTGGAAGCACTTTGTCTTATGTTACTCAAAAAATACTAATGGTTTGTTGCATGCGTGCGCACCCTTCATGGGAAGTGTAGGTAATTTAGTGTAGAACAAAAGGTGTTATAGGATCGCTTCATGAAAGTGACTGGATCTTGTTCGAAAAGTCGAAATTAGTTTAGTTTGGACATGAAATTAGGTTTGTTTGACCTTTTGAGTAACCGTGTTTCGATCGACGATTGTAGTTTCCAATCTCGGGGCCTAATTAGAGAAAGTTTGTATAGGTGTTTTACCTTTAATTTCATAAGGAACATTTCATTCAATTGAGTTTTGGCTGAATCGGCACTAATCTCGAGGCAATGCGGTGAAATAGATCGAATTAGGTTTAGAATTTGATTTTTAGACGCTTTATACTTTTGGCGCCACTAAAGACACCGGCCGGCCACCGCCACGGGCTTCGCCGCTGCACGCCACAGGCCATGCCCACCGCCATCTCCGGCGTGCCAGCCTTGATGAGGACGCAGAGCACTTGCCCTCGCCCAAGCAACCTCACGCCCTCCTTTCCCTTTGCTTCACACACGCCGCAACGAGCAAAGAAGAAGAATACCGGCCGCCGGGCCATCCCCGGCGCGCCCACCGCTCGTCGCCACCGCGCCGCAGCCCTCCAAAACCGCCAGCAGCTCCGCTTCCATTCCTCTACTTCAACGTCCAAGCCGCCGAGCCAATCGCTGCCGGAAACGCTACAAGATCACGCCAAGTTTGTCCTCGCCGAAAATCGACCGCCCTGGCTCGCCACGACGACGCGCCAACCATCGCGCAAGGATCGATTCCATGCACATGACCTCACAACCTCGCACCACCACCCTAACCCCTCACGGATCGAATAGAAGGAGTGGAGAGGCCAACGCCGCTCCTCGCACCGCCGCCGCCGAGCCCGGTGAGCTCTCGCTTGCCAGGGCCCCCACCCTCGAGCCTCCGTCCATCCTAGCGTGCGCCCCGTGTCCGCCTCATCATGAGGATGAAGAAGCTCCTAGCTGGCTGGGACCGGCGGCCCCACTTGGCTGAACACGGCCGCCTCCGCCGCGAATCCGCCACGCGGGCATGCACGCCGCCAAACACCGCCGCCCCCGCGGCCGCCAACCGCTGATCCGCCCGCCGACCCCGCACCCCTGGGCTCGCGCCGCCCGCCACCTGCCACTGAGAGCGGGGCCGAGAACGCCGACGACCGCCACGTCACGCCGGGCCACGCCCACCGGGCCACACCGAGCCCGCGCCATGGCTACTCAATCGATGTGTCTCGCCGAGACGAAGTCCGTAGGGTGCCTCGCCTTTGCCGGAGGATCACCGACGGTGAAGATCCGCCGTGCCCGCGCCGCCCCTCCCCCGCCCCCGAGTCACCGACACGCGGGTCCCACCGGCTGCCAAAGAATATCCTTTATATTTTCTATTTCCGTAAATGCATGCATGTCTTGTTTAATTCATAACTTGTTCATTTTAGCTCGGACTTGAGTGAGACAAATTTTGTCATGCTTGTTATTGTCCGATCTATGATAGAAAAATATGATATGGCAGTTTCTAATAGTTTTTATATTTATTTATATTTTTGCTAGTAATTGCCATGAAAATAGATAAATGTGTATCTTTTTTTGGTGCATGATAAAATAGTGGTCCCCGTGGCAAAATGTTCATGTTTTGTGATGTACAATATGGGAAAAATATGTTTGACCCTAGGTTCTGTGGTGGAAATATCATTTTTGATTTATGTGCTATTTACCATGCTTTCTTAGGAAATTCATAGAAAAATAATTACTAGGGTTTTGAATGTGAGACTTGGTGTGATTGGTTTTGATAGGTTTTTAGTAGCTTGTCATACTCAAAAATCTATTGTCCGACACTTTTCATAGTACAAAAGTATTTTCATGCCTAGTTTTATTGCTAGCTTGTCATTTTTGTGTAGGACAAGATATGCATGTTTTATTGCTCAAGATTATGGTTGCAAAGAGATGCTGATTCCTGGCCACTTGAGGAAATGTTTGAACAATCACATGGGTGATTGTCAAGTCCGCCGTTGAGAACCCTCGAGATAACCCATAAAACATGCTTAGATTGGATGGATATCAGGGTCTTTTCCATCCGGGTCGATTAAGGACTCATACTTTGCCCGGGCCGTGGTCGGAAGTTGAAAGTACATATTCATATAGTAGGCTCCGCCGGTCGCGGAGCCACGAAGCTCGTGGGAATGTTAGGGGCTGGCTTTGCACGCCGTGACGCTTCCTCCTCCTTTGGCGTGGTAGGTTGGGATTGATTGGGCGCAAGAAGATGCGCATGAAGCGCCGCTCTCGCTGCCTCTCGCCACTTGGTGGCCCGACAAGGAGGGGGTAGCCGCAGACCGAGACTTTACGCCCCCTAACGCCCCGGAGTGATCGGGTCTCGTAGTCATGACGTAGATCCGTTTATGACAGGTATTCGCCACTGGTTTGCAATCGATTCGAATCGCCATCTCTCCTAGATAGTGAGAACCCCGGGATGCTTCCATGGCAATGTAGTTTAATATCACAATATATATTATATCATCATGTTGCTACCAAGTTAAAATAATGACTGTTACTTATGTTGTTATTTATGTATCGCCGAGCATATGTCTTTAACCTTGACTATACAGGATTTATGGTTATGTATAAATAAATAACCTTTTAACTTGAAAAATTCAAGTAGTATGTGTAGGCTCACTAATCAACCTTATTTTCTGAAATTAAATGTGAGTCACCACCTCAGATATAAAGCCAAGCATGATCCTTGGAGTCTTTTCCTTATTTTCCGTTTCGTATGGGTAAGTCTTATGAGTACAATTGAGTACTCACGGTTTATTCCCATCAAGGTGTGACCCGCCTTGCATGAGTTTAGCCGCTTGTGATGTGCCGTGGGTTGAAGAATAATGCCTATGGCATGGCAATCTCCATATTTTCCCCGCCTCGTGCTATTATAGGGTTGACAATCGCGGTTGGCACTATCTTATTTTGATTTTCACTGCACAACTACTTGGTTTTCAAAACTATTGCTCCGCACTCGAACTACTTTGTAAATAAATGTGTACATCGACCGATTATAATATATTTGAATTTGATTAAGATACTCATGGATTTGAACCATCGAGCTCAACGATCTTGGTTGTATTGTTGATGAGTTTGAAATCACTTGAGATTTCCTAATACCGGGGTTTATATGGACTCAAGTGTAGACCGTGATTGCTTCAAAGAATTGCGTAATTATACTTGATTTCTTATAATTGGTCGGCTCGTCACAACGAGCGCCCGAAAAAAACTCACGTAATAGCCGGCTACTAAGATGATGAAAGACAGAGATGGATATGATGATGAGAATGGTTAGCCGTGATGGCAATGATGGCAAGATGATTATATTCATATTTATGATCATGTGGGATAAGGGGCTTTAAGCGTAACTTGATGATATTAAATGTTAAAATCTTGACTTACTAAAAGTGTTAAACGCAAAGAAGCTGTCGCCTCTTTTGAGCTTCATAACCCCATGTTGTGCCTATTGAGTACTATATGTACTCACGCTTGCTTTTACTTTTCATTATTTGGAAAATCTCGGATGGGTACCGTAAGATGGAGCTAGAGAGTTTGCCGAGAAGATCTAGCGTGGTGTACCCCCAAATAATCGCCCCCCGTGGCTCGAGGCTTTGTTGAAGACTAGAATCTACATTTCCGCTACTCCGATAAGTAAGTTTGTCTCATAATGGTCATTATATTAAAGCATTGTCTCTTGATATTTTCCAATTTTGTCGCTATATGTGTGATTTGACTTCCCCGGGCACACATATAGATAGTACTCCCCGCTTGTTGATAAATCGGGTGTGACAAAACTACCACTAGAACTATAGAAAGTGAGTGAAGTGCTCAAGGGTGTGTGTGTTGTGTTTTGGGAGGGGTGTGGCCTCTTATTTATAGTAGAGTGAAAGGTGTTCTTGGCGGAGTTTTGGCGCCAATACGCCAAAAACACCACCATGCACCGCCCTACCTCCTCCGAGTCTGGATCGGAGACAAGGCGCGGCAGATCGGGGCAAGCCCACGGGCGGCCGCGCCGCATTCGGGCGGCCGGCCTGTGTTTGGCCCGCCTTGCCGAGCCTCGACACGGGTTGGTGGCCCACTCTAGGTCGCTTCTTTCTCGAGGTGTTTTGGTCTAGTTTGCATTGGTTTTGGCCCGGGTCACGCTCCCCTTGGCAAAGCTGCATTCCCCGAGCCCGCGCTTTCACTCTTTATTTGGCGCATTTTCACCTTCCGTGTTTGTTCCTCGCAAAACAAATATTCTTCGAATACAAGTGGAACTAGGTGAGTAGTAAATGTTTATTTGGCATAAGTGTGCTTTTTTTCCTCTTAATTAGAGCTAAGTCAAGCGGTATAAAATGTATGATAGTGACCGCCAACAACTCCCCAAGTTTACCTTTCTTTGCTCGCCCCGGCAAATAGCTAAGTGTTTTGGTTGATGATCGAGTTGCTTCAATGCCGATATAAATCAAAGTGTGCCATGTTTATAACAAAGTGTTCACTTATTGTTTAAATAAGCTGGCATTTTCATCTATCCTTATTACTCGAGTCATATGGGGCTTATGACATTTTTCCACATTCTTGGGCAATTGCAAGATAGAACAGTTTTGTAGAGCTACCACTTCTTTTTTATTCTTTCGAGTAACTATCCATCCCGATTTTATTTTATTTAGCATATATATATATCCCCAATAACTTAGAAAAGGACCATGTTCTTGCAACCCATATTTATCAAATTTCGTGACAAGACAATATTAGCCTACAAACTTAAACATTAAGGAACTCTAAGTTATAACTAGGTGCAAGTTGATTCATAAACAGAGCAACCTGCTCATCATTTCAACTTAAGAGACTTACACCATCTTATGTCAAATAAACGAGTGGAATATTTTTGTTGCTTTTATCATTTTGCACATTTTTTTGAAAGGAAAGGAATTGAAAATGAATTGGGGAATTAAAGGCTTACTTATGTGGGTCCTCCCCAAGCTAGTTCAAAGCCTATGGGTCGGATTGTTTCCTATGGAGAGCCGAATGCTCTCTCCTCTCAAGGTGTGTTGCTCATCTCGGCGCGGATGTCGGTGAACTCCCCGCCGGTACTCCCGGTGGTGTTGATCCGTAGTCTATATATATAGGAGTGAGAGTATCATGAATATTTTTATTACTCACCTCTAGGCCGCGGATGCGTGTGCCGAGGTCCCGGATCGCCTAAGGCTCCTTCGTGGGTCGGCGTGGTGAAAGTGGTGGAGGCATCCCGCCGCACTCGTAGTAGATCTCGTGAGGCGCCCGTCCATGCCGAGCCGCCCGGCCTGATCCGGTGTGGGGTGTAGCTGACCGTAGCCGTATATGCTCGGGTTCCTAAGATAGCCGAAAAGAAACCAGCCGGAGTCATGAATCCAAGAGGAAATCAAAAGTGTGGGTCAAAGACAAAGTCCGTGGTGGTGGGTGCGTGATCGTGAAGTTCTCGCTCCATCTCTTGCTACCCTCCCCGATGACCTGCGGAGACACGAGCTTCGCTGCGTTTCATCGAGAGAACCGAACGAAGGTAAGTGAATGGGACTTATACAATGAGTATTCCGGTTAAGCAGCGTAACCTCCATTGTATAGCCCAGAAATAATAAATGACTTTCTGATCATCATCTGCATCATCAAGCTTATTATGATGCTCCTTGAACTAAGGATTGATCGCGGATCTCGTGGGCGCGGTCAGAATGTAAAGAACATTTGGCCCTTCCAAATAAGACCGACACCATTACCCGCAATCCGTGTCACAAGGGAAGTACAATAAACAAAGTGGAGGAAAACTTGATGGTTTCTAACATCCAATTAATCATTTCTTTAACAGAGCAATCTTGATTCGCTTTTTTACCATTGCAAAAAGACATTTCATTTCAAAGATCATGAATGCGACGGGATCTTGTCTAGGAAATATGGTGATAGACATCCATTTATGCATAAACCTTAGTGATGGGTGTTGTATCTTTGCATTAACAACATCAAATTTAGCACTTGAACAAATCAATATCGATATTTGCATAAAAAAGGCATCATGATTATACCGCGAAGGGTCGCATCAAAATCAATTAAACATTTCACTTTATCAAACCCTAGGTATCCAAAGAATTTGTTTCCATGTGCGATAGTGATGGGCATGAAAAAGTCAAAAAGAAATACCTCATCATGAACTTTCAAAGTGCAATGTGAATTGATAGTAAGAATTTTAGAACCTAGTTCATCAAGAGGATCTACCTTTGCCCATCCTACGCCTCCAAATGCGAGGGAATTCGAATCCATACCTAATTTTTGAGAGCTTCCTCGAGAAGCATGGTGCGTGAGCTTAAGGGTCGATCTTTAAGCATGTGGTATGCTTGTATCTCCCGCAAGATCTTGTAGGTCGAGGTATGGAGCGCCACCGCGCCGATCGTCAAATGTGGGTGGACTTGAGGAGGAGCCGCCTTCGCATCGGGCTTCCTTCGGCTTCGTGTGGTGGAGAGCTTGAGCCTTGGGAAAGCCGGAGCTCCTTCTCACCGCCTTTGTTGAACGCCGGGCGATCTTGCTTTCCTAGCCCGTCATGTTTGGCAAGAACAAAACAAGAACAAAACTATAAAAAGGGTGACGTTAGCTCAAAAAATTTTACTAGCTCTTGATCTTGGACACGTGGGGCTGTTGGTTGCAAGAGGTTTCTTGCACAAGCTCTGGAGATGAAATGGAATGGAGAGGTGAAGGAGAGTGAAACCGTGAGAATGAGAGGGGTAGAGAGCTCTCCGCACCTCGCGGTATTTATAGAGCGAAAAACCCACCGACACGGACCGAGAACAACAATACCTAGTTCTCGCCACGGAGGCGGGGACAAGGGTCAAGTACCCAGCGGGCGTCTCCTCCGCAGCGTATGCCACCGCCAGTGTGGGCTCCTCTCGTCGCCCAGTTTTTTTGGTGGCAAAGAACGGTCATGTGTCGCCTCGATCGTTGGTGCTTTTGGCCGATTTCGACCGTTGGCTCCAGCTTTGAATTTCCCATGTTTATTTTGATTTTGGTGAAATGAAAATTATTTTAAAATATGTTTTATTTATGGCAAATAAATGGGGTACTAAAATTAAGAGTTTTATTTTAGAGTTGGAAAATTTTATTTATAGGCTATATTTATTTCTATATTAAATTCAATACTATATAATTTTGATGGGAAAAATAAAAAAGTTCATAAATATATATTTATATATTTAATTTTATTTGAGTAAATAAATTATATAAGGAAATAAATAAATACTTAATTTATTACCGCTTACTCGGAAAGTGCATGACATGTCGGAAATTAGAGTAGGTGCTGACCTTTTCACGCTGCACTCCATCTTTCTACAAGAGTTTTCTTTCCGTAGTAAAGATCATGGAGCATTGTTCGCTTGGGGCTTAAATTTGAAGGTTTCCTCCCCGGCCTTCAATATTGAAGTGGATTTCTCCTTCTCTAATGTTGATTTGTGCT
Source organism: Hyparrhenia diplandra (assembly GCA_015847255.1). Lineage (NCBI taxonomy): Eukaryota > Viridiplantae > Streptophyta > Magnoliopsida > Poales > Poaceae > Hyparrhenia > Hyparrhenia diplandra. The sequence continues at coordinate 36,579 of JADLZK010012497.1, forward strand.
CCATTGCATCGAGGAAAGGTCGCCCAAGGATCAAGGGTGTCTCTTTCGTAGCTTCCATTTCTAATACCACAAAATCAACTCGAACAAAATAGTTTCTAATTTTTACAGGACATCTTCAGCCACCCCTCGATGGATAACGATCGCTGAGTCACCCGCTTGTAGCATCATGTCCGCTGGTACTAGGTGAGTGAAGTTCATCTTGTCAAATACAGCCTTTTTGACATGACACTAACGCTTGCACCAAGGTCGCATAGGGCGTGCTCAATCTTTTGTGACCCTATGGAACAACTGATGGTAGGACATCCCCGATCCTTTCTCTTCTCGTAGGCGATTGAGTATAGCGGCGCTTACATTCCTCGTAAGCCTTACCACTCTCAGTAGTCCTGCATTGGCACCTTCTTGTTGAGGATGGCCCTGATATATCTTGAGTATGATGGCATGTGCAAGACATCCATTAGTGTCATGTCTATGTGGATCTTGCTGATCATCTCAAGGAATCGGGCTTAATTGGTCATCCGTGGTTGGCCTCTTTTCCCCGGATGGGAAGGGTATGTGATTTGTATCTCCAAAGTTCTCAGAGTGACCCTTCTTTCCATTGATTCAATGATTGGTGGAATTTCTTCATCTTCCTCCCCGAGGTAGTGGTACTTGTGGTGCGGGAGGTGTTTTGTAGCGGTTATCACGTATGAGCTGCAGAATGAAGTTAGGATGTGGTGGATCACGAGTGGACTTACTTTTGCCTCGCGGACCACCTCATTAACATTTTCAAGTAATGACTAGAATTTTTCCTTCTTCATTAATTGAATAATAGTAGCCAAATGTGATAACTTTGACTCAACCATTTTGTTAAATTTTTGTTGATTTGTAATCGCAGCTTGTAAGATTATCGAGTTGTGAATTAATGTTCTCTAATCTTCTATCATTATAAGAAATCTTCTTATTGATGGACTCATTAATTTTAGCTTGCCCAAGAACTAGATCTTTTAAAGAAGGTTGGTTTGAGTTATAATTGAATTGTAATTGTAATTAAAACCATTACCTCCTTGTGGGCGTCCTTGGTTATTCCACCTATTGTTATTGTTATTATTATTGTTACTTGATGGTACCCATTGTTGATGAAGGCAAGTTTTTCACGAGTTTTCGGCGCTTATTGCCCGAATGTCTAAACTCTCAAATGACTTCACAAGTCATCAATGCTTCCGAGGTGGTAGAGTGTTGTTCATGGCTTCCTTCTCAGCAGCCTTGATCTCCCAATCTTTTAGCAACAGTCCATCTTTGCGACTAGCACATCCGCCTCCTTGACGCTGTGCATGCCTCTTTTGTTGGGGCTCGCCTTGAACGGTCCTTATGGCTAGAGGGGGGAGGGTGAATAGCCTATTAAAAAATCTACAAACAACACTTAGCAAGGCGGTTAGTAAACAATGCATAGCGAATTGAGCGATGCTACAAGCTAACTATGCAAGCCACAATTCAATTCTAATATCTCTAAACACAAGCAAGGCCTAGGTTGCTAAATTACTCCTAGGTGGACAAGATAAACTAACTAGAACAGCACTAGAGCTAAAACAAAACTAGCAACCTATAACAAACTACACAAGCTACACAAGTATATCGAAATGAAAAGCTAGAGCAAGGGTGGTCGATATACCGACGCCGACGTGTAGAGGTGGAAGCCAATCACCGCGGATCAACGAGAAATCTCCAATGAGCAAGAACAAGGTTGACATGATGATTTTTCACCGAGGTTCACGTGTTTGCCTAAGACGCTTAGTCCCCGCTGTGGCGACACACTCACTTGACGGTTGCTAAGCTTAATGGCCGGTGCCAAATCCCCCGTGGGGCTCAAGCAAACCGAACACAAGAGAGGGTCCAAGAAGCCACGAGCAATCCACTAGTGCTCCTTTTATAATCTCCCCTGGGTAAGGAACAACCCCTCACAAACCACCGGTGTGGCCTTGAACAAGCTCCAATCGAGCTCAACACCGCCTCTTTGCTCCAAGCCGCTAGGGAACCAAGCAAATTCCCAAGAGAAACAAGATCCTCGCAGCCTCCAAGGATGAAGTGCCTCTAGATGCAAGCAATCAAGCAAATGCACTTCTATCTCTCTCAATCTCACCCAAGAATCGGGTTAGATGAAGAGATGAGTGGAGGGGAGTCTCACAAGCTCACACGTGTAGGACTGTTCTAATGTGCAAGCGAGATCGAAATGAACCGCCACCCATCTATTTATAGACCACAAGTCGTAAATAGAGCCGTTGGTCCAAATCTTGCCTCGCCGTCATACGGACGCTACCGCGCCGACGGCTGTGCAATAGCACCGTGACGCCGCCAGCGCCAAGGCCGGCTTGGGGGTCTTCGACATGCTCTCCGACCGCGATGGCGATAGCGGACGCGGACGCCAAGCCGTCAGCGTAGTTCACCTCCACGATGTCGGTCTCCACAGCCACGGATGCCAAGATCCAATTTGACAAGGCCAGCGCCATCGCCGACACGCCAGCGACGCGATTTGAATATCAACACAACGGACGCCGCCAGCGCCAGCCGCTCAATAACCGGCCAAACCGTGGGCCGTTGAATCTCCGCTTCAACGCCACGCCGCCGCCTTTTCCATCTTTCCAAGTTTCGCCTCTTGTCTCAAGTTGCCGACACGCCGAAATGTGTCCCGTGAGCACGCGGTGTTAGCATGTCGCGATCGGTTAGACAAGAACAAAGTTAGTGCTCTCAATCCTAAATGCAATATGCAAGTCAATTGAACCTAGAAGCACTTCACCAAAGGATTAGTCACGCCATCCCTTTGATAGTTGGCCATCTATCCTATAATATGATCACACGCTTCTATTGAGTCTTGATCACCGAAAAGAAAAACCCTATCAAGTTATACCTTTGCCTTGATCTCCCGTGTTCCTTCAAATCGACACGCCGAGCTTGACGATCCTTTATGTCCACCATCATTGTCCATGTTCATGATCATCATGCTCCACGCCATCCATGCAATCCTATCTCTTAAGTCACACTTAGAGCAAAGGATTAGCATAACAAGTGTGTCATCAATTTCCAAACCAAACATGAGATTTTAATCTCCCTTTTTGGTAATTGATGACAACCAAATTCACAAAGATATGAAATAAAAATTCAATTGAACTTGAATTGCTTGTCCATAGCATTTTGGTCATGAATCAAAGTTTGACAAACATTTCAAGATTCGGTTTTTGTAGTAGTAGTTCCCCCTACACATGTGCTTCCATGTGTTTGGATCAATTTGGCACATATGTATGGATAGTAATTTGGGGAGAGATACTAATACCAAAAAAGATGCTAAGGTTCAAGAAATTGACCTTTTGAAGCATGAAACCAATCGGAGTCCTTAGCATCATTGTAACTAGACATTCATCAATGCTCAACATACCCCATGAGATCAACATTATAGGCAAAATGTGAGTTGTGTCTAGATACATCCTATGCATGCTAGTTGGTCAATACACCAATCAATTTTCAAAAACTAGCATACACCAAGCAATCATGTATATTGAATTTAAATTACCCAATGCAACATTTCATTATGATCATGCACATACAAATGCACAAATAGTCTATGAGCTTGCTCCCCTATTTGTGTGATCCTTTCTCAACATCTTTTGTGACTTATTTCTCCCCTTTTGTCAACAATCACCAAAAGGTGTAAATGAGAGAAATCAAGTCAATCAAAAAGGATCAAATGTGGTCTCATCTAGATCACTTTCCTTAACATGTATTCAAGTTTGAACCAAGGACAAGCTTTTTTCACACCTCATATGCATAAGGGTTATCTTGCACCATGTTAGAATACACATCATGAGCGCATTTTCTAGAGTCAACACTAGGATTGCAAGCCCACAAACATGTCATATGCCACCACTAGATCATAAAAACATTCAAAGCAATAGTGGTGCCACACATACATTGAAATCATTTGATTTTCCATGAATGAGCCTATTAAACATGCATGATGACTAGATGCACTAACAAGTCCTTAGCATAACATGAATGCCATGTCAAACAACTTTTACCTTGTGTTTGTTGAAGGAGAGGCATGTCATATATGTGGGGTGCATCAACTCAAGTTGAGAAGTCAATAATGTTCAATTCTCCCTTTAGCATGCAAAATCTCTTCTCATCAAGTGGCTTGGTGAATATGTCGGGCTAGTTGATCTTTCTGCTAATGCCCATGATACAAATGTCACCCTTTTGTTGATGATCTCTTTATGAAGTGGTGCCTTATGTCAATGTGCTTTTGTTCTTGATGTTGAACTGGATTTTGGGTCATTTTTCTAGCACTTTCATTGTCACAATACAATGGAACTTTATCAAATTTGAATCCAAAAATCCTCAATGACCTCATCCAAAGCAATTGAGTGCAACAACTTCCCCGCACTAATGTATTCGGCTTCTAAGCAGAGAGAGCAACACTATTTTGCTTCTTTGAAGACCATGAAACAAGTGACCTTCCAAGGAATTGACATGTGCCACTTGTGCTCATTCTATTTATCTTGCATCCTCCATAATCGAAATCCAAATATCCAATTAGCTCAAACTTGGATCCCTTTGGATACTATAGTCCAACATCTTGTGTGCCCTTCAAATACCTCAAAATTCATTTTGTTGCCTTGAGGTGACTCTCTCTAGGGAGATGATTGATATCTAGCACACATGCCCACACTAAATGTTATATCCGGTCTTGATGCGGTTGCATAGAGCAAACTACTAATCATGGACCGATATTTTTTTGCTCAACCATGTTGCCACTAGGGTCGGGGTCTAAGCTTCCATTTGTTCCCATTGGTGTGACATTGACTTGGCATCTTGTAGATCAAACTTCTTGATCATGTCCTTGATGTACTTGTTCTTGACTAACAAATGTGCCATTCTTCAATTGCTTGATTTGAAGTTCAAGAAAGAATGTGAGTTCTCCAAGCATTGACATTTCAAACTCATTGGCCATCATCTTAGCAAACTCTTCACAAAATTCTTGGTTGGTTGACCCAAAGATAATGTCATCAACATATATTTGCAACACAAACAAGTCTTGTCCAATCTTCTTGGTGAAGAGAGTGGTGTCCACCTTGCCCATCTTGAACCCTTTTTAGAGAGAGAAAATCTCTCAACCTCTCATACCATGCTCTTGGTGTTTGTTTCAATCCATACAAAAGCCTTCTTCAACTTGTAGACATGGTTGGGAAACTTTTTCATCTTCAAAGCCCGGTGGTTGTTCAACATATACCAACTCATTGATGAAGCCGCTCAAGAATGCACTCTTTTCACATCCATTTGATAGAGTTTGATATCATGAGCACATGTATAAGCTAGCAAGATTCTTATTGCTTCCAATCTAGCAACCGGTGCATAGGTTTCTCCAAAGTCAAGACCCTACTTGTGTGTACCCTTGAGCTACTAGTCTTGCCTTGTTTCTAACCACAATGCCATCTTGATCTTGCTTGTTCTTGAAGACCCACTTGGTTCCAATCACATTGTAGTCCTTTTGGCCTTTTCACCAATTCCCATACATCATTTCTCTTGAAGTTGTTGAGCTCTTCATGCATAGGATTAATCCAATCTTCCTTCTCTAATGTTTTCTCAATATTCTTTTGGTTCTTCTTGAGACACAAAGGCATGGTGTGCACAAAATGAGGCTAATCTTCCTCTTGTAATCACTCCACTATTGATGTCACCAACAATTTGATCAAGTGGATGATCTCTTGCAATGTTAGAAGGTTGCATCACTTGCACTTGATGACTAGGATGAGATGGTGTACTAGCTTGTTGCTCTTGATCTTCATCTTGAGAACCACTTGTGCTAGCTTCATTGACTTCAATCTCAACCGTAGTAGTGGGCAATGGAGTATCATCATCATCGTCAACTTGTCTTGGTCTAATATCTCCAATGTCCATGTTCCTCATTGCATTCTCCAAGTTGGAACCACTAACATCATCATGATTTTCAACTTCACTTTGAGAGCCTTGGGTTTCATCAAATTCTACATCATGAACCTCTTCAAGTTGGCCACTACCCAAGTTCCATACTCTATATGCCTTGCTTGTGGTTGAATATCCAACTAGGAACCCTTCATCACATTTCTTGTCAAACTTGCCCAATCTTGTGCCTTTCTTGAGAATGTAGCATTTGCATCCAAAGACTCTAAAGTAACCAATGTTGGGCTTCCTTCCATTCAACAACTCATATGGTGTCTTGCCAAGCATTCCATGGCAATAGAGACGGTTGCTACAATAGCAAGCTGTGTTGATAGCTTCGCCCAAAAGGAATGGCTAATATTGTATTCACTAAGCATTGATCTTGCCATTTCAATCAAGGTTCTATTCTTCCTCTCAACTACACCATTTGATTGTGGAGTGTAGGTTGGTGAGAATTGATGTCCAATTCCATGCTCATCACACAACTCTTCAATTCTTGTATTCTTGAACTCACTCCCATTGTCACTTCTAATCTTCTTGATGGATGTCTCAAACTCATTTTGCACTCTTTTGACAAAGGTCTTGAATAGTTCAAACACATCACTTTGTCATGAAGAAAGAACACCCAAGTGTATCTAGTGTAGTCATCAACTATGACAAAACCATACTTGTTGCCACCAATGCTAGTGTATGTTGTTGGCCCAAACAAGTCCATGTGCAATAACTCAAATGCTTTTGCTTGTACTCATTGTGCTCTTGGATGGATGTGCATTGCCATGTTGTTTGCCGGCTTGACGCGCTCCACAAGGTTTGTCCTTCAAACTTGACATCACTCAAGCCTCTAACCAAATCATGCTTCACTAGCTTGTTTAGTTGCTTCATCCCAACATGACCAAATCTTTCTATGCCACAACCAACCCTTGCTAGCCTTTGAGAGTAAACATGTTGTCAACTTAGCTTCTTTTTGAGTTGAAGTCCACTAAATAGAGATCACCATATCTAAATCCCTTTGAAGATCATATTGGAAACCATTAACCACTTCAACTTCTTGACTTGTGAATATGCATTTGTAGCCAAGATCACAAAGTTGAGAGACCGACAATAGATTGTAATTAAGATTATCAACTAGCAACACCTTTTGACAAGCTTTTCTCTTGCGTGATAGCAATCTTGCCAAGACCCAATACATTGCCCTTCTTGTCATTGCTAAAAAGTGATTGATTCATACTCATCAATGCCCTTTGATGCTAATTGACTTGAACATATGTGAATCCCGGGTCATGTGTTGAGTGCACCCACTATCCATTATCCAATGCTCTCCTCCTTCGGCACGATAATTGACCTACAAAAAGAGATCAATTTTTCTTAGGTACCCAAACTTGCTTTTGGGTCCTTCAAGGTTAGTCACCAAGGCCTTTGGTACCCATATGGCTTTCTTTTCCTTGAGCCCATCCATGGTGCACCAATGTACTAGCACGAACACCATTGTTCTTCTTCACAAGCATATATGAATTATCAAGCTTAATGGAAGAAACATTGGTTTTCTTTTGTTCATGCACTTTGCTCTTACATGACCAACTTGTTTTGCAAGCTTTTGCAATAGCTACCATTGTTCTTCACAAAATGTGTTTTGTGAGTTACAAAGGCGTCTCTTGCCTTTTCTTGGGGATATAGCCTAAGCCCTCCTTGTAGAGAGATGCTCTTTTGGCTACCCAAGCACATAAGCAAGCGGTCCTCACCACCATAAGCCTTTTAGCTAAGGTGTGATTGAGCTTCTTCACTTCATTTTTCAAACATGCATTTTCATGAATAAGCATAGGATTGCATTTATTTTCACTAGAGATGGATGTGCTAGTGATAGTGCTAGTGGAGGCTACACCCATGGAGGTTGGTTGATCAACAAGGATGTCACATGAGATGCTAGCATTGCATGTATCAACCTTATCCTCAACCAATGACAACTTATGCTCTTCAAGTAGTGAGGAATGAGCTTTCTCTAGCTTAGAATGAGATTTCTCAAGCTTCTTATGGTCTACCTTTTTAGACTCTCATAAGATGCCCGAAGCTCATCAAGTTCTTGCTTAAGGCTCTTTGTTTCTTTATGCAAGCCTTTGACTTCCTTCCTACTTTGCTTGTACATGTTAATGCAATCATCAAGCATAATTTGCAAATCCTCCCTAGTGTGAGTTGGCACTATCACTATCACTATCACTATCACTATCACTATCACTATCACTATCACTATCACTATCACTATCACTATCACTATCACTATCAACATCATCATCTTTAGTGATAGATTATACCTTAGTGGTTTTTAGCTATGAAGCATGAAGAAGGAGTGTCGAAGAGGAGATCTTGTCATGCATAGGCTAGTGAGCTTGTCCTTCTTCTTGTTCTTTCTTCTCCTCTTCTTCATCACTTCATGTCTCATTCTTCTTCTTGGGCTTGTCCTTCTTCTCATTCATTTTCATGTCATTCTTCTTCCTTGCCTTCTTGATGCCCCTTCTCATCATCACTATCATATGGGCATTCGCAATCAATCGACAATCATCATGGCATCTAAAGCATTTCATGTTTCCTTCATTCTTGCTATCCTTCTTCTTGATGATTGCTTTCCGCTTCTTCTTGGAGATGTAGGTCTTCTTCACATAGTTGCCCAATCTCCCTCACAAAGAGAGCCATTTGCTCATCCATTTCACTTTCACTTGTAGAAGTGCCTTCCTCATCATCACTTGACTCTTCCTTCTTCTTTCTTGCCCCTTGATGAAGAACTAGCCTTGAGTGCCAAGTTCTTCTTTGTCATCTTTCTTATCCTCATCCTTGGTCTTCTTGTTTGCCTTCACTATGTAAAAAGGCCTCTACAAATGCCGCTGAGGGTTTTCTACAAGCTACACGACGCTGCCGCCCATTAGGGTTCTAAATGTCGGGCCTTTTATGCATTTTTGTAGCGCCAGCGCTCGCACAGTGCTTTAATACGCATATGTTTTAGTGCGCCTCAACCGCTCCATTTGTAGTAAACCCCTTGTTACACACGCCGTGGAACGCTCGTGTCCCGCTTTTGGCGCGACCGTGGGGGCATCAGATTCGCGTACATTATTACCGAAGAAGTTTGATCGACTTTTTGGAAACGCTACGCACTACGGCTGCATTAGTAATCGATCGCATCAAGGCCCAAAAGTAGTGACACACGAGCCCAAAGATGCGCATCAGAATTCGCTTTGAACGCATGCACACGCACGTGTACAAGAAGGCGGCTCGGCGCCATTAACGCACACGACGACGCTAGTATGCATCGCGCGCCTAATCGTTATCCATTCACGTACACCCTGGCCACTATAAGGGTCTGTAAACAAGACAAATACGCACACGTGTGGAAAGGAGCCAACCGTGATATCTTCGTGATTTACGCACACCGCGGTACACGAGTCCGTGTCACCCATGCATGCGCAGATTGCTCGACCAGAACTACACTCCAATTCACGACGCTTTGTTTTGTACTACCGCCTCATGAAACTTTTATGCACTTTCGTGACGCTACATAGGTCGCTCGATCAGAACCTCGCATGTAACTACAATACGATGTTTACAACCGATCGCTCGCAATGTGTTCCATGTTACGCATGCTTGTTCGCAACACGTGTCAGAAGTAACAAACAAGCTATAGACGCGCTTTTAGTAAGGTCGCCTGCCTTTCAGCTTTTTACGTATGTTCTTTTGTAGCCACGCCTGTGGATTTAGTCGCTTTTACGCATGCCCATTTTGATTCTCGCACGATCAGAAACATTTCATATTTTCGCACGCTTGTTCGGTGTTTCGTGACGCTTTCTTCGTTACGACGCACATTTAGTACGAATCTACAGCGCCAAAAAGAATTGTGATCCGCATAGATAATGCATCGCTATGGCTACGCGATTTAAATTGAAAATGGTAGACATTGGCAAACACAAATAATACAGATGCACAGTCCGATCACAAACAAATGGCGACGCCAAAGAAGATTGCAAATTCAGGTGTATCTCGGGATTGTTCACAATGTATATACCCGGGCTTTTTAGGGCACACCACGCATTGTTCACAACTCAAATAACACGCTTCACATGCATATATCCAAATTTTGATCGCCATGCAAAGAAGGGAAACAAGAATAATCAAGTGGGTGATTGCTCAACACAACACTTTATTGATGATGATATGGTTTACAAAGTGGCCATTCAACATGGCGATTACAAAGGATGTCGGGGTATTTCTAGGCCCCCTGGCTTTGTAATGGTACAAAACTACTAGGAATCCAAAATAAACTTCTATAATACAACTTGTTCAAATGAAGATGTAATCTCCATCTTCGCCATGCTCTTTATCTCCTCGGTCGCTTCGTCGGATTTCCTAGCTAAGTCGCCATGAACATCTTCGCTGGATCCCTCGATTTTAGTCTTTTCACTTTCAACCTTGTTGCTCTTTTTCGAAGTCAACGCCTTACTTAAGCCACTTTTCGATTTAACTTAGCTTCGCCTTGTAAGTAGTTTTCGTGATCCCGAAAACCATCAAAGTCCGGGATGAAGTTCAAAAGAAATCAAAGTTAGAAGCCAACAAAGAAATTGGGGCTTAAGGCCGACTTCAAAGGCGTGAAACCCACTTAACTTAAATTTTTTCTTAAAACTTTGTTTCAATCAAAACGCTATCCTGCACTTTGAAGTTGACTTTAGAATTTGATTTTGACTTCGTGAATATCTTCGCCGTGTTTGAGGTTTTTTTTTAAACGCTAGTTTGACCGCTTGACCTAAGTGGTCTATAAATAGCGAAGCACCCCCTCGTTTTTTTTTTCTTTTCTTCATCTTTTGAAGAGGGGCCACCTTTTTGAAAATTTTTTCCTCGCTGGGCGCGAAGTCGAAACTTCTACGTAAGATACTTTTCTTGCAAAGTTTCTGTTTGTCGTGGAAGTTTCCTCGCCGAGCTTGTTTACAAGTAAGTTTTCCTCCGGTTGGTTTTATTGGTTTTTATTTATTTATGTGTGATTGATTGATTTTTTCCCCGATAGGATGGTTGATTTTGATAATGATAACGTGTTTGCTTCCCAAGAAAAATGAATTTGAAGAGCAAGGGGCATCCTGTAATGAAAATTCTAAAGATGGACTATCTCGATGTTTCGCTTCGAAGTCTCAACTTCTTCCCCGATGACCGCTTTTCTTTGTGTTTGGTCCTAGCAAGATGACCGAGGCAAATTTCAAGAAGATGGTTAAGGATGGGGTGTTAAGGGCGCGTAAATTCTATGTTTGGTTTTGGAAATTGATGACACACTTGTATGCTAATCCTTTGCTCTAAGTGTGACTTAAGAGATAGGATTACGTGGATGACGTGGAGCATGATGATCATGAATATGGATGATGATGATGGACATGGTGGATCGCCAAGCTCGTGATCGGGCTTGAGAGGAACCCGAGATCAAGGCAAAGGTATACTTGATAGGGTTTTCCTTTCGTGATCAAGACACCTATAGAGCGGTGATCACATTATAGGATAGATGGCCGACTATCAAGAGGGGATGTCGCGACAACTTTTGGTGAAGTGCTTCTAGGTCCAATTGACTTGCATATGCATTTAGGATTGAGAGCACTAACTTCTTCTTACTTCTCCGAAGTTCTTTCTCGAAGGCCCCGTTGGTGGCCGCCTTCCTCTTCGCCCCCGTTGCGGTAGTCGCCGCTGATCCTCCTCGTGATCCTTCTCTCCTGACCCGAGGGCTCTTGCACTCTCGTTGTTTCGAGTTTGACTTGGCCTCACGGGTTGCCGCCTTTGTCCGCGTATGCCCGCACTACTCGGCGCCTTTTCTCGCTTTTGATCAAGCCTGTGTATGCACCGAAGTTCTTTTTCTTGGCTCTTCCTTTTTCCCCGTTGAGAGGGCTGTAATGAATTTGACTTTGTCCTTGGTTGTAGTCCTTGTGCGGGACCTCCCCCGCCTTCCTTCCCGCCAAGAGTGTGATACCTTGCGGGCAGAAGTTGTTCGCCTTCGGGGGGTTGAGCGGATCTTCTTGCTCAACTCCGTGATTCTCGTGCCACCGCCGACGGCCCCGACCGAGTCCTATGCCAAGGTTACTCAGAGGTTGAAGGTGTGTTTGCTTATCCTCTTGAGTTGTTTTTCTCACAAATCTTCTTTCTTGAGTTGTCTTTCCGCCGCTCTGTGTCTTCGTAACCAATTCTGGTCAGCGGCCACAATTGCCGAAGTTGTCTGGCCGAACTTCAATCTGAGAGGGATGCTCTTTCTACTCTTTTCACGCCGGTTCATCATCTCTCGGCGATATGTGTATCCCCCGCTGGAGGTTATTCGCCTTCCCGAAGATCATGGCGTGTCCTAGAGGGACTTTCTTCCGGCCGTTGATCGCTTCCGATTCTTCGCTTGAGACGCCGCTGAGGTCATTGAAGAGCTCGCTTTTTACTTCCATCATCTTGTGCCGTAGCTACCCATTGCCGCCTTGTGGATGGGTTTGCTTCGACAAGCATCACAGATTATGGATGAGGAGCGCCCCAAGGTGGATGCAGCTTATTACCACTTTTGGCGGGTACCATCGACCTTGATCTTCCCGGGAAGGTGATGCGCCGGATTTTGATGCGGCCCAAGTGCTTGTTGTGACAGACTTCGCTCGCCTTGTAACAAACAATTTTTGCCGGTGGCCTGTTGGTTGTAGGCCTTAAATACTTTTGCCGGTATCCGCCGCGGCGAATTTAAATATCTTTGATTCGCCTTCGCCCGCATTCTTACGCTTTGTCTTCGCTTGTCATTGTTGTTGTCTTCTCCGAGTTCTTCTTCTTCGATGACTTGATGTGATTGCTTTTAGAGTTCTTTTCTTTAGGCTTCCCGCTTTTATGTCCTTTTGTGTAGGTTCGCGACGAGTTGTTTGCAGTCCCTCGTAGTGACATCGGCCAAGAAATCCGCTTGATGACCCAAATTTTGCCTTTCTCAGACTTTTGCTGCTCATAGTGTTGAAGTCTTGCTTCGAAGCTGCTGTGGTTGTTCTCCGACCGTCGCCTTTGTCTTCTTGTAGATCCGCCGAGGGTAGCATAGGTTCTGTCCTCGCGGCCTTTTGGGTTGTTTCTCCCTTGACGTGTCGGGCTAGTCCGCTTCACAAGTCTTGCCGTAGTATGTTGGAGCTTTGCATCGCTGCTTCGTAGTTCTTTTCTTTCCGAAGGGATCGCCTTGCCTAGTTCTCAGACTTGGCCGGGTGATAGTCCCGAAGTTCTCCCCGAGATCCAAGATCGTTTTTCCCCGGAGTGTCAACCCGCCTTTCAGAGACTTGGTTGGAGATATTTGCGAAGTCCAGCTCGTTCGCCGTGATTGTTTTCTTCCGACAAATGACTTATGTCTTCTTTCTCGGAGACTTGTCATGATGATTGGAGGCTTGTTCTTGAATTCCGCAGTTCTTTTCTTTTTCCGAGTATCAAACCGCCTTTTCTCGTAGGTTTGCCGATAATAGTTGTAGAGGTTTGCTCCCCCGTCTTCGTGAGTTGTTCTTTTTCAAGAATCACCGCCTTTTGCCGTGAGACTTGCCGATGGTTGTTGGGGCGCCCCCCGCTTTTGCCGTGGTTATTTTCTCCCGCATGTGACTTGTGTCTTCTTCTCGGAGACTTGTCACGCATTGTTTGAGGGTTACCTGTGCCGTTAGGTTTCTCCTTTTAGGCCCTCTAGCATTTGTCCTTTCTTGAACTTGCTAGTGTATTTTGGTGGAGCCAAGCTCCCAAAGAGTTGTTCTAACTCGGGTTGCTCTTTTGGGCTAGGGGCTCTCCCATGCAGTCCAAAGGACTATCGCATGACGCCCCTTGAAGGGTTCCCCCCCCCGGCCCATTTAAGTGCACTACGGACCAAGGTCAAGATGGTTGGGTTCCTATTTCATAACACTACAATCCACCTTGCCTCGGTTTGGGCCGCTTCGCTTCAGAGACTTGTGTGAGACGATGGGTTTCTATTTCACAACACTACACCGCTTCACGCCCGATTCGAAAAGGCCGCCCCGCCGCCATTGGACATAGTGGCACTTTCTCGACCTCGATGGCTTCCTTCGCGACCTAGACGGGCCGATCCTAACGCCCCTTTCTTCAAGAGTCGGTTCACGATCTTCCGCTAGATTTAAGGTGTGGACGCTTATTCCGTGAGCTAGACTTCGCGGGTTCCACCCTTGGAATTTTGACCTCCGCTCGTGGTTGGGTTTGCCTTTCTTTGGTCGATTCTTCTGCGGCGCCAATTCGGGCTGTTTTGTTCTTCTCCTCAGGGAGGCATGCAGCTTCACCGGGCGCACCGCTTTTTGTTGAGGTGCCCGTGGTCGCGTATTTTGTGACCTCTTTGGATGGTCCGCAGTTCTTCTCGTGCTTGATCTTCTTTCTTCTTGAAGTATCGGAGAGTTGTTATTATGCTCTCTTCTCTTTCGCTGCCTTGAGTTCCTCCTCGATTATGGATAGAACCTTCCGAAATGGGTTTATGTGCCAAGAGTTTCGATTTCTTCTCCTTGCATTGTCATCAACTTGTAGGTTCCTAGTCCCGCATTCTTTGACTATATATATGGTCCTTCCTATGGGCCGAAAGCAGCTTTGTGCTTGCCTTCCATCTTTTAATTTCTCTTGAGTACTTGATCTCCCGGGTTGAGTTTTCTTGGACGGTGCTCTTGTCATAGTGCCTTCCGAGTCCTTGTAGATATCTTATGCTCGGAGGATGGCGCTTTGCTCACTTTTCTCGCACAAATGATTTCTAGTCTTCTTGTTTGTTCTCCTTCTCCTTCTTCAAATTGCTCGATCCTTGAGAGCTCCATATGAGGTCCGGCTGGTAGGACGGCCCTCTCGATCCATAGGTCGTGAAGAAGGGTGAGTAGCCCGTTGCTCGCCGATTTGAGTTCTTAGGCCCCGCATAACTTTTGGGAGTTCTTCTATCCATTTGGCTCGTAGTCTTTGAGTTCTTCATAAAGTCTTGGCTTTAGTCCGCAAGGATGAGTCCGCTTGCTCTTCGACTTGTCTCGTTAGCTCGAGGGGTGCTACGGATGCGTAGTCTATCCGTATGCCACAATCTTGTGCCCAATCTATGAATTCTCGCCGGCTGTGGAATGGTGATCCGAGATCGCTGATGATCCTATTGGGCATCCCAAATGCGCATGATCTCTTTGATGAACTCGACCGCTTTGGTTGAGTGAAGGTGACCAAAGGGCTTGTATTCTATCCACTTGGTGAATTTGTCGATGGCGACGATGTACTCAAATCCTCCCTTGGCTCTTTTGAGTGGTCCGACTTGATCTAGTCTAGTCAAAGATGAGAAAGGCCATGATGGTGGTATGCGTATCGATTGTGGCCGGCACATGCGCTTTTGTCTTGCGAACATCCGCATCCTTTTGCATTTTCCTCGACGAGTTCTTCCAAGGCCTTTGAGGGCCGCGGCCAAGAGTATCCCTCTCTCAATGCTTTTCCCCACGAGGGTTCTTGACGCCGCGTGGTTTCCACAAAGATCCGCAGTGGATTTCTTGGAGGATGTCTTTTCCTTCCTCGTGAGCTTATGCATTTTAGTACTCCCGATGATGCCGCTTCTCTTATAAAGCTTGTCTTTTGATGAGCACGTAGTTCTTGCTTCTTCTCAAGATCCCGTTGCTTCAAAATTTTGTCTTCTGCAGTGTCTTGTTCTTTGATGAAGTTTATGATGTCTTCGATCCAGTGGGAGTTGTTCTTTCGACCGAGAGATTATCATTATTCGCTTAGGCTGATTGCTCCATGTTGCATTCTTTTCCGGTTCTCCATGATAGATGGTTTCAGAGCCTTTCACTTTAATACTCGGTGGGACTTGGGCTCGGCTTCCGCGATCCGAGTTTGGCTAGCACGTCCCGCCGCAACGCTCGCATCTCCGAGCACGGTGTAGGATCTCAAGGCCTTGGAAATTCTTTTCCAAATTTTGCGTATTTCAAGCAATAGAGGCATATATTGTCCTTTTGTGCGCCCCCAGCAAATTTTGTTGACTTGATTGATGACAATCGCGGAGTCGCCATATACTTGTAGTCTCTTGATTCCTAGAGTTCTTAAGTATCTTGAGGCCATGGATGAGTGCTTCATACCGCCTCGTTGTTTGTAGCTTGCCACATGACTCGCAGCGACGTACTTGAGTTGTCTTCCTTCGGGAGATATGAATAAAATCCCGCCTCCCGTCCCTAGCTTCAACGCATCCATCGGCACACATGTTCCAATGTTTCTTGATGTCAGTTTTGATATGGGTTGTTGGAGCCCGTCCATTCTCGCTATGAAATCCGTAGCTTTTGGGATTTGATTGCTCTTCTTTGGGTGAACTTCTAGATTCATGCTCCGAGTTCCACCGCCCATTTTGATATTCGCTTGTTGAATCTCTGCTCTCGTGATGTCACCCAAAGGGTGAGCCGCTTACCATCAAGTATCTTGTAATCGCCGGAAGTAGTGTCGTAGCTTCCTTTGATGTGATCGAGATGGTAGAGTAGTTTTTGTACGTGAGGGTACCGAGCCTTGACTCGTATAGGACCTCGCCACGTAGTAAACCGGCCCTCCTGACCTTGCTGGGTTGCTCGGCTCTTCTCTTTCCACGATGATTGCCGAATACCGACCATCAGACCAAGTTGCTGCTATGTATAGCAAAGAGTTCTTCTTGATCCTTTGGAGGTGTAGGGACTGAGCCGTTGTAAGGTATTGCTTGATTTCTTTCAAACGCTTTTGTCGCCTCCTCTCGTCCATTTGAATTCTCCTTTGTCTTGATACGTTTGAAGAAGGGTAGCCCCTTTCTCTCCAAGCTTGGATATGAATCGCTGAGTGCCGCCATGCACCCCCGCGGAGCTCGGACGCCCTGATACTTCGGGTTGTGTCATCTCGTTGATGGCCTTGACCGCTTGGTGCTGGCTTCAATGCCACCGTTTGCCGACCAAGAATCCCAGAGCTGTCCCAAGGCACTCCAAAGACGCATTTTGTTGGGTTGAGCTCCACTTCCACTTGTTGAGGTTCTTGAAAGTCTCTTCCGCATCTTGAATCGAAGCTTTCGTTCTCTAGTCTTTCACCACCACGCCGCTCACGTAAGCTTTCGCATTTTTGCCACCGCTCCTCCCAAACAAGTCTCAGACGCTTTTTGATACGTTGTTCGCCGTTTTTAATCCAAGGACATTGTTTTGTAGCAAAGAGGCACCAAGGGGGTGATGAAAGAGGTCTTGCTCGATCTTCTTTCTTCGTAACCGTGATATCCCCGAAAGTAGCAATCCAAGAATGATAGTAGGGCTGATCCCGCCGTGGAGTCCACTATTTGTCAATCCTTGCAGCCCGGCGTCCTTGGGGCAATGCTTATTCGATGTGTAGTCCACGCATTATCCGCCACTGAGGTGTTCTTCTTTGAACCGTAATCGGGTTGGCTAGCGGGCCAGATGTAGGATTTCTCTCGATGAATCCGCCGCGAGTAATTTTGCAACTCCTTTTGATGGCTTTTCTTTTCTCGTGAAAACCTTCTTAGTCTTTGCTTGATGGGTTTGGATCCCATATTGATGTCAATTCTCGTGCTTCACCCAAAGCCTCTTTGGTATGCTGTGCATGTTCTGGCCGTTTCGTGCAAATATATCTTTGTGTTGCCTTAGGAAGTTGGTGAGCGCTAATTCCTATTTTGAGATAGGTGGGCGCCGATGACGCCGCCTTGGATGGATCGCCTCGCTTGTAGATCAATGTGCTTGATGTCGGCCTTCTTCGTGGAATCGTGAATCGCTTGCATCTTGGCCGTATATCGAAGTTCTTTCCGGTTTGTATCCTCCGCCATCCGTTGAGTTCTTTTTTTCCAAGAGCTCCCCTCGCCTTGTTTGCCATTTCCACGCTTTGTACGCCACACTGGAAAAGTTTTTTTGAGGTCCCTTTTGATGGAAAGAACCCCAAAAGGTGCCGCGATCTTTAGTAGAAGATACTGTAGTGTGGAATAGCCATGAACTTTGCAATAATGTGTCTTCCCATGATGGCGTGGTATGGTGACTCGAGATCCGCTACTTCAAACTTGATGTACTCCGTCCGTAGTTTGATGGAGATCCAAATGTAATCGGGCAAGGTGATTTGTCCAACTCGTATAGCTGTCGCCTCGGTACTATTCCATAGAAAGGGGTGCTTGAAGGAGCGATAAGTCCCGAGAGGTCGAAAGTCCCATCTTGTCCAAAGGTTTTCGGAGAATATGATGTTTAATCCAGCTCCTCCGCCGACAATACCTTGGTTACGGTCACCCGCAATTGTGGGTTCTAGCACCAAAGGATATAGGCTCGGGCGCGTCTACACTTGTCCATTGATCCTCCCCGTGAATCAATTGGATATTGGGACCAATTGAGGTAGCGTGGTTCCGCGGGTTCGCCGCTATGATTGATCGGAGTGCTAGCTTGTCTTGTGTTTGCTTTTTGATCCGTGTACCTGCAGAATATGACGCTCAAGGATCTCATTGCTTTCTCTGGAAATCCCCCGCCTTTTGGCCTCAATGGCTTCTTCTCTCGCTTTTCTTTTTTGATTGTTTCCTTTCTCGAATAGAGTTGTTTCTCCCTTGTACTTCTCCCGAACGCGGGTGCAATTTCCGAGCGCAGCGGAGCTCCGTGGTGGTAGATGTGGTAGATCTTCTAGCTTGATGTTGCTTCGCTCGCCGCCATTGTTGTTGTTGTTGAACCTCTCGCTTGTAAGGTTTCTTTTGATTTCTCCGCCATTGCGACAAATATTGTCCGTGTTCACGCTTCTTTTGCCGTTGAGAGTTGTTCTTATATTTCTTCGGGCTTCCGAAGTTCTTTCTTTCTCGAAAGTTTATCTCGAAGTTCTTTCTTCAGCCCCATCATCTTCCCTCGACAAGAAGCTTTGAACCGCTCGCTAGTCCTCGGTTGTCTTTGTAGAAATCTCGAGAACCGCCATCTTGAGAAAATTCCATTGCCGGGCGCGCCTATCACTTCTTTCAGCTGATGTCGGTACTTGGGACCTCATCTCCCCAAATCTTCGGTAGTAATCTCCCCGAGATTCTCCCCGCTTCGCTTGAGGCTTTTCAACTCACCCGAAAGTAATAGGATGGGTGATGATTCCTCATGTGGTTGCTACGCTGCACGCTTTCTCGTAGTCTTCCCAAAGATCGATTGAGCCTCTTCGATCTTGTCGAACCATTGGAGCGGTAGAGCCTCTAGGGCCATGGGAAAGAAGATGGCTTTTAAGGCCATCATCTCCTCCAGCCCAGCCAATGGATTGTGAGTAGACTCGGAGCCATTGTTCGGGCCTGCTTTTCCCATCGTATTTTTGAATGGTTTGAAGGCTTGAACTTTGGGGTAGCTTGACTTGCAATCTTTTGGCGTAAACAAGGAAACCCGCCGTAGCTTTCCGCCGCTCTTTCTTCAAATCCTCCCGAGGTTCTTCCTCCTCTTGACGGGTTCCAAAGAGGTCGATATGTTGATTTCGCGACTTCTTCCTCGCCGGCTTAGCCTTGGTGCGGGCTTTCCCCTTGGGGGTCTTCGGTATCAAGCCTCGCCATCCCTCCGAGGTGGCCCTCGGAGTTGTTGGAACCTCCCCGCCTTCCCAAAATTTTCAAAGACGCTTGATCGACTTCTTGGAACATTAGGGCTGCTTTTGCCTTCAACCGTGACCCCGGGGGGTCTTTCCGACAGCCTTCGCAATGCCTCCTTGAGGAGTCTCCCCATCATTCAGGTCCGCGGGCGCCTTTCAGCGGCCAATCAACCCTTGTAGTCTCTCCCGGTTGCCCTCGATCGATCGCCTCAACTTTTTTTCAGTATTTCAGCCTCTCGTATTCGTAGATCGGCTTTGATATTTGTTCGTGAGCTTGCATGCGCCGCGATTCGCCTCGGATCCGGCGCCCTCCCTTCACCTTGTTTCTTTCTCAAACTTTCTTGACGCTGGTGTTCTCCTTCGCTCGCCAGGTTCTTTTTCGTCTCACGAGATGTTGATAGGCCTTCGCTGCTGGACTCGGCGTCGGGGCCTTCGGATGCTAAGCTGGAGTGCGAGCCGTAGCCACCATGAAGCTTCCTTTGGCAGTACCGTAGCTTTAGGTCGCCACTCTTTACCGGGATGGACCTTATGATGATGGACCCCCTCGCTTGTCCCTCGCGGTGACGACGGCCCGGGTTGAGGGTTCTGGCCCGGGATGATGCACTCCTCCGGTTCTTGTCAATATGAGCCCTCTTTGCGCGCTCTAAGGAATTTCCCGCCTTCTTCGTGAGTAGTCCCGGGCGCTCTTGAATACGCATGCGCAAGCAAGGCGTAATCCCGTAAGAAATTGAAAGGTAACTGGATCGTGTCCGTGGTTATATCCGAATCCGCCTCCTCCGAGTTGGAAAGGTATTGGTTGAAAAGTTTTCCGAAGTTGGAGTAGCTTCCCTATCCAAGCCGAGTTGAGTCATTTCTCGAAGTTGCTTCCGGAGTTCGTGATCGAGCCCCGTTGTCTACCTCCCCGAGCCGGGTTTCGGGTTTGGGCCCTTCCGTGTTGGTTCCCGAGCAAGTTTTGAGTTTGTTCTCCGCCTCGAGGCGCTCGCAATCGTCGCCTGGTTGAGCTTCCTCGACGACCCCGCCCTTCGGTCCCGAACTGATGGTGCGGGCTCGAAGCTCCTCGTCGCCGCCGCCGATCCGCTAGCAGTTTCCATGAAATCAAGATGATCGCCTCGCCGCCGGGTACTCATGATGTCGCGGGTCCGCCGACTGGCTGAAATTCGCTGAGAGCCCCTACCGGGCTTACTGCCGATGTTTTACTTATCGAGAGCCCGCCACGGGTGAACCGCAGTTTGTTCGGGCCTCGATGAACCCGAGCCCGGCGGTTTGTCGCGCAGCCATATGGGAGAGCGGGGGTTTTTATAATCGTTCGGGCCTCATCAAGGATTGAGTAAAGACCTTTTACGCCCAAATGGGCGTGAGCCCGCTTGATTGATGGGGTTAGCCGAGAATCGGCCGTGAAGCTCACAGCTTTGGTCGTAGCCAAGCTTGTGTCCCGTATGTGCGCACCCGCCTTAACGAGGTGTTCCCCTTGGCCGCCTTTATAGTCCAAGGCCAAGGAACTCGCTACGCCTCCAGTCGGATACGTAGAGGGTTGTCCGTAGAGGAACCGAACACCCAAAACCCTTTACAAGGTAACCCGACTAGTGTTCTATCCTAGTTACAAATGTAAGTCACCGTAGCTATGCTTCCATTGCCTTCTCGAGTTGTTTGTGGCCGCAGTTTGATAGAACCCCGCGCACAACTCGGTAGAGTTCTTTGGTGATCCTCAGATCCACACCGATTCTCGGCTAACCCCATCAATCAAAAACAGCTCACGCCCGACCGGACGTAAAGGTCTTTACTCGATCCTGATCGAGGGCCCGAACCAAGATAAAAACCCCGCCCTCCATGTCACCGCAAGAACAAACCACCGGGCTCTGTGTTCATCGAGGTTCTAACAAACCGCCCTCCTGGTTCACCCCCGGGGCGTGCTCTCGGTCGTGAACATCGACAAACCGGGCGCTAGGTAGGGGATCTCGCCGAATTTCAAAGATGAGAGTTCGGGCGGACTAACGCACATCATGAGTACATTGGCGAGGAGGACTCCATCATCTTCGATCATGGGCTTTGAGATCAACGATGACAAAGAAGACTCTAAGCCGCATCATCGGGACTCCGTGACCGATAAACAAGAACTCCGCCGAGAAGCTCCAAAGAATCGACAATTGCCGGCCCAGCCTCCCGAAGACGGAGGACAAACTCGAGGCTTGCTCGGAACCAACACGGAAGGACCCAAACCCAAAACCAACTTGGGGAAGGTGGACAACCAGTGGCCTGGCGCGCGATTCCGAAAAGCAACTCGAAGTACAACCCAACTCCCGCTTGATAAGGGAAGCTATTCCAACTCGGAAACTTTTTCAAACCAACACTACTCCAACCCGGAGAAAGAAGGCAAATTCGATATAACCCCTCGACACCAGCCCGCATTACCTTTTCAGCTTCTATGTGACTACGCAGAACGCCGGCGCTCACAGATTCGAGGAGCGCCAAGACAACTCTCAAGAGAAGATTGTGGATTCCTTTGAGGGCGCGCAAAGAGGGCCTATATTGACAAGAACCCCGTGAGGAGTGCATCATCCATCGCCAAGAACCTCAACGGCCGATCGCTGCCAAGCAACGGGACAAACAGGAGGACCAACATCATAAGGCCTACCCTGTGATGGAAGGAGTGGTGGCCCAAAGCTACAGCCGCTAAGGAAGTCTTTATGGTGGCTGTGTGTCGCACCCCACTTACCCGACCGAAGCCCTGCACATCGATCCACCGACGTAAGGCCTATCCAACATCTCGGGGCGAACTAAAGAACCCTTTGAAGACGAAGGAGAACACCAACGCCAAGAAAGGCTGAAAAAGGAACAAGCTAAAGGGAGGACGCCAATCGTGGCAAACTCACGATGCAAGCCCCGAACAAATATCGCCGCCTACATGAGTAACGAAAGGCTAAAACTGAAAAGAGAAGTCAAGACGATCAACGAGCAACCCGAAAGGCTACAAGGGTTGATTGACCGCCTCAAGATCAAGCATAGATCTAAATGATGAGGAAAGGCTCATCAAGGAGGCATTACAAAAAGGCTATCCGAGAAAGAGATCCTTAACGCTGCGCCAAAGGCTTAATAGCCCTCATGCTCCAAGGAGTCGATCCAATGTCTTTGAGAGGCCGGGAAGGCCGCAGGGTTCAAACAACTCCGTGCCACCCCGAGGGATGGTAGACAATACCGTAGACCCCCCGAGGGAAAGCCCCACCCAAGACCAAGCCGACGAGAAGAAGTCGCTGAATCAACATATCGACCGACCGAACTCATCCAAGAGGAGGTAGAACCTCGTGAGGACTTGGAAGAAAGAACGACGTAAAGCTACGACATTGTTTCCTTACTTCGCGGAAAGATTGCGTGAAGTCAAGCTACCCCCAAAGTTCAAGCCTTCAAATCATTCAAAAATACGATGGGAAAAAAAAGAGCCTGCATAATGGCTCGTGAGTCTACTCACAATCCATTGAGCTGGCCGGAGGAGATGATGACGCCTAAAGCCGCCTTCTTTCCCCATGGCCCTAGAGGCTCTACCACCCAATGGCTCGACAAGATTGAAGAAGGCTCAATCCGAGCATCGGAAGATTTTGCAGAGAGCGCTCGCTAAAGAACTTGCAAGTAGAATCATCACCCATCCTATTACTCAGCCGAGTTGAAAAGCCTCAGCGGCTTTGAGAGTCCCCGAGAGATTACTACCAAGATTTGGGGAGATGAGATCCCAAGTACATGACATCACCGAGAGAAGTGATAGACGCTTTCGTAACGGATTTTCAAGATGGCGCTTCGATTTCTACAAAGACAACCCGAGGACAAACGAAAGTGCCTAAGCTTATCGTGGAGAAGATGATCAAGTGAAGAAAGAACCCGGTGACCGCTTCCAAAAAAGAAAGAACTCGTAAGGCCCAAAGAAGGATCAACAACTCTCAACAAAGAAAAGAAGTTTAGGACCTGATAATACCGCCGCGAATGGCGGAGAAGTCAAAGAAACCCTACAAGCAAAGGTTCAACAACAACAACAATGGCGATAGGGAATGTAAGCAATATCAAGCTAGAAGACCTACCCTACATCTACCACCCCGAGCTCTTCGAGACACGCCAAAACCGTATTCACATTCCGTGAGAAGTACAAGGAGGAAACAACTCCGCCTTTAAGGGAAACAATCAAGAGAATGTAGAAGAAGCCAATGAAGAGCCAAAGATGTGGATTTTAAAGCAACGAGATCCTTGAATGTCATATTCTCCGAGTACCCGGTTCAAGAGCAAGATACAAGACAAGCTAGCACTCGATCAATCATGGCGTAAGAACTCATAGAAGACTCACGCGCTACCTCAATTGGTCCCAATACCCAATTCACCACTAGGGAGGATCAATGGAAGTTTGGGTAACGCCGCCTATATCCTTTGGTACTAGAACCCACGATAGCCGGAGTAACCGCTACCAAAGTATTGATCGACGGAGGAGCTGGATTGAACATCATATTCGAGAAACAATGGACAAGATGGGGCTTGACCTCTCTCGGCTAATCGCTTCCTTCAAGTACTTTCTATGGAATAGTACCCTGACGAAAGCAGCCATACCAGTTGGACAAGTCACCTTACCGCTTACTTTCGGATTCCATCAAATTACCGACAGAGTACATCAAGTTTCGGTGGCGTGATCTCGAGTCACCATACCACGCCATTATGGGAAGACCCGCTATTGCAAAATTCATGGCTATTCCACACTACCCAGATCTTCTACTAAAGATGCCAAGACCTTTGGGGTTCTTTTTCAATCAAAGGAGACCTCAAGAATGCTTTCGAAAGTGTGACGCATAAGCCGTGGAAATCGCGAAACAAGACAGAGAGCTCTTTGGAGAAAAAAAGAACTCAACCAGATGGCAGAGGACACGAATCCGTATGACTCGAGATACCGCCAAGAACAATTCTCGATTCCACCGTAGAAGCCGACGCCAAGCACATTGACCTACGTGACAAAGCGATCCATCCAAGACGGGCGATCATCAGTTTCACCTATCTCCAAAATAGAATCCTCAAGGCCACCATTTTCCTAAGGCAACACAAAGATATATTTGCCGGAAACCGCGCATATGCCCGTGTACCAAGGGAGCCGGCCGAAAGCAACTAATTGACATCAATATGGATCTAAAACCCATCAAGCAAAGACTAAGGAGGTTCTCACCAGAAAAGAAGGAAGCTATCAAAAAGGAGATTGCAAAACTACCGCTAGCTGATTCATCGAGAAATCCTACATCCCGGACCGCTAGCCAACCCTGGGCTCGTTCGTAAGAAGAACACCTCAGACCGGGCGAATGTGTGTAGACTACGCATCCGAATAAGCATTGCCCAAAAAGATCCCTTCGCTACCAAGGATCTAACCAAATAGTGGACTCATACAATAGATCAGCTCTACTATCGTTTTGATTGCTACCGTGATATCACCGTGACATTAATCAAGAAAGAAGATCGAAAGTAAAGACCTCTTTTATCACCCCCTTCGGTGCCTAATGCTATAAAACAATGTCCTTCTGATTGAAAACGAGCAACGATCAAAGAGCGATACGACTTGTTTGGGAGAGCAGATTGGCAAAATGTCGTAAGCATAATGTGACGACGGGTGGTGAAGACTAGAGAACCGTAAACTCGATTCAAGACCGAAGAGACTTTCAAGAACCTCAACAAGTGGAAATGGATGCTCAATCCAACAAAATGCCTTTTGAGTACCTTCGAGATAGCATCGTTTCTTGGTCGCCAGTCAGAGGCATTGAAGCCAAAGAGACCAAGGAAATCAAGGCAATCACCCAGATGACACAACTCAAGCATCAAGGACGCCCGTATTCATAGGGTGCATGGCGCACTCAACAGATTCATATATATCCAAGCTTGGAGAAAGGATTACCCTTCTTCAAACTCATCAAGATCAAAGCTGAGAATTAAGTGGGATGATGTAGCTTGACAAGGCGCTTGAAGAACTCTGGCAAGACTTC
>JADLZK010012498.1:0-320611 GCA_015847255.1 Hyparrhenia diplandra
CACCTCGGTTAATGATTTAACACACGGATGGTTAATTAATATATATTAACCATGGCGATTAAGTTATAAACGTCCGCCATGGTTAATATAAAAAACTGCCATAGTTAAGATTTGTCAAACTCCGTGCAAAATCTTTTGTACGTGTACCTAGGTCCTCAGATCGTGCGATTGTGCAGTTCTTATATATAATCAAATGAGCCCAAAGAGAATCGGTGTGTTGGTTTCAATATATACACAAACGTTTTCAATGGTTGCACAAAGAAAAAAAGACCATGATATTAAGGCCTTCACCAACGCTAGGTTGGGCACCGGCCTCCACTTCTGCATCAAGATTCTAGGTAGCTTGTAGAAGAACTATTGTCTAAAAAAAACATTGTCTAATAAACGTGGGCTGGTAGTCTCACAGTCACAGGTAGCTTGTAGAAGAACCATTGTCTAAAAAGAAGAACCATTGTCTTCAACTGATGCAGATGAGAAACGCACACCATCAAGAATGAGTTGAGACCCGAAATATCTGCAGAGATTATGCCTGAGCCAGTTTATCTTTATTATATATAGTATCAAGTAATTGCCTTGTTTGTCCGTGAAAACTGATGATATGGGCGAATTGATGTATGCATCTGCAATATAGCTATAGATGCAGCTGTATAGCTAACTAATTTATACAACATACCTTGTCTGATTCAAGAAAAAGTTTGCATTGTGTGTTCAACTTCCATTGAACCATCATGCGAGCAGTTTTTGGGAGCTTTGTTGTCTCATATGTATGTATGCTGCCAATTGCATATATGGTTTAGTTCTGTGAATTATCTCTTCCATTATTCCTGAGAACTGAGATGATACCTGGCGTGTTTAACTTCTTGGAATGTCTAGTGACATTCCTCGCTCGCTTTATTTTGTAAATCAAATCGAAGCAAATAACATGTTCTTTTAAAAATGGAACATTTTATTTCCCGTTCAAAATCGAAGCTATATCATGTATGTGCGCCATGTAATGTTTAGAGTTATGAAATGAGGCTCATATGTTTGGACCCTGAAATACTATAATATGCCCGACCTAGAAATAATATACTACCCCCATATTACAAATAGATGGCTTTAGGGCAGCGACATGACCTCAAAGCATAATTTTGACTTCTCTTTTCTATATAAAAAAATTATGGAAAGTTATATATGTATATTTTATGAAAGTAATTTCAAGACAAATCTATTGATTTGATTTTCATATTCAAACTCAACGACTTTAAAAGTACTTGATGATTTATATTCCATTAGTTTATTTTACTAAAAGGTCATACGTAGGAAGTGAAATGCAATCCCTGATCACTTGATTGGCACGCCAGTACCGGTATATGTGCAACATGCAAATGGTACACTCAAGCCAAAGACACTGTGACACACACACACACACACTGGTGTACTCAAAGAAAGATTAGACTTTTGGGACTTCAAGTATTGAACTCTTTTGGATGAAGCTTGCATTGTAAGGTAGACTCTTTCTATTACTAACCAGAAGAGAGGCGGTTTCTTTTCCTTGGCGTAACATGATATACATACCTATATGTGTATGTTTTGTTGCCGAATGCTTCTCAAATTAAACCGGCCATGCATGTTACACACACAGGGCTAGCTAGAGCTCAGGTCCATTCATGTTAAAAGTATTAGCTCTGATCTAGCCTGCGGCACCGGGGGGCAGGAGTATACGCATACCTTTGTTCTGTATGTATATATAGAGAGTAGAGACAGTGCACCACGCACTCTTGCTGCACTTCTGCACCACTCCTCGTACACCGACGAGCGCGAGAGGGAGATGACGATGCCAGGAGCAGGAGGAAGGTCGCCGGCGGCAAGGGCTGCGGTGGTGGTGATGGTCGTGGCAGCACAGCTGCTGTTGCTAGCAGCCGCTACTCCGCAGACTGCAGGACTACTACCTCAGGCAGAGAACAACTCACATGCCATGATGTACGTACAGAAATTCTCAGTTTACATTGTGCATATATACTCTCCTTGCGCTTTACCCTTGGATATGCATGCTCTAGCTATAATCATCTGATGCTGTCGCTGCATATGCATGCTCTAGCTAAAAAACTACACGAGAATCCTTTATTTCTTTTTGGCCAACGCCCTCCAAAAAAAATGAAAGCACACACATAGGAAATAGCTTTATGACATAATATATAAGCTAACAGCACAATAAAGGTTTATATGCATTTAGATTTAACTATGAGAAAATTGGAACACCCAGGATTTTGTTTACTGGGTGTATATATATTTAATTTTTGTATGTTATTATTAATTTGTTCTTCGCTGACTGCAGGTCGCCAGGATAAACCGTCGTGCTCACAGTAGACCAGACCCCGGGTAATGGTCATTACACAAGCATACAGGCGGCGATCAACGCCGCCCCGGCCAATGGAGGTGCGCTGATCAAGATCAGCACCGGCTTTTTTATACAGGTAAGTGCAGTATCTCTCGCGCGCTCTCTCTCTCTCTCTCATGTACAATAGAAAACTTAAAAAAAACGTTAGTAGTATAGTATATATATACATAATGTATAGACTAACAGCATAATTAAAGGTTTATACGCTTTTAGATTTAACTGTGAGAAATTCTTTCATGATATATAGTTCGTATGTTGTAAAACTAAAAAGAAAAAAGTGTGGATGGTACTTCAAGCTAAATGTTAATATTGAAAGAGGGATTGAAGGGGTTAGAGTAATGGACCAGCATAAATTTGTGATTGCTAAACTTAGTCTAGCTAATAGACCCCTTCACACAAGTGGATGGTACAGTACCCATGATTAAACTAACATATGAATTATATATTATGATAGATAAACCTAGTAATGGAGTATTTATAATTGTTTGGTGTGTCACAACCTTAAAATATTAATGTAAATTCTACTCTTATAACCTCTTCAGTTTATGATCGGTGTTTGATGTTTCGTAGGTATAATACTCACCCGCCATTACATACCAAAATGATGAGAGTATTAATATTGTATATTGCAATTTGCATACAGGGAGAAGGTGGTGGTTAACAAGACTGGACTTTCTCTAGTGGGCATGGGCCCGGACGCCACCTCCACCATTGTTACCTGGAATGGACCGTGGAGTGAAACAAGCCAATACGAGTTTCCTTTCTTCCTACAAGGTGATGCCTCAGACTTCGTGGCCACGCGGATAACATTTCAGGTATGTCTCTTATCATCTTAATACTACAGCTCCCAATAAGTCACGCTATTAATTAATTTAATAGAAAATTTGTCGATTGTGTGTCGTAAGTTTGACTCAATTCATAGAAAATGTGTTCAACATTTGTATCTTCAAATGTCTTTATGAAAAAAATGATTCAAAGATAGCTCTAATAATACTAATTATGTGATATAAATATTAATATTTAGTTAAATTTTCTTTTCGGAAAGAAAAAACACAAATATTCAGGGACCAGGGATTAAGTACTTACTCTTTTTTTGCACGTGTGCATGTATGCCTGCATCCAGAACACATGGGGAAGAGTCACCAGGCGGTTGCTGCCAGAGTAGATGGGGATCGAGCAGCCTTTTATGATTGCAGGTAAGATTGAAAACCGAATGAAAATATCCTGAACCGCCTCAAATTCGAATTTGGTTTGAAATTCAGAACACCAAATTCGAAATTGGAACAACAATGGTTTAGAGTTTTTTCGACCGTTTTCTACTTTAAATTTAGAATATCCCGAATTCACAATTCTGTTTTAAACCGAATTTGACCATCCTTAGAAAATTTACATCTTTTTCATATGATTTTGGATGAAAATTATGTTTATATGCAAATTGTATCTCTCAACGAGATCTTTAACTTTCTAGTTTTTAGTTTTTTTTTTCATTTGAGGTCGTTACGGTGTTCAAAAAATGAAATAAAGTTTCAGTATTAGAATAATCACGTACAAGCACTTGTTATTTAGGAATATCATATCTTTCTTATATGATGTCAAGTGGAGATACTTTTATTGAAAGCTGTAGGAGATACTTTAAATTGTTAAAATTTTTGGTGAAGTTCATAATGAGGATAAATACAGGTTGTGATAGAATTTGGTCCTATGGGTCCGTATTTCATATTGAATTTTCATATACCGATCGTGTTTGACATAATTCCGCTCAAATTAGTTTGTTTTCGATATTCCGTAAGTTCACATTCGTCTCCATGTCTAGCTTTACCATTTTTCGCTTTTGTTTTTCGTATTCAAATGTAAAAGTAGAAAACAGGTTTTCGACCGAGTTTAACTGTTTTCATCCTTAATTGCAGGTTCCTATCATATCAAGACACATTGTTCGACGTAGCAGGACGACACTACTACAATGGATGCTATATCGAAGGAGCCACCGACTTCATCTATGGCAATGGAAAAGCATTTTTTCGAGGTAGTATATATAGGTACTTGAATTAATTTTCAGCTATGATTTGGCTTTGGGAGGAGCCCGGGACAAAATCATTAACCAAACATCTGATATCTCGTCTGTGTTTGTGGGATGTTTGCCGGCCCAGAGCTGTCATCTCCACTCCGTCTCAGACGACCAGGGAGCGTTCACGGCGCACGGGCGGGAAGCCTTGTCTCAGGACACGGGCTTCAGCTTTGTGAGGTGTGACCTGACCGGCACGCCCGGCAAGTCGATCCTGGGCCGGCCGTGGCGCCCGTACGCCAGGGTCGTCTTCGCCCTCTGCAACATGTCCGACACCGTGTCTCCGGTGGGCTGGAACGGTGGAACAACACCAAGGATCACAGGTACGTGTATGTTACGACGTGGATGAGCGAGTTTATTTATCATGTGTGTGTATACATACACTGAGATCATCGAGATACATGCATGTCTTTCTTTTTCCTATATATTCTGTGACTGATCGACGTGTGTAATGTCTGCCTTGCATTGGCCTAACGTACTGTACGTGAAGCACGGCGTACTTCGGGCAGTATCAGTGCTACGGCGAAGGATCCAAGACAGAGGGCCGAGTTGCCTGGGCGCACAACCAGCTCTCTGCAGATGAAGCCAAGAGATTCCTTACCGCAGATGATTGGATCGACGGCCAACAATGGCTTCATCCCCAGCAATAGGAATTAATTGGTCTGGGAGGAAATCTGTCGCCGCCTCATCAACCGAACCAAAAAGCTGAATAAAACCTCCTTTATTTGTGGTTGGTAATGGTAAAGTTGCATGTAAAGAGACCGACCATTAAGATAAGAAACGGTACAAATACTGCCATTCTCATTCGGGAAGGAATGCATTTACTGTGCCATTGAATAATTATGCATCACTATTACAAAGGGAAACACGGTGTAACTGCAATAATTATTCACTGTCGTTTTAGTACACACCTATGCTTCAGGGCCTGGTCGCTCTCGATCAGCACAAACAGCGCAGCAGTCAAGCGGCGGTAACCCCTTATACTACCATAGTTAGCAATTTATATATATGGATCCAACTAAATAGTCTCCCTTTTAAACAGTCTTCCATTCTTTTTTGGGACAAAAAAGGGTAACAAGTTACAAAATTTTATCTATCGATCCAGCTAAAGTTACTTAATTATCCCTTTTTTTCGTTCTCTCTCCTATACTCACTTAGTTGTCAGAATAACCGGAGGTTCCTGGAACATCCATTCAGTGCTCAAGCTTGAGTGATCACCAATAGGTTGCTAACATATAGCTACGTACTTGGTTGTCTATAGGACCATTCTTCCCTTTCTTTATTGCTAGTTTTTGTTTATTGTGTGTTCTTGTATATATTGTTTTATTAATAAGGATATGGTGTAATCGGCTCAACTCTTTGGTTTCTTGTTGTTGAGCGAAGTTAGGGCCGCACCAAACACACCGGGAGGGCCTTGGACGCCCACGAAGGTTGCAAACAACCTAGTAGCAGTGAGCACCGCAGCGTGACCGACCACGAACGATCAAGGGATCGCTAGGGCCGATGTAGAGCTCAGTGACGGCTAGAAGACCTTTGAACGCACCTCCGGGAAGACCCGTCGGGAGGGGCGCACGCAAGGGTTGTCCTAGGGTCAGCAAGGCCACCTAGAATGCCGGCGAAGAATGCGGAATTCGTTATCTAACAGTAGGGTATAGGGTTAATTGGAAGAGATAAAACTAGGGTTTGAAGTTGTAGGTATGACGATTTGTGATAGATGAGATCAAATTGGCCATGAACCCCTTTATTATATAGAGGAGTGTGGTCTTATCCTTTTAGGAAGGCGTCCCGGGATGTTTCCAAGCATCAACAACCGACCTAAACACGATTAGGAATCAATCGGTTTGGATCCAACTCGGACTCATGGGCTGAGTCGGGCCGGCCCGACGGCGGGCGCCCTGACCCGGGGCCAGCGTCGGTGCTTAAGCGTCGGTCGGTTCGATAAGCATCACGGAAGCCGGCCAAAGCGCTTAACCACTGACCCGGACGTTACGGGAACAACGGGCCGCCGGCGTCCAGCGTCGGGCCGTCGTTTCGAAGAGTTACGGAAAGCTTGGTCTTTGGCGACGGGATGGCGCCAACGTAGGTGTGACGGCGCGCGCAGCGTCCGGTGGCTCTGGAGGCGCCTATTGACCTCGAGTCTTGGCCAAGTCTGACTTTCATCACGTTTTGCACCTTGTCTTGCATCAAGCCATTTTTTGGGTGTCAACATATGCCCCCTGTTTTCAGGTGAGAGATGCACGATCCTGAAAACAATATAATCCAAACAACACGAATACCCAGCATATTGGTTGTCCGGTGACTAAGGGTGATACTATATATCAGCTATTTTTTTGTACTAAGGGCGATGCATGCATCGTCCATTGTTTGAGAGCACTTAGGCCTCTTGCCAAACACTAGGGAAATATTTTTCAAGTATCTCCCGTTAACCGCATTGCCTTGGCGTTTTCCATTACTTGTAAACTCAAGCTCATAGGAATTCTCATATGTCACTTTGACCACCTTGAAAGGACCTTTCCAATTAGGTGACCACTTGCCAAACTCATTGCTCTTGAACCTATTCTAAATCTTGGGAACACCATTGTTATCAGGCTTGTTTCTTTTGCACTCTAACCCACCCTACCTTGTCAAACCCCCCCCCCCACCCACCCTAAGAACAATGGCCCCCAATGCCACCATGGCCGCACTTGTGGCCACATATGACATCATGGATGTGCAAATATTCATCTAAATCCACTTGTGTTGGAGCCGGATATTAGAGTGTAATTAAACTAAGTTCCATTCTAATACGTGCACTGCAACATGTGTGTATTAAAGTAGATACATACACTTGCATCCAAACAAGTCCTAAAGGTTTGTTTGGTTGTAATACTCTAACCCTGTGTATTAGGTAGAATTAATATGTAAAATTAGTTTAATTCCGACCTCTAATCATCGATGAAGATAGACTTAGATATCTTTGTGCGGTGATGTAGCCACCTAAGGCATGCCATTTTGATTTTGTTAGGTAGAATTACTTTTGTAAAAGATCTGCTTGTATTGATTCTCAAAAATTGTTAATATATATGCGTTGATTTTAAGAGCTGTCATGTGTGTCATATGGTTGTGGCCAAATTCTTTGATTTTGTCAACAGGGATTTTGTTATAATTTGATGGATCTTGATTTTTTTTTTTTAATTATAAGATCCATCATTAATAATGAAAAAAACATCCGTTAACAAAATCAAAATTAAACAATTATTGGACCACAGCCATATAGCACACGACAGCTCCCGTAATCAATGCACATTTTAAAAAATCTAAAACCTAACCTCTGCCACATTTTTAGACAAAATCCTATTGTAGTTAGACCCTATTTGGATCCCTTGGGCTAACAATTAGCTGATAAACTTTAGCCCTTTGGATCCAAAGAAGTCAGCTAACGAGTGGGTTAATTGTTAACCAAGTTCCCAACTGATTATTAGCCCACTAGTCCCAACCAGCTTATAAGGGCTAATTTCTAACAAAGTACTACTTCTTTCGTTTTAAATTGTAGTTCCTTTTGGCTTTTTTTACATTAATTTGTTTTTATTGTGTATCTAGACATAGTATATAACTAGTGTATAATAAAATTAATATATCTAGAAAAGTCAAAGTAAACTACAATTTGGAGCAGATGGAGTATTTATTAGCGCCCAAGGATCCAACTACCGGCTCATTCCTGGTTAGGTAACAACTAGCCAGCTAATAAATAGTCCTAGGCTGGCTAGTTGTTAGCTGACAAGTAATTAGCTAATCGAATTTGGATCCTTGGGCTAATATATAGGTAGTACTTCGTGAGAAATTAGCCCTTGTTAGCTGGGCTAATTATTAGCTAGGACTATTGATTAGCCGTCTAGTTATTAGCTGACTAATTATTAGCTAGTCCAGTTTTGATCCTTGGGTTGTGAGAAATTAACTCTTGTTAGCTGGGTTCGAGGGACTAGTGAGCTAACAACTAGTTGGGGGACTTAGCTAACAGTTAGCACACCCATTTCCTGACCTGTTTGGATCCACAAGGGTTAAAATTTACCAGCTAATTGTTAGCCCAAAGGATCCAAACATGGCCTTAATTAATTAGCAAGGAAAATAAAATTTGTGAAATTATGGCATACCCCAGGTGGCAATATCATAAGTGGTGGCGAGGATGCAATATGAAGGAGAAGAAGGCGGCGTTTGTGGTCCTACTCCTACCTCCTGAGCCCTTATGGGCTTATGGCAAAAGAAATAAAGTGCTCCTTCAAAGTTTACAAAATTACTCAAATCACAATCGCTGACGATATTTTCAATTAATAGGTGACCATTAATAAACAAATCTTTTTTATACAACATTAATAAACAATAAAACAAATCTGTGTTTATGCCGTGGGCTGCTAGAGATTACCACTAGGAGTCCTATAAATGTTGGTCAAAGGAAGCCATCAGTCGAACACCCAAAGACATCGAACAGGCAGCGCTCCAAGTCGTTGAAGATGAGCAGCAGTCACATTTCCATCTCAGCGGCCGCCATCATCGTCTCTGTTGTGCTCCTGCTCAATTCTCATGTAGGGCTGTGCAGCTGCTACAAGCGCATCTTTGGCTTCGGCGAGGGCACCATGGACACTGGAAATTTCGTGCACACACTTGGGAAGGCCCCATCTAGGTTCAAGGAGCTCCCCTACGGCAAGACGTTTTTCAAGAATGCAACCGGTCGCATGTCGGATGGCCGTGTCCTCATTGATTTCTATGGTGCGTATATATGTTAATACTGAATCCTTTCTATGGTATGCATGTAGTTGGATCTCTTTTCAAGGTATTGAAAATTGAACGTAAAGTCAAATATGCAACCCGTGTGACGTCACAATCCCTCCTCTACGTATCTCCTCTCTCTCCGGCGTCCATGCCAGAGATGAAGAAGAAGCCGATGGTGGATAGAGTTCTAGGGGCAGCGTGGTTAGTTTCCACCTCCGCTGACCTTAGAAGGGGATTCAGGGCCCCTACACGGAGGTGGCGGCAGGTTGAAGAGCAGCGAATGAGGCGACAGGGGACACAACCGGTTAGGTGGGGCCGGCGATGGGGGCGTCGTGGTGGATGTCATTGGTGGGGGTGGGGGCATCATGGTAAAGCTTAGGGGCACTCTGCCCTTGGATTAGGTACCTGGGGCAGGGGTAGGGGCAAAGACGACAGAGCTAGGCGGCGCCCTAGGGTTAGGGGAGGATTGGGCGGAACGGCAGAGGCAGGTAGTGGGAGAAGAAGGGTGAGGCGCGGGGAGGAAGAAAACACGCGAGCATAGAGAGGGGTCACGCGCTCATTGTTCTCGTGCATTAGCGTCATCCAAACGTTAAGTGTAGGATGGTCCCAAATACTCATCTTTTGCTGGTATATA
Source organism: Hyparrhenia diplandra (assembly GCA_015847255.1). Lineage (NCBI taxonomy): Eukaryota > Viridiplantae > Streptophyta > Magnoliopsida > Poales > Poaceae > Hyparrhenia > Hyparrhenia diplandra. The sequence continues at coordinate 9,823 of JADLZK010012498.1, forward strand.
GAAATTGATTTGTTCACCATGAATCATGATATATTATTACAGCTCAAGCGCTGCAGTTGCCACTGATACCACCGATTTTGCCGGAGAAGGACTTTGGACAGTTCCCACATGGTGCCAACTTTGCGGTGATGGGTGCCACTGCTCTAGACGCGCCGTTGTACCCAGGGAGTAGCCTCTGGTGTCTAGGCCGGCAAATGGATTGGTTTGATGAAATGGTGAACCATAGAGCTACTGGAGATGGTAACTACATACAACAATCCAATATAAATATGTCCAATGAATTCATGCCTAATATTTATGTTGATCGATCAACTCATCCTTCACATGCACGATTGTTCTATCAAATGCCAAGAAGCATTTTCTAGGCGATTCTGATCTCATCCTGATGGGCGAGTTTGGTGGCAATGACTACTATGCATATTTCAATGCCGGTAATAAACCTGACGACGACGCAGCTGACGAACACATTACAAATGTCATCACATATATTATGCATTTCGTTGAGGTACGGCGCTCGCACACCAATATGCATGCTCTTTTCTGATAATCCAATTGGATTCCACGTGCTTATATACGCATACATATAGGAACTTATTCTCGATAATGGTGCGAAAGTGTTCGTGATCCCCAGCAATTTCCCTGTCGGGTGCTGGGCGTCCTATCTGAGCAGGTTCCACAGTGACAACCCTAAGGACTATGACGAGCAAGGATGCCTTAAATGGTTAAACAACTTCACCCAAAAACACAACGAAAGGCTTCGTTGGGAAGTCAATAGGCTCAGCAGCTCTTACCCCAGCGTGAAGCTCATTTACGCTGACTACTATGGCGCCACCATGGAATTTATCAAGAATCCAAGCAAATTTGGTGAGTTTCCCTCTACGGTTGTTTACACCACATTCAATTCAACTCACAATTAGACCCATTTGGAAGATAGGAAAATTGCATGTGAATTCTTTACTGTTCCCGATGGAATTTTATGGTGCCAATACTATGTTCAGCTTGTGTCTCAATGTGGCAATACAAATTCCAACCCAAACCAACATTCGTCCTTTTGTTGCAATTAATGAATCCAACATAATTGATGATGTTTTTCTTTCCCGATCGATATATAATGTTGTTCATTCATGTTGCCCGTGTCATGTTGGCAGGTATAGGTGATCCTCTAGTCGCATGCTGCGGTGGCGATGGCCCATACCACACTAGCATGGAGTGCAACAGCACCGCAAAGATTTGGGGTGACCCAGGCCGCTTTGCCAACTGGGATGGCATGCACATGACAGAGAAGGCATACAACATCATCGTGCAAGGGGTGATAAATGGACCGTTCGCCCATCCTCCGTTTCCGCAGAGTTGCTAGGAGACTTTGGCATATTCTTCATGGCATGTATCCAACTTTTTACAGTAATAAGAGTTTTAGTGTTCTCTAAGAAATAAGTATCCATTCAAAATTATTGCAAGCACACGCACCAAAAGACAAAAGTTTTGATGTCGTTTCAAAAAAAAAAAAAAAAAACTGTTTCAAAAGTTTTGACTTAAGCAAGTTCACATTATTGTCTAAGATGGTAATTTTTTTTTTGGCGACATGTATTGCATATCTAAGATGGTAAATAAAAGCGAAATTGGTGATTATGCCCCAGGTCTCTATTCCAATTATGATTTTACCCCTATTTTTGTAAGCTGTGTGACTTTGCCCCTCCATTTCATAGATAAAGCCTCCGTTTACCCCTGTTTTGGATGGCGTTAGCGTGATATGTGAAAAATAACACGGTAACAAAAACCCACCCATCCCATACTAGTATACTACCCTGCTCCCCCTCCCCCTCTCAATCTACCGGCCCAGGCTCTCCAGTCTCCCTCGCTCGACTCCAACATGCCGACCCCTAGGCTCTCCCTCTCAATCCCGAACCCTAGCTAGGAGCCCGGGCGGCGGCGTGGGATGCTCGGTGCGCCCGGCCGCCCCTGCGCTAAAGGCTGCGGTGCTCGGGCAGGGTGCCAGGGCGGGCGCGGGGTGCTTCCTTTGTCTTGGCTGCCTCCCGGCCTTGGGTCTTGGCTGCGGCCTTTCGGGGGGGTGCTCGGGCGGGGCGCGGGGTGCTCGGTGCGCGTCGTCGCCTCCGAGCGCGGGGCGCGAGGCTGCGGCGCCCAGGCGGGTGCCCAGGGCGGGGCGCGGGGTGCTCCGTGCGTGTGGCTCCCTCCCAGCGCGAGGGCAGGCCGATGGGCTATGGCGCGGGGTGCCCAAAGGCGGGGGGCGGGCGGCTGGCCCCCGGTGTCTTTGCTGGTCGGGCGGGTCGGGCGGTTGGCCCCGACACTAAGGCCAGTCTCAATGGGGGTTTCATTAGTGTTTCATGCACATTAAATGCAGCGCCACATCAGCAAAATTTCACTTTTTGTATAAAACCGCTAGGAGAGAGAAGGAAAGAGTTTCACCGTGGTGAAACCTTTGGGCACTTGTTTTCACATGCGTTGGAAAGCGTGTGAAAACCCCATTGAGACACAAATAGAGTTTCACCATGCAACTATGCAATTAAACCATGCAATGAGAGAGAGGTTGTGGGACCCTTGAGCCTATGAAACGTGCAATGCGTGCATTGAGGGAGACGTCTATTTCATGCCAAAGTTTCACATCTTGAAAACCGGGAAGTGAAACTCTCCATGAGAGGCCCGACCTAAGGGTGCGGCGTGGCTAGCCCTCGGCGCGGGCTTGCTCCCTAGGATGGGTACAGAAGAGGAAGCCTGTCAAATTTGTGCTGAAATTATATTGTCCAAATCACCTGTAATCAACATATGCTTACAAAAGTAAGGGGCAAAAATGCATGGGCAAATTGGTATTTTTATGGTCCTTTTAACGCCGTTAAGTGGTGTTCACAGAATAGGGATAAAACTTGTCTTCAATTCGAAATAGCAGGGGGTAAAATGACACGGACCGAAAAATAAGGGCCATGGCGTGGAACTCCGATAGATTATCATGGTCAGCTTAGGTGTAACAAACTATATTTTGCTTAATGCAAAACGTGTCATGGCACAATCGATAAAAAAACGGCCTCACAACATTCACATGCCAAGATCGCACAAATTATAGAAAAAAAAAAAAATGCTGCAATCACAAAAATTATGATGAAAAATTAGATAATCTACACAGCATGTTACCTTAAATTTAATAAAAGAATAAATTAACAGTAAATGGTATGTTTGATTCATATACATGATACATTGCAAAAGTACAATAACGAAGTTGGATTTTTTTTTGTTTTTTGAACTTCGAAGAATTGGAATTGGGATGCAAGAACGGAGGACAGGAGTTCGGAGGCGGAGGATGGGCCGATGCGTCCTTTCTTTTGTTTTTTTTTTTTTTTTTCAACGAAGCTTGTGTTGGACGGTTTGGGCCTTTAATGAGGCCAGTATTTCTTGGTGGGTTGAACCAAAGCAAGGCCCATGCATCTCTGCTCAATTCCTCGGCTCCATGCAGACTCAAAGCTTCTTCTCAGGAAAAAAAAAAAAAACAAACTCGCAGCATTGGCAGAAGCTCGGTTCATCACTCAGTCGCCCAAGGTAAAGGAAGGAGGGGTCTCGGGTGACCACACCAGGCTCCGTCAGACAAAGCACCATTATTACAAGCACTACTATCACAAGAGACAGAGGATCAGGGTGATGTGCTCGATCGATCATGGTGTGGAGCAAGCGGATCCTAATTAAACTTAATAACCCCTCTAATCTGTTGGACCTTCTGAGTTTTTGGTCACACTTGTTTTTCTTCGTTGCTTGTATCATGCGATTTTTACCAAAAACAAAGTTTTGAACAGTTTCAAAAGTTTTGACTTAAGCAAGTTCACATTATTGTCTAAGATGGTAATTTTGTTTCGCGGCCATGCATTGCATGTCTAAGATGGTACATGAAATTAAGGCCATCCCAGTCCTGGGCCATCCATTAGATGCCAGAAGCGTCGCTCATGTGAGTCATGTTACAGCTTGCACATTCAAAAAAAAAAAAATGGAAACATACTCCCTCCGTCCCAAATAGATGTCATTACCGCTTCCCGAGAAATCCACGTTTTTGAACTGCCGGCAATTATTTTTCAAAATATATAAATATTTATGCTAAGTAATTAGTATCATCGGAAAGATCTTTAAGTCTAGTTTTTTAACAAATTTATTTAAAAATATAAATGTTGCGTATTATTTTCTACAAACATACCAAAAGTTGAGAAAGTTTGGCCAAGACGCACCCCAAAACGACATCTAATAAGGGACAGAGAGGAGTACACTTGAATGAATTAACTAATCTGTGCGCTGCAATAGAGCCTAAAACCAGAGCCAGTGCATCCACACGGGATGCAGGCTCGCAGGTGCAATGCGATGCGAGGAGCCCGGCCGGCGGCCTCCTCGAGCGGCCATCGAACGGCACAGCGCCGGCCGCGCCCGCCCGTGGCAGCTCAGGTAGATGGCGCAGGGGCCGTCGCCGCCGGGATACATACAGCGCGCGCGTCCGTGACGGCGCCGTCGATGCACCGCTGCCGAGTGCGCACCTGCTGCCCCAGCCCTCACTCGGAGATCGAACGAGATGTAGTTGAACCTTGAACAATTCGATCACTTCAAGATTCCAAGCGTGCTGCAAAAGCAAGAATGCAAGGAAAGAGACCGCCCGCCCGGCAGCCGCCACAGCACAAACATGGCCAACACATCAGATCAAGCAACTCGTGGGTCAAGAGCAGCACCACGAAGATGCAGATGCAGGAGCAGCAATCGATTTCCCAACAGCAATCCCCACAAACACGACGGCCGTTGCTTCACATCTCATCAATCAACCCAACCTACAACGCCACTCAACTCTTCTCTTCTTGGACACGCCATCGTCGTCCAATCTTCCCAACCAACGGGCGGGCACCGTGTCCGTCAGCACTCGACGGCGGCGCACGCGGCGCGCCGGAACCCGTGGGGCAGGTCAGGCGCGCGACTCCACCTACCACCGCCGATGTCGTACACAAGCACCAGCCCTTCCACTGCACCGCCCGAGCCCGCCGCCGCGGCGTGGCCCCTCACGGCGGCCACGTTAACAACCGCCGCCACGCGGTCGGCGCCCACGCCGGCCATCGCGACGCGCACCGCCACGCCCAGTCCCACAGCGCCACGCGGCACGGGCGGCGCCTCCAGCGCCACCCACCCACCGGCAGGTCCGGCGCCGCTGCCCCTACCGCTACCGCCGTGCCACCGCCAGAACGAGAGGTCGACGGCGTGGCTAGCCACCACGTAGAGGTGTCCATCCCCGGCGCCACACGCGCCGACGACGCATCCGCCGGCAGGCACCACTCTGGGACGCGCCCACGCCGACACCCCCGCCGCCACGTTTATCGCGTCAACCGACCCAGCACACGCGTGCGCCTCCACCATCGCCGCCACCGATCCCGCCGTTCCCCGTCCTCCTCCCACAGCAACCCCTCCAGCGACGTAGAACACGCCGCCAGCACCCGCACCCACGCACCCGTACCTCCGTCTCGGCGCCTCGGCGACGACGCGCCACGCGTCGCTGGCCGGGTCGTACTCCTCGACCGCGGCGGTGCGCGATGACCCGCCCGCGACGTAGATCCGGGCCCCACGGCAGCCGCCGCGAACTTGCTCCGAGGGAACAGCGTCGGCGCGCACGATCTCGCCGCGCCCGTCAGCGGGTCCAGACGCACCGTCGCGCCGCGGCCGATCAGGTAGACGTGCCGGCCCACCGCGACGGCGCGCGCGTGCGCGAACGAGTGCGCGGGGAGGTGGAGCGGCAGTGGCAGCGGCAACGGCAGCGCGGCGACGTCGGGCGCGGAGGGGAGGCGTGGTGGAGGTGGAGGAGCAGGGCGCGGACGGTGGATGAGGTGGAGGAGACGGCGAGGAGGTAGGTGTGGAGTCGGCCGCGGGCGCGGCGGAGGTGGAGGAATGTCGGGGACGCGAGGAGGGAAGCGAAGCGGCGGCACACGGCGGGGAGTGGTGGGAGCGAGGCGTGTGGCACGCGGGTGAGGATCTCGAGGAGGAGCTCGTCGGGGAGCGCCGCGATGGGGGGGCTCGGAGTCGGGATCCTCGGCGTCGTGGGGCGAGGATATGGGGATGGGGATGGGGACGGGAACGGCGGTGTGGCGGGCGGGGTCGGTGGGGATGCAGGACCTCGTGAACCACGAGAGACCGCGCGGGTGGCAGCTCTCCCCGGCCATGGCTGGCTCGGCTGCCTGGTCGCCAGATCGGGGAGAGCGCAGCCGCAGCTCGAGTCACCTCAGGGGCTCGGACCAGTCACTGGTTCACTGCCCCATCCCGTGATGCCGTCAGTGCAGGCTGGGTGCTGGTGTGCTGCATTGGCGTTTTTGGGGAAGGCAGTGGGCACGGGCGGCGAGGGTGAGGTTCTTGGGGCGTGGGGATGCGCTGATTTGCGTGCGGGTTTGTTTGGATTTGGTTGGTTGATTTCATGGATTCGCTGGGGAGTTGACTGGGTGGGTGGGTGGGCATGGTGGAGTGGAGGTGGAGGGGAGGAGGAGGAGCGGGAGGTGGGGGACGACGAGCCGTTGGCCAGTGGGCCCGTGCTGGCAGTGGCAGCCCCACACCTGGGAAAGTTTCAGGTGACTCGGCGATTTTCAAAGGGTGGGTTTAGAAGCCAAAATTTTGGTTGAAAATTCGCATGGCGCGTCACATCGCATTAAGCGTGTTTTGTTTGTTAGTGGTAAATATTATCCTATTATGGCGTAACTAGGCTCAAAAGAATCGATACCATGCAATGTACATCTAAACTGTCGCAATTAGTTTTTTTTATTTACCTAAATTTTATAGTGGCCCGTGGCGTTTTTGGGTGCATTGAATGATAGGATGTGATAGGATGTGATAGTATGTGATGGGAATGCAGGAAATTTTGGAGGAAATTTGGGCTTCTAAACACACCCAAAATTGGAAGTGACTGGTGCTACGAACTTGGAAAACTGAAAGAGAGATGGAACTTTGAATCTCAGTTATGGCATAAGTTTCTTGCGTGCAAGAGAGAAATGGGCCGGCGGTTTGGTTCTTGGATTTCTCTATTGATCCTGGAGTAGATAGGACGATAGCACCAAAAATGGTGGTTATGCAGACCTACAAGGTGTTTTACTCGAAAAAATAAAAAATTGCAGACCTACAAGGTTCTGCAACTTGGAATACACGAGCAACCTCTCATAATATGCCCACCACCAAATATGTACTAGTGAAAACCTGAAAATAAAGTTTAGTATAGATATATAGAGATATTTGTTTTAAAAAATATATTTATTTTGTTTGAAAAAATTATGTATATGAAACGATGCACGCCAAAGTCTAGAGTTGTGAAGGACCAAAACGGCGACCAAAGGGGGGTGAATGGGGCCTCGATTTTCCTTTTCAATTACGGCTCATCGGCTCAACCCCGATCCCAAAAGCAAACTCACGCAAGACCCAAACAACACGCGCTAAGCGGTAGCAAGGTGTCACGAGCAAAGAGAGCACCGAGGTGTCCACGACCTAAAAAGATTGGGTGGATGTTCCCTAGGAACACGGCGGGACACCTCAACGATCACGAGACCATCGACAGCGAAAGTCGGCTGGAGGATAGAAAAATGAGTCACCCGACTTCTATAGAGAAGAAGTGAGTTGCCGAACTAAAATACCAACGCCAACTTCGTGGCGAGAGTATCTAGAAAAATTCCTCATTTCGATAGAAAGTTGGCCTTAAAAGCAGGAACTCAATTTGGATCACAAAAGAGCAAATCACGAGACAAAAAACTCTCTACGCAAAGCAACACTAGAAGATATCGACACAGTACTGAGCAAACACCGAGCTGAACTCCAGAACCTGCAAACTCAAGTCGATCTCTAAAACATCCATAAGCTGCTGCTGAACATCCATAACCTTTACTTCCTTGACAACTAATTTTGGAATAAATAAATGCAAGCAATTCACGTAAGCCAAGAAAGCTAATTGATTTGACCAATTAGAAGCAAGAGCTAGCTGTTCACGTTCTACTCTCCAACCTGCACTCGAAGTCACAGATGAGACCACGCACGGACATCAATTGCCAGGCGAGCACTGGGAACGAGAAAATCTAGCTGGTGCTCTCGACAAGCCTACCAATGCACTGCTGCTAGACACTGATCGAAGAAACTCCTAGACACGCTGCCGAACAAGCCTAAAGTTCTACTGAAGAAAAGAACCGGCGAAGAGCCTGACGAACTATCGGACACGAACTGATTCAGACAATCCGAGCACGCACGGACTGCAGCTGCAAGCAGGACCTGACGAAGGGCAAAGCACCTGAAGGTGTTGGGCTCTCGACGTCCGTCCCTAGGACATCGCCCGCAGCAACCTCAAAAATCGTACACGCAAGAACAAGAACCAGAGCGCCCTGAGAGCCAAGAACAGGACACGAACGAAAATCCAAGAACCTGCACAGCCTCGGCACGGGCGAGCGTCCAATCGACGCTGGGAGCACGCGGCTCCTGATGCGCTCGGCCAAAACGCAGCTTGGGCGAGCTGCTTACTGCCACAGACAAAATCGCACCGCGACGAACAGAAAAGAGCGAGCGGGAGGACAACAAAATCCGTCCCAAAACTCCATGAATCGAGCTGAAACTTTGGTCAGATGAAATTGACCTATCCACGAACTAATTCCCAAAAGATCATCGCCTAGAACGCATCCAAACGCCGCCAAAGTCAGATCGTGGCTATGAACAAGAACTTGGATGAAAAAAGCAAGAACAGGGAAATAAAATCACAGCTCCATATAAAAATCCCGAGAAGGCATGAGTGAATCCAAGGGCCACTCTTCCTACGAACAAAAAAAAACACAAAGACAAAATATCCAAAAAAATTGTGTTCTTGGGCCTCTAAACAAAGAACCCTAAATATGGGGGAAAATAGAAACGAAAAAATAAGAGAGGGGCAAAGAGGGGAGGAGGGTGTCATCCTCCACATATAGTCCGAAATCCTCTTTCCCAAACTACCCTTGCAGATACATATGAGCCGAACCACTAACCTAAGGCTAATTTAGTCCGACTTCGGGATAATTTGATCCGACGACCACCGGCGCCTCCTCATCTGCGGCCTTGCTCGCGCGCAATCTCCCGGATGCCGCCACGTGCCGTCCTTCCGATCCAACGCCCGGGTTTTGAGGCACAAACCCGTGAAACCCGCCCGATGGTTTGAGGCCCAAACCACCAAACCCGCACCCGTGGTTTTGAGGCCCAAACCACGAAACCCGCACCCGTAGTTTTGAGGCCCAAACCACGAAACCCGCGCCGATGGTTTTGAGGACAAACCACCAAACCTCCTCGACACGTGTCATCGCCGTCTTGACCGCCCCGAGTCGCCAAGTCATCCGAGCTCCCCGCCCGCACCTTGCACGCTTCGCCGTCTTGACCCGTCGGACACGGTCCCACCGCGTCCTCTTGCATTCGTCGATGTCCCGGATGTCAGCCACCATGGCTAGCCACCGGCGATCCGGTCCCTCGGTCCAAGCCTCACGTCCGTCCTTCACCTCCGCGGTCCGTCGGCCCGGCACGTCCTCCTTGGCCCCTTCACCTCACCGTCGGCTACCATCTCCGAGCTCCACACACTGTACAACACGAACCAAGAATCGTCTTCGACACACTCCCCGTGTGCCGGTAAACATAGCCGAAGCATAAAGAATAAAGGAAAAATGGAAGTAAAATGTTATTTGTTGACAATCACTCAATCACAAAACTAAACACATGTCACATAAATCAACCATGTGTTCGCAAGCTGTTTATACTGGTCTTTCGCATCGCGGGAACCTCATGCGAACTAACGGCCGGTGCTGATGAAATGAAACGATCTCCATTTGACTTGCGCATGTGCACGCCTAGCGTTGGTGCGGCGTCAAGTGGTCAAGTGTGAACGCCTCCGCGCTAATGCTGGAGGTAGAGGCGATGATGCTATCTGCATCTGGTCATCGCCTCGACATGCACTCTGCAGATCTTGCCGCCGCGATTTGCTAGACAAAAGTGCATGCACGCGCGCTCTGTTTGCATTTGATTTGATGCATCGCATCGCAGGAGAATTAACGGAGCTTCTTTTTGTTCGTGCCTATCGATGATGATCTGAATATGATGCGCCGTCCGGACACTGACCGAAAGTCCGAAAAAGCAGCAGCAGCAAGAGGGCCGAAAAGGAGCTTACCACCAACCTCGGAATAGAAAATATATGTGGACTCCTTTTTGGGGTCATTTGCTGTGACACTGGCGGACTAACCAACCTGAAGATGCAGGATCGTGTTCGTAGTACCTCTTTCATGTTCGTGTATGACGTCGACAAAAACGTAGGCCACGTACTGAAGCTTCCTTTTCCCTTTACAGTTTGTTTTTTTTAAAAAAGGCAATGGTACTGGAGTAGGAGTACGTATATACCGTGTATATATATATATATATATATAGGATGTTCATGGAAATCGTGGCCTTGGTCGCGTCCCTGTCCTCGCTTTCCCTTCAACTTTGCAAGAATGCAAAGCACCATTCCAAAGCACAACTATCACAAGAGACAGACAGATCGAGGATGATGTGCTCAATTGATCATGGTGGAGCGGGTACTAATTAAACTTAACCCCTCTGATCTGTGGGACCATCCGAGTTCTCCGTCTCCTTTGGAACCAAGTTTTTTTTCTCTATTCGTTGGTTGTATCGATCCTGCGCTTTTTACCAAAAATAAATCAAAACCAATTCATGCATGTTAGCTTATGTATGGTTTATGTGTGGAATTCTTATGGTCCAAAGTCATCATAATCTCCTTTTTTCATCATCATCATCTTCTTCTTCTAGTGGAGCTTTTTTTTCCCGAAAGATCTGTTGTCGGTTTTCAATGTTGATAAGCGAAGAGCAAAATAGTTATAGATTTGGCCGCAAGCGGCGTCCAATATTTTGCATTACTTTTTTTTAATGGTCAACGGGGAGATGAAATATCCCCACCTGAATTTTCATTCATTGGTGGGCTCTTAAAGCCTGAGTAGAAAAACATTACAAAGTATTGCCACCACTATGACTTACTACTCTAGCTTACATGTTTTTTTTTTTTGAAGAAACTCTAGCTTACATGTTGATTGGTGTTCGGTCGTGTGTGGTAATCCTAGGATTACTGGATTTGTACTAAACAAAAAAACTGCTCTTCTGCTTAATGATATACGTGCTTAGGCACGATCTCGAAAAAAATGTTGATTGGTGTTCACAACCACGCCTATGAGCTGCCCCGCTCGTGGGAGTATGTCTTCAAGCCCTCTATTACCCGCTTTTGTCCACATCTTTGCTTCGTTATGTATGACTCTGAAAAGCTGATCTGGTTATTCCTTTTCTTCCAAAGCTCCCAGAGGGTAAGCATCACCATCGAGTGTACACCACTTCTTCTTAGCTACTGAAAATTATTTCCCATGTCCACAAATCATCGCCCAAGGTCTTTAGTAGGTCTGCCACTAGGGAGGGTATGGGCATACCCACTCTTGTTCATGTCCAAACCCAATTATATATTATCCAATCCTCATCCTCTCTATTTCCACCCATTTCCAATGGATAATTAATTTAATACTGAATATTATGTATATCTAATGGATAAATAGTTTAATCTCCACACCTTACCCTTCCCATTGATAATGGATAATTACTTTTTACCCATACCCTCCCATTTAACGTGGGTGTGGATTTAGATATGGATTATGAATATCCACCAACAGCCATAGTCTGTAGCCAGGATCATCCATCTTCCTACCATTTACCAGACAGTCGTAGAGTAGCCGCATCGCTGAAACAAGTGTGAGAGTGTCTCCGGATTCTTTATCCATAGAGGACAGAAGTAGTCGTACATTTGGTCACTCTATCTTTCTAATCTGTAACATTGTCAAAACTCCTGTATTTCCGTTTCGTGGAATGGAAATGAGGCATGCCTCATATGAAAAAAAAAAGTAATCGTACGTGCAGCCGTCCAAATCCAAAATTCTGAGCATGAGCCAAGAGAAGAAACGGCATTTTCGCGGCGCCTTATAGTTTCCGCAGTCATTGACGTGATTATGCTATTTAAGTGAGTTGTTTATTAATTAAGGAAATCATCATGCTAACCGACACCATAACCGACCAGATGTTGTGATAACATGTGCGCGGTGCCGTGGAAGACAAGTCAGTGTCAGCGTGTGTCAACCGCGTGAAATGTGAACGCATCAACTCCCCGTCCGTCTTAATTCCCCGGATCTCGCTAATGTGATTGTCGCTAGGCAAAAAGCGCTTAGGCATTATCTGTTTTTTAATGCCACGTACGCGCGCGCCTTGTGGCCGGCCAAATGGCATCGGCGACTCATATCCGTTGTTGATGCTCCGGTGCCATCCATACTTTCCACGCCGGTCTTGAGGAAAACAGCGCCACGCACTATGCCGAAATCGCTATCGCGACACTTGTTAACTGCTATCAGCGACATGTTTTTACAAGTGTCACCCTTTTGCGTCGAGAGATAAGGGCATATCGTGGACAGCGTATTTCTGGCGTCATCGATAAGGTGCTATCTGCGGCGCGTATTGGTTACATGTGTCGCAGATAACACCTTATTTTGCGACACATATTGGCTACACTAGCGTCCGCGATAAGGTGTTATCTCAGGACGCATGTAGCCAATACAGCGTCGCAGATAAGGTGTTATCGCGACACATGTAGCCAATACGTGTCGCAGAGATAAGGTGTTATCTGTGACACATGTAGCCAATGGCGTCACCAATAGCTATTTCAGAAAACAAAAAAAAAATATGGTGATCCTATATATATATATATATATATACATATACATATATAGGATCATCCATATACATACACACACATCATTGAAGCTAACATTTTATTTGTAATATGGTACATTTCACAGTAGTACACAGTTCATATTCCATACTGCAAGTCTGTTAAACTATAGATTACACGGGAGTATCCACCATAAATATGAAGAGGTGACAGGTTGCTATATAGAATAAATGGCAATACATATAGCTTCTGGCTACTTCCTTTCCTCTCATCTAGTTCCAGAATGGTTGAGCTCTTGTTACATCGGTAGAAGATAGACTATTCTAGTTCTAGTTCTAGAATACTATTGCCGAACCTGTTGTTGCACTAAAGAAAAGAGTACCTGCTGTCCATCTGCTCCTGCAGCTGTGGAGAGGTTACTGGACACAGGAAAAGAAAAAATCAGTTACTAGACACAGGAAAAGAAAAAATCAGCATCTGATACATCTACTTGAGAATGCAGTCTGCTTTAGAACAAACGAAGTTACAAGGGACCGAGCTAGAGTAGCCCTTACTAATGTTGTGCTGGACCTGCAAAAACAATTGTATATTGGAGCCCTGCAATAACATAAATCACCATATCAAATGTATATTGGAACTGAGCCAACAATAATCAGTTCAGAAAAATTAATGGCATCATAGGCTTCACAATGATAACAGTTAAGACATAGCACCATGACTTGCAAAGGGAAGAAGCACTACATGCAGCTGGTCTTTGATCAAATAAGAACGAAGACAAGGAAAGGGGCATGCAGCATGCTTTCATGAACAAGTACAGAAATTCCAGGTATGTGCTTACGATGTTCTTACAGATATGGACTACAATATCTGTATGGATATGGACTACAATATATTGGCAAGGTACTACGATGTTCTTACAGATTCTTGTTGGAGTCGGCAAGCTTCTGTGCTTGTCCTCTGCTGACATTTATCTATCCAATTGCCAATGCATGTATTTGCCTTCAGCCATGATAACCTGTCAAAAGATATTTAAATGCTGAAAATTCGGTTGCTAAAAGATGCCAGCTGCTGTGTTGTCCAGTGACTCAGTCATCAAAAGAGATCTAGATGGCAGGTACATGGTTTGTTTTAATAGAAAACAACAGCAAAATAAACCCCCCACATGTTGCTAGCTGCAGTTCTATCTCACACATTACACATGTTTCATCCATTCAATCAGATCATTTATAAACTTTGGATACAACTTATGCTACAGTTGCCCAAGGAACCACAACCTAGTAGATCACAATACATGAGCAGATTTCTAACAGTACTCTGGTTTTTCTAACAGCTAACTGCTCCATGGTTTTTCTGGATGCACAATACCAATTATATTATAGAGCCATTCACCTTATTGATGCTACTTTGGAACATAATACTTTGATAATGGCAGCAATGTAGTACCTGCAGTGCACAGAATGCTAACTTACAAGTGACCTCATCAGCTAACTTCTGAAGGCTCCTCATGAATTTAGCCATGTGCATTTGCCTCACTGGTAGCTGCCCTCTTCCTAAGAAATCAGTTCTGTACAGAACTATGGCCTGCGAACGCAGAGATTCAGAACAATAGCTAACTCTATGTAGAATACAATAGCAACTACAAGAAGGCTTAGAGTAATCCCAGCAAAAGAAATCTGCAATTTGAAGTGGCAATTAAACTAAGCTACGGTAAACCTTCCAAAAATGCATTGGGAAAAGTAAGGCCACTTTATCCAAGTTCAGTGTTTTGAACAAGTGCACAGCTTACCAACAGCTTTGAAGATGCTACATGCATAAAACAGTATACCATTTATTCCACTTAGCTATTACTGCTCTATTTATCAGACTCGGAGGGATTCCAGTTAAGCTCACTTACCTTCCTAGGCAGCTGTGTGTACCAGTTATCTCCGTCTTGTGTTGTGCACCTCCAAGAACAGAGTCCAGACTGTAATGTAGTCAGACAAGAACACCATGAGTATGTATCAGGCCCTTCGAAAATTTGTTAATGTCACCTTGAGTCCAGCACAATGCTTGTTCAGCACAAGCATTGACAGATCTAGATGGCAGGCACATGGTTTGTTTTAATAGAAAATAACAGCAAAATAAAACCCCCATGTACCAACATGATGGTCTGGGCAGTAGTCCACTTCAAACTGAGAATAAAGAACACCATGAACATCAGATCATATACAGGTCAACTAGAGCAAAAATGAAATACATGGAATTAAAAATGCTACTTCATCGAAACATTGAATTGACTTGACTGATAAGAGAATCAATGAAACTACATGGAACTACTGCTTAAAATTACCTCATAGCAGTTGCTTGGCACTAGTTGTCTTCTAGAATAAGTGGCAGAACTTTGAGTTGGGACAATCCAAATTTCAATAAGCTGCAGACACAACATATATAACAAATTAAGACTACACATGCCATACAGTACTTCAACTCACGAAGCAAAAATAGGTTCTGCACTTACTATTTTAGGATTTGTCATCTCCACTACTAATTAATATATGGACACGAAGCCATTAACTCTTCAACCACATTGTTGAAGCTCTCCTGGTCAGTTGCATCATACACGACCTATGGAAATATAACAAGATTAAATTAGACCCAGATTATTTACAATCTGCAGCTTTATCAACACATCCAAAGATAACATGAGTGGCTGCTGCTAAATATCCTTGGAACTAATTTCTGAAGCATTATTTTGGCCTCAAATCTTTTACTTCAGTTTATCGAGATCTGACATAATTGTAAACCATGGCAGCATTTGATACTTCTACTTTACAGTTAGAAACGGATCTGACATATTTGTAAACCAAGGTCTCGCGGCTCCACCATGCCGTGCTAAAACAAGCTTGACCCTCATGACCGAATCAAAGGTACTGTCGAGCTAGGCGGACTAATCAACTAACGAATCGAACAATTTCTAAGGGAAACAAATCGAAATGCAATCAAATCGAGACGTGGTGTGGAATCAGATCGAGACATAGTGGGGGATAGGCAGAACTCTCACCAATTGATGGCCACGGGCTCCTCCGGCGTCGTAGGGGCCTGCGCAGGACGAGGGAGGTGGCGGTGGATTTGCCGGGCGGTGGTAGTACTCGTGCTCGTCGGCGCCGCCGCCTCACACTTGGCGAGGTCGCCGCGGTCGCGCCACCGGCACTCGCCGAGGCCGCAGCGGCCTCACCCGCGTAACGAGGCCGTCTCACCCCGCGATGAGCTCGACGCCGGCGTGGTGCTCGTGCTTTCGTTTGCGCCGCGAGGAAGGCCACGCCGCTTGTTCCGAGGAGCAGCAGCCAGGCGAAGCAGCGGAGGAGGAGGAGATGCGCCGGCGCTCATGGGGGCGTGGAGGTGAGTTCGCCGGGGCCTTTGCGCTGCCGCCGCGGAGGAGGACTGGAGGAGCGGCGTTGGGGATGGGGTGTCGGGGGCTCGCGACGGGCGTGACCGCGAAGTGCGAGGAAGTGCGGCGCGTCGGGACTCGGGAGGCACCGAGAAGGGGATAGGGTTTCGGGGGAGTGGGAGTGTGGGCCTTTAGCGGGCCAAGGTTGGTAGCGGACCTACACCGGGCCTCAACCAAATTTCGGTGCATTTTGGGGCCTGGTTATTTGCGACGCGTCTTAACAAAACGAGTCACAAATATGTGTCCTTATCGCTGACGCCGCGTGTACACAACAAGTGTCACTTTCCTTATCGCTGACGATACTTTGTTAACCCGCGTCACCGATATGGGCTATATATCCGAGGACGCGCGACCAACACGCGTCAAATTTTATCGCGGACGCCGGCGTTTTGTCTACAAGTGTCACCGATAAACTTCTATCGCTGACGCCGTATCGGGCCTAGAGCATGGGCAACCGCTTATTTGTGACGCATCTAGTTAACATGCGCCACGGATAGACTATCGTGACACATTTTCTTTTTGTGTCACTAATCGAGGTGTCGCAGATAGAGATTTCGGCATAGTGACGCGCCCGGGACGCTTCGGCTTGCGAAACGCAGCGCACGGCTCGCAGCAAAGAGTGGGTCCAGCTCCACGGGCCGGAGGACCAAGCAAGGAGAGTTTTACTCAAGAAGATGGGGATCGAGGTCGAGGCCGAGCATGAGGACGCCGGTATCCTTTGACGAGTTGCGATCTGCCTTCACGGGGCCTCTTGCTGAGGTCAACAGGGAGGGCATGGAGCTCTTCCTTCTAGGCAAGAAGTGGCGCCTCGGGGCTTGAGGGGATGTAGATTGTCCTCCCGGTCTAGTCGCAGTGTTTGTTCATTATGTAATCGCCTAGCTTATTTCCAAAGAGATAGGTTGTTTGTTCTCTCCTTTCGTTTGTTTTGATGTCCACTCGGCATCCTGAACTCTATGTGTATTTGGATTTGGTTTTCCTCCTCTTAATGAAAAACGGGTGAATGGCCTGGTCGCGAAAAAAAATTGATGCTCCGGTGGCCGGTGGGTCACCGGCGGATCAGAAACACGTAGTATTTGCCCGCGTTAACATTGGACACCTATAAACCACGTTGGTTTCTTTCAATCGTGCCGTGTCCATGTCAGCAAATTAAACCGCCACGTAGCAGCCGGACGGCCCGGCCTGCGAACTGTGATGGCGGTGCCGCCCGGCTGTACGTGGCCGGCGGCGTGGTGATCTGACCACGTCGGCGTGTCGATCGCCGGATCGGATATCCTCGCATTTCCCTTCAACTTGCATTGCAAGAATGGAACAATCCATTGATACGTACGTGTGGTTGGTCAACGAGACAATCGACATCATGTGTAGATAGAGAATATATATTCCCCAGGTGGCTAATCCGATCCCTCTGCCGATCGATATTCCTCTCCTTCTCCATCCGTCCACATACAGGGGCATCCCACGAGAAGAACAAGCAGGGCAACAAGGCCGTACGTCGTTGCTTCCGCGAGCAAGTCGAGCACCAACCGAGATCCATGGCGCCAATCCCTGCTGCCCCAGGCGCCGGTGAGGAGTTGTCCACGGAGATGGTGTTTGTCCGGCACGGGGAGACCGCGTGGAATGCCTCCCGCAAAGTCCAGGTCCGTCCGTCGCCGCCCCCTCCTGATGAGTCCTGAATTCCTGATTCGTCGCCGTCGCTCTGTTCTCTGGCTAGTTCTGTATATTGCGCAAGTCCTAGACAAGACGTGACATACGTGAGGGTGTTTGCATCCAGCGAGATTACTGCATGCATGTGTCCAAGCGTCCTGCTGTGTTTAGACGATCGAAAGTGAAATGAACCCCCGTTCCGCCTGTCCATGATAATTTGGAGTGGCGGGCCAGAGGATTTTTTATGAAATTTAGCTCTTTTTAAAAAAATTTCAAATCTATCCCTGATTTGAAATTATTTGCATGGGGTATCCTTGGTCGCGCCAGCTCCGGTGGCGCGATTTTACACATGTCGCGCCACCGCATGTGGCGCGACCGGGCGCTTCCACGCTGGCAGGCTAGCGTTGACCGCGTCGCGCCATTGCATGCGGCGCGACGGACCGTGACTGCATGCGGGCTTATGTTTAGATCCATAGAATTTGGGAAAAAATATCACATCGAATACTATAGCACTTTTTGTTTGTCTCGTGGTAATTGTTGTCCTATCATAACATAATTAGACTCAAAAGATTCGCCTCGTCGTGTATATCAAAACTATATAATTAGTTTTTTTTTATTTATCTACATTTAGTGCTCCATGCATAAGATAAAAGATTTAATGTGACAGGTAAATAGTGAATTTTAGAGAGAGAATTTTGGAATCTAAACAAACAGGCACGGCAATAATGCTGTTGTTGCTGTAGCGCCAGTGCATGCGCTTTTTAATAGGATTTTTAGATCCATGGGATTTGAAAAAAAAACCGACAGGACACTATAGCTTTTTTTTTGTTTGTTTGTGGTAATTGTTGTCCTACCATAACCTAACTAGGCTCAAAAGTGCTATATTATCCGATGTGATATTTTTCCCAAATTCTATGGATCTAAAAAAAGCACCGCATGCAGTCACACCGTCCGCACAAGATGCTATGGCGCGACGTGGCGGGCCCCACGCCAGCCACGCCAAAGACCGGGTCAACGCCAACCAGCACGGTCGCGCCACACGCGGTGGCGCGACATGTAAAAATCGCGCCACCGAGCGGGCGCGACCAAAAAGGATACCCCATGCAAATAATTTCAAACCAGAATAGATTTGAATTTTTTTTAAAAAAAGGGCTAAATTTCATAAAAAATCCCGGGCCGGCCAGGACGGATTCATTTGACCCTCGATCGTCTAAACACAACATGCATCTTTGGAATTTGTATTGGTCAACTTGACTAAAGTTTAACAAGATTTAATTAGTATTAATATTTATGTTTCAAATAAAAGTTATTATGAAAATATATTCCATCATTATTAGTCTATTGATACTTATTTTGTATTATAAGTTTCAGTAATTTTTTTCTGTATAAATTTAGTCAAAGGTGAAATTGCTAGGAAAGTGAGAATTGCATGTTTTGGGGGATGCAGGGAGTACTGCACCCAAATGTTTTCAACTTTCATGTCTGACAAACACATATCTACAAGTGCAAGCTTCTTTGATTTGTCTAGTAGCCAGTAGAAAACAATGGCACAGTACTTAAGCCTGTAGCCTGCACCCGTTGCCGTTTGATGTAGGAGATGATGATCAACCATGCATCTACTGTTATTTATTGTCATCCTTCCATTTCAGTAAACTGCCATGTTTCTCATCCTTCACCAATGACAAGGGACAAAAGGATCCGGAGCTAAATGATGTTGGCAGGCTGCAAGCCGTCATGGTAATGTTTTATTTTCTCAAACCGCTACGCACAAAGTGATGAATTAATACAATCAATCCCACTATTCTAGCACTGACATTACATTTCTGGCCAAAACTAAGGTGGCCGGCCGTCTGTCGAGCGAACCCAAGCCTGCCGCCATATACTCTTCTGACTTGAGGCGAGCCGATGAGACTGCACGAATCATAGCGACAGGTTGTGATGTATCAAATGTAAGTGCTCTTTGTTGTTTCCTTTTCAAAAAGTGCTCTTTGTTGTTGTTGTTTTTAAATGTTTTGAAGATTTATTCCCCTTCTCAAGATCTTGTTTTTTTGTTCGGTCAGAAATTCAGACTTTCGTTGTGTTGCATCAGGTTGCTATGAAGCAAGTTGCAGTAGGTCTAAGTCTTAGTTACCAAAACAGTTAGTTCGTTTCATTCCTACCATGCTGGGTAGATGTTAATCTTTGGCCATGTCTGCCAGCTCTGTTGCTTTCTGAAAACTCTAAATGCTTTGTATTTCCGTTATTATTAATGGAAATGGGTAATCCCGGTTGGAAAAAAAAAATCCCCTTCTCAAGTGTCGACAACAAAATTTGTACATATGTCTCACAGGTGGTGCTGAATGAGGCGCTGAGAGACAGGCACATGGGATATCTCCAAGGTCTCACGTGGGGCGATGCCAGAGCCCTGGCTAAGAGTTCTGACGCTTTCAGAGGCCTTGATCTCGTCAAGATTTACGATGGTTCTGATCCTGACAGCAGAAATCATGAGCTGCCCGTAAGTTTATTCAGCTTTGTTCATCCTCTCGTTAACAGGTCACAGTGGACTCTGTTTCATTCAAATCTTGATTCTGAATAGAACTTTTTCAACCTGCTATTGCTTGCTAGTTAAAACTGAAAACAATGTTCAAAATAACACAAGTTTCCGCTTAGCCACCTGCAATGATTTTATGCTAAGCCCATATCTGTAGTTCTGTGCTTCATCTGAAGGTCTAATCAAAACTTACGCTCATGTGTTCAGGGTGGTGGAGAGAGCATGAATCAGGTGAATGAGCGTTGCGTCTCCTACCTGAATAGGATTTGCCCAGGAACACATTGGTAAGCATCAGCAAATGTCCTCATCTCCTCATTTGGCTTCAAATAGGCTTAACAATCAGAAGAGTCGACATTACATTTCACTGCTCCGTTTGAATATCTGCTAACTAAACTGAAGCAATAGTCCTATCAACAATCAGAACAATATTCTACATACATTTCACTGCTCCATCCGAACAGAATATATACCTGCTCACTCACTACAAGTTCTGAAATGATCTTTCGAAAAAACACTACAAGTTCTGAATAGCCATGTGTTTGGAACCTCTACTAATGTTGCTATTGTACTACAATAACAGGGGAGCGAGTGGTGGTGGTCACCCACAGCGCGCCCATACTTGGGCTCTGCCGGCACACTGACCCACTCGGCAAACTTCACCAGCAGTGACATCCCCAACGCTTCGCTCACCGTTTTCCGTGTCTCCAGCGTCACCGGGCAATGGACTCTCGAGAGGTTGGGAGATGTCAGCCATCTTCTTCAAGGAAATGGCTTTCTTGAGAACTAGTTTGGCGGTGATGGGACCTCAGCTTCAGCATGCATGTGTGTGAAAACTTAAAATTTTTCCTCGGTGTGATCTATGCAAATGTGTGTGACAACTTTAACAATTTTGTCGGTTTCATGTATGGATGATGTATGAATGTTTTGTATATATACATATGTGTCTGATTTGTGAAAGCTGATTCGAATTCAAATGAATATGATGTATTTTATATATTACCACTACTGTATATTATTTTTTAAGAAAAAATTGTTAACCAAGGCGGGCAAATAAAAAAGTCCGCAATAGTTAACATGTTTAACTGCGGTGCACTAGCGGGGCTAGGGCCTAGGGGTATGCACTTAGGATTTGAGAGGGTTAAACATGTTAACTATGGCGGACACCCTAATTGACCCGCGATGGTTATGATTAACCGTGACCTTGCAACCGCGGCGGTTGCACCTAACCGCCAAGGAAAACGAAAAACACCGGCCATGGTTAAGAATTCTGAGAAGTGTCGTTTTGGTGAGCAGGGTTTTGGGTTGTTGGCCTATTCGGGAATCGAGAGGGTTTTTGGCTATGTTTCTCTCTATATATAAGTTGTCAGATTATTCGATTGCGAATAGGATCGAAATTGCAACCTTGGTATTTCCTTTCACGATTTTCAAGAGTTTTTGTCCTATTTTGATGTGATCTCTATCACTCTCTCTTAGTTCGACCACGTGTCTAGCTCTGTCTCTCTTCTTTAGTTCCCTTTTATTCCATCTATCCCATGAGGGAGTGACTAAGACCTGACTAATGTATCCAAACACCCTCGCTCTAAGTGTAATGCTATTTACACCTTGGCATCGAAGTTAGCATCCGATTTATGCCGTAGAATATGTTGTAGCAGTTGAACTATTGTTCCTTCTAAACCAAGTTTGTGCTATCTTATCTTACTATTAATAATTGAGGCTCCACGTTAATCCTCACCAGATGTGCTAGGAAAAAAAGATAAAATGCTAGAAATTTACACATTAATTAGAAACATCGAACCATCAAATCTAAAGACTCAACCATCCACAACCGTTGGATCTATTAAAAATTACCCAGCTTTGTCACTATAAATAAAAAAAGCCTAAAATATTATTATTGGAGAGAAAAACGATAAAACATTAATGGTCACACATCATTCAAGGTTGGTTAATAGATCGATTATCTAAAGAAGCCGCGTAATCATCTTGATGACAAGAAAGAAACAAACAAATCCACGTACCAAGAAAGAAAGAAATTTATTATTTTCCCTACCACCATCCCATGGCTACACGAGGCCCTAGGCTATGGCACCGGCCACAAAGATCAGATCAGATCAGATCAGATCTGAATATGATGCGCCGGCCGGACACTGACCGAAAGTCCGAAAGCAGCAGCAGCAGCAGCCGCAGCCGGCCGAAAAGGAGCTTACCACCAAACCTCGGAATAGAAATATGTCGAGTCCTTTTGGGGGTCATTTGCCTCAAGAATTGAAGATGCAGGGCTTTCTTTATCTGTTTTTAATGCCACGTAGTACGCGCGCGCATTGTGGCCAAGTGGCATCGGCGACTCATCTGCTCCGGTGGGGGTGCTAGGCGCCGACCAGGCAGCCTACCTAGAGGCCCACCAAGGCCCGCCCCGCATCGTCTTCCTCCTCCGTCTCCTTCATCGCGCCCGACGCCCCGTCCCGCCGCCGGGGCCCTAGGCTCTAGGGCGTCGGCGGCGCCCGCCTCCCCCCTCCCCTTCTTCTCCCCGCCATCGGCGTAACCCTAGCCGTCATTGACGCCGCCGCCTCCAAGCTCCGACCGCGCCGCCATGGGACGACCTTGTTGCCCCCGCCGCCTACCCATACCCACCGGATGAGTCCGGCCCTGGCCCGGCTTCGGCGGCGCCCGCCGCCAAGCTCACCGTCGGGCGAACCACCGGTCGACGGCGCGGCCAAGCCGGGCCGGCGAATTCTACAGCGAGGGAAATAGTAGAGGGAGGGGGAAGGCCGCCGGACCCTAACCGCTGGGAATGCTCGCCGGCGGCGTCCGCCCCAGCGCGTCGTCGAGGGAGGAAGGAAGAGGGAGGGAAAGGCCGCCTTTGGGCCGTGAGCCGCAGCCTGTTAAGCCTGGTCGGCCCGGTCACCGGCGAGCATGCAGAAACAAGATGCGTACTCCCTCCGGGCTGGTATTAGAAGTCGTTTAGGACAGTGACACGGTCTCCAAAACACAACTTTGACCTCTTGTTATTATAAAAATATTTATGGAAATGTGATATATGTATACTTTTATCAATATTTTTTAAGACAAATCTATTCGTATAATTTTCATATTTACAAACTCAACATTTAAAAGTTATTGATGATTTATATTTCCAATGTTTGACCAAAACCTTATCCAAAACGACTTCTAATACCAGCCCGAGGGAGTAAGTATTTGCCCGCAACACTGGACACCTGTAAAACATTCTTCGTTTCTTTCAATCGTTTCGTGTCCATGTCAGCAAATTAAACCGCCGCAAAGTAGCCGAGCCGCGTCGTCGTACGTGCATGTCACGCGAAATGACGCCGGTGCGTGCCGATACGTACGTCGGCGTGTCGATCGCTGTGTCCGTCCTTGCTTTTCCCTTCACCTTTGCTTGCAAGAAAAAGGAAGAAGGAAGCCGTTGACTTGTTGTTTTTTACGTGGTGGTCAACGAGATAATCGGCATCATGACGTACGTAGTACAAGATGACACAGAGAATAGTACTATATATTTCCACAGGTGGTTAATCCGATCCCTATATCGATCTTCCTCGATGTCCTTGTCTCCATCCGTCCACATACAGCGGCCGGCATCATCCCACGAGAAGAACAAGGGCGGGGCCACGAACACTCGAGCACCAACCGAGAGCCATGGCAGCCACCCCTGCTGCGCCGGGCGCCGGCGAGGAGTTATCCACGGAGGTGGTGGCGGTCCGGCACGGAAGACCCCGTGGAACGCCTCCCAAATCGTCCAGGTCTGCCCGTCGCCGCCCCCTCCTCCTGATGAGTCCTGAATTCCTGATTCGTCGCCGTCGCTATGTTCTCTAGCTAATTCTGTATATTGCGAAAGTCCTAGACAAGACGTGACGTGAGGTGTTTGCATCCTGCGAGATTACTGCATGTGTCCATGCGTGGCTAGTGTTTATAGACGATTCAAAGTGAAATGAACCCCTATTCCATAGTCCATAGCATATGAGGGGCGTTCGTCAGGGAGACTCCTTGTCCCCCATGCTCTTCATAATAGCAATGGACATGCTGCACCGGATGTTTGAAAAGGCAGTGACTGATGGGATTCTCAAGAGGATTAGGCCATCGGTGGTCAAGTATCAGTGCAGCCTTTACGCAGATGACGTTATCATGTTCATCAGACCAACCGTTCAGGAGGCAACAGCAGTAAGGCACATCCTCACTATGTTCGGTTCGGTCTCTGGTCTCCAAACTAACTTGGCCAAATTTTCGATCACTCCCATCTATGGGGGAGAAGGGGTGATGGATGAGATTGTCAACATTCTCGGTTGTCAGATACAACCCTTCCCGATCAGATACCTCGGTCTACCGCTCAGTACGAGGGCCATCCCTAAGGCTAACTTTCAGGCAATCGTCGAGCAAGTGGCGAGGAAGCTTCCACCGTGCCAAGGTATGCTCATGGCCAGGAGTGGGAGACTTATCTGGATCAAGTCTGTCCTACGATCAGTACCCATCTACGCTATGATGGCTGAAAATTTACCGGCCTGGGCGCGTAAGGAAATTGATGCCATCTGTCGCCGGTTCTTCTGGGCAGGCTCCGACCGATCGGTTCAGGGGAAATGCATGGTAGCCTGGCCGACATGCTGCAGACCAACTCAGTTTGGTGGGCTTGGCATCTCTAACCTCAAGCTGGCAGGATACGCGCTGATGGTTGTGGCTCCAAAAAACTGACCATGATCGAGCATGGAGTCAGCTTCCTATCAAGACATGTCCTGAGGTCCAAGCATTCTTCAAAGCATCCACGTACACCATCATTGGTAATGGGCTGAACACTCTATTCTGGGAGGATCGTTGGTTGCAGGGTGAATCAGTGTGCGACATAGCACCTTGCCTCTACAGTCTTGTTCCTGGAAGAACCCGTCGCAGCCAAACAGTCAGCGCCGGCCTACACAACAGGACCTGGGCACGGAGCATGGTACGCGGCATGTCCACCCAGGCGATCCTGGACTATCTTTATCTGTGGCGCTTGGTGGCGAATGTACAGTTGATCGAACAACCTGATCGAATGGTGTGGCGTTGGACAGCCAGTGGCGTCTACACCGCAAAATCAGCTTATCTCATGCTGCACTCTGGGTCATCTCCATTCCTCGGCCACAAACTAATCTGGAAAACGTGGGCGTCGTTGAAAGTGAAGATCTTCCTTTGGCTTGCGCTACGTCGACGACATTGGACTGCGGATAGGCGCAGGCGGCACGGTCTGGAGACCCAGGAACAATGCTATCTCTGTGATCAGGAGCCGGAATCGATTGACCACATCATCGCGACCTGCTCGTACTCAAGGGAGGTATGGTTTCTAGTACTCCAGGCGCTAGGCTTCCATCTGCCACAAAGCGCTACCACCGTGCTTCGTTGGTGGCGACGTATTCGCTCATCGGCAACCGGAGCCCGCAGAAAAGGGCTCGACACCCTCTTCGCGTTGGTTTCATGGCATCTCTGGAAGGAGCGCAACGCCAGGTGCTTCAGGAACGTGGTGGCCCCTGTTGCTGAAATGCTGCAGCTGATCAAGATTGAGGCTGATCGCTGGATCGAAGCGGGTGCCCAAGGTCTAAGGAGTTTGGCACAGTAAGGCTAGCGTTGCAAGTTTCGTTGGTAGAAAGGTTGTTATTTTCCATCATGTAATCTTTCCTTTTGTGTTGAGCTGGTTTCGGCTTTCTTGTACATACATTCTTTTCTTCTAATACAAAGATATGCACACTCGTGCGTATTCGCAAAAAAAAAAAAAAAAAATCCATAGTCCATAATAATTTGGAGAGGCGGGACGGGGTTAATTTGACCCACGACACTACAGAATTCCATGCTTTGCCTAGTGCTGGATGCACTCGGCAAATGCACCATTGCACTCGGCAAAGCCTTTGCCGAGTGCCGCACTCGCAAAGAATTAGTCGGCAAATAATTCTTTGCCGAGTGCTAGCCGTCGGGCACTCGGCAAAGGTTTTCGCCGAAAGTGCAAAAAAAACACTCGGCAAAGAAAAACACTTGGCAAAGAAAAACACTCGGCAAAGAATTCGCGAAAAAAAATCAAAAAAAGGTCGTTTAAAAAAATAGCAAAAAGTTATTTTTAACCGAGGAGGGTCCCACATATCAGCCTCTGCCAAAGGTTTTCGCCGAAAGTCTTAAAAACACTCGGCAAAGAAAAACACTCTCGCAAAGAATTCGCGAAAAAAAAAAAAAAAAGGTCGTTTAAAAAATAGCAAAAGTTATTTTTAACCGAGGAGGGTCCCACATATCGCCCATCAACCAGCCACTTCCACACGGTAATTTATACACAGCATTTTGCAAACATGCGGGTGGGAGGGATTGAATCCAAGACCTCCTGCTCAAGCTTCTCTAGCTCTACCACTAGACTACGTTGTCACATGTGTCACTAGTTTGTTTTAGTTCCTCAAATATCGTACTAAACGAAGTGAAAATGGTTTTTTTGAGGCATTAAACGAATTCAAATAAAAAAGTATTCTACAACAAAGATTCGTAACTTTTCGAGATCTACAATCTTTATTTAGGAAGTTTCTCCATTCGAGGTCGTTTGAAAATTTTGAATTTCAAATTTGAGACATTCAGACGTAGTTTTGCTTGATAAGATGAATTCAAATCGAAAAATTGTCAATTACAAAATTTCATAACTTTTTAGAGATCTATAGTTTTAATTTAGGAAGTTTTTCCATCCGAGGTCGTTTAAAAATTTCAAATTTTAAATTTGAGACTTATATTTGAAATTCAAAATTTTCAAATAACCTCGGATGGAAAAACTTTTAAAATGAAAATTGTAGATCTCAAAAAGTTATGAAACTTTGTTGTAGACAACTTTTGATTTGAATTCGTTTAGGTTCTCAAAAATTAATTCCAAAAACTGTTTTGCCGAAAGTGTTAAAAAGACACTCGGCAAAAAGAGCCTCTTCACTTCGGCAAAGAGCCTCTTTGCTGAGTGCTTTTTTTTTTGGCACTCGGCAACTTTGCCAAGTGTTTTTTATTTGACATTCGGCAAAGGAGATCTTTGCCGAGTGTTTTTCTTTGCCGTGTATTTTGATTTGGCACTCGGCAAAAGAGGCTCTTTTGCCGAGTGCCGAAAAAAAAACACTCGGCAAAGAAGGTTGACACTCGGCAAAGCACGGGATTCCTGTAGTGCGACCGTCTTAAACACAATATGCATCTTTAGGATCTGTGCTTGTCAACTTGACTAAAGTTTAACCAAGATTTAATTAGTATTAATATTTATGTTTTTATTATAAAAAAATATATTCTATCATTAGTCTGTTGGTACTTATTTTGTATTATAAGTGCTAGTAAACTTTTTATAAGAGTAAAATGCATAAATAGGCCATTAACTTTGTGCGGCTGTATCGATTTGGGCCATCAACTTCGAAAGTGTATTTTTGGGCCCAAAAACTTTACTTGTGGTGCACCAATAGGCCATGCCCCTTCAACTCATATTTTTCACCTACGTGGACAACATTTTTTTATCAAAATGCCCCCTTAAATCCTTCGCCCTCTTATTTAGTAGGCTTACCACCACACTGCACTCTTTCGGGCATTTCATCGAGCACCCAAGAAGCGCATTTCGCCGCGGCCATGGTTCTTTGTTGAGCTCGTCAATGCCGTGCATGCTGCCCGGCGGCGGCCTTGGCCTCGGCCTCCACCATGCTGGCCCCATTGGCGGCGAGCGAGGTGCGTGGCGGGCGAGGGGTGGCGTCCACCGTGCCTGCGCTTGCGTGGCCATCTGTCTTGCGATGGGTCGGCTTTGTGGCGCTCAGCGCCGGAGCCCATGCCCGCCAAACCGCGTCGTCGGTACACATGCGTCGTCGGCTGGAGCGCCGATGTCATCGTGCTCGCCAATCAATAGCGACGTCGGCGAACGGCGCGGGTGGGCTGCCTTCAGAACGGCCGGGATGCCGAGCGTTGCGATGTTGTCGATGCCATGGTCACGTTCACAATCCAGCGTTGTGGCCGCGTCGTCGCCGAAGAGCTACGCGACAGGGGAAGGGGGCAGCGACGCCGCCATCGCATTGTCGTGGAGGAGCGATGGAGCCACCGGTGGATGAGAGGCCGAGACGTGGAGGAGCGAAGCGCGGGCTCGCGTAGAACTCTGTCGTCGTCATTCGCCACCCGACCTCGCCCGTACGACTGACGGGGATGCCACCGACGCCCGCGGCCCGCGAGCGGACACGAGCGTGTCGGGTTGGCGTTGAAACGGCGAGGTAAGTGGCGGAGGTCGAGGACGGACGGACTCGCTGCCGTGTGGAGCTCGCCCGCGTCCGCCCGGCCACATGTTGCCGCCGCCTCGTCCGGTCGTGGTGCAAGCTCCCACGCCGCCGACAACGTCGACCGCGTCCACACGCCACGGGGCGGGCGCGGCGCTCCTCCCCGAGCGCATGACCCGCGCTGCCGCCAAACAAGCCGGGCGCCAATCCCGGAGCAGGTGTTCGGGATGGCCGTGGAGCTGCTCCGCGGGCCGGCCGGTGTCCGGCTCCGCAACGTGGGGCTGCAACCAGCCATAGGTTGAAAACAGGACTGAGAATGACGGGACGAAGGATTGAAGGGGGTATTTTGCTAAAAGGACACGCCCATGTAGGCGAAAAACATGAAACAAAGGGATATGGCCTATCGGTGCACCACAAGTTAAGTTTTTGGACTTAAAAATATACTTTCGAAGTTGATGGCCCAAATCGAGACAACCCCACAAGTTAACGGCCTATTCATGCATTTTACTCATTTATATCTTGTTCGGGCCGGACAGCCCGTCGACTAGGTGTAAGGGCATATGTAGTGTTAGAGCGAACCGTGAAAACGAAGACAGTCAGAGTTCGATTGAGTTGCGATTGCTCCAGTGTAGACATGGGTTTGTGCCTTTGTGGGATCCACATGTCACTTAAAATATCATATTTTCTCCGTCCATCTCGCGGCCACATGCAAGTTTTCGTGGTTCTGTCTTTATGTCTCTCTCTTCCCATGCGCGCACGGTTTGATTAATTTATGGTGGATGGTTCTGTTAAGAATCGACCTATTCACGGATTTATCGAATCCGCTTTTTGCCCCCGATCCAAGAGAGAGAGACGATCGAAAATGTAGATAGATCCCGTTTCCCTTGCCTGATCCCAAGAACACACATAGGAGACACAGATATATGAGGGGAGTCATCTCTTCATTAGTCATTATAGGTACACACATAGTCACTTTATATAGATGTAGCCATCAGGGCATATATGGTAGCCTCCAGTGCCCATATGGTACGAGCCCATCATTCCTCTAATTGAGGAATTCTTAACACTCCCCATTGGGCTTAATACCATGACAAATACATGCCTCGTTAAAACTCCAAAAACCCAATGGAAAAAAAAATATGGAGAAAGAGTACATTATTGTCATTAAATGCATTTGCACATTGTTGTCTCATTAAAAACCTTACATGAGAAACTTCAGGAAAACTCATCAAGGAAAAGAGTACAACATATATCTTCAGGATAATTTATGACCTTCTAGATCATATCATTTTAAATTCTCGAGGATTCTCGATCAAGGGCTAGGAGATTCTCCCCGAACCTTGCATAACTATCCCACTATGCCAAAAACACCTTCTACAGGAAGAATATCCACATACAGACTTAACAAGTTTATTACATGCATAGCAGGGATATATAACCTTCACATCATGTTATTTCTAGAACCCATGAGATAAAATTATACATAAACAATAAGCCCGCTTACTTAAATGGTGTCGTGATAGAGGCTTCAATTCAATAGAGCTTTCAAACTCACCCTTTCGAATAACACCTTCTAGGTATTATTTGAGATCTTCAAGTCTCATGAATTATGATCAATATCATGTAAATACTCCCCCTGATGACAACATTCATTGAGGTCATCCATTGCCACGACATTAGTCGTTATTCACAGATAAACATAGGCATGAATAGTCCAAGGGAGACTATAAGATGTGATTTCACAAAAGTTAGTCTTCATGACATTTGTTTCATCGCTCTTCAAGAACAATAAGAATAAAGAATAATGCTAAGAGCATTGTCATGCATATATTAGAGTGCATATTTGTGCAACACAAAGTTGCAAAGACACACCTTTGAGATGTGATTAACAATCATTATTTGATAATTTTCTCTATTCATAATAGTCGTAACTCCTTCAGGGATTGGCTCTGAGATTCTTCAAGAATCTTTAATGCATAATAAGACATCATTGTCTACAAAACTAGGGAATGGGGCGTATTGCTAGTAGCACCAAATATATCATATAACTTTTCGGAGGATATTTCAATTCCAAACTTGGTGGATAATGTATTCTATCACGAGTATATATATACCCACAATAAAAAGCTCATAGAGTGAACATGTGCTTATATGGTATACTTTTATTCCTTTCATTCCCCCTTTTCATTCTTATCTCTTGGGTCATATATGGGTCTTTCCCTTTTAAGTGATTCACATATTTTGGTGCATTTGGACTTATAACCATATTCCTTCAGGAAAAAAACCTTTAGGGAGTTGTTGCCTTCATGGAGAGATTATTTCACATAAAGGACAATATTGGTACGAGATTTAGATGTTGCTTTCCATGGATTTTCGTAATCCCATTATCGCATATTTAATTCATGCCATTAGCCGATTCATTATATAGCGGAACATATTTTACGTAACTTATGTCGAGTTGGTCTATTATGACCTTTTGAACCATCGCTTTTCACCACCCATATTATTTCAATAATGACCCATAATTATCCGAACATCGGGTTCAAGATATCCACTTAGCGATTTTTGGTTCAACCTTAATTGCACATTTCATTTGACCCGATATGAGAGCTTCAAGCACTCTTGCCATGGACTTTGTTAGGATCACGGATTCTCATAAAGAGACTCATTTAGCAATTATAGAGGTTAACTAGTGTCGACACATATTCTCGACTTTAAACATCTTAATAATGATCTTCATTATTTCCCAAAATGATAGATCCATTGTTGTTCCGTATTCCCAAAGATTATAGTATGCGCGCATTGCTAGGATTTTCATCTCGGGATGAACCTCATAGTGAGACTATCCCGGCTGGTACGCAGCCGGCTCCCTCCAGCACCGCGTTTGCGTAAAATCGCGCAATGGGTACCCGGGTAGGTTCCGCTCACGATCCGTGCCGGCTCCTATTATTACGGGAAGCCTAGCGGAGGCGGCGGGCGTCTGAAGGAGCCCGGCGGGGGCCCGCGCTCGTCCTTCCGCCCGTGAGAGAGGGGAGATGGAGGAGAGAGACGAAGAGACCGCGCTCGTCCTCCGCCCGCGCTCGTCCTGCGCCCTTCGTCCACGCGCGGCCGCCGCCCGGCGAGGCTGGAGCCGACGACCCGCCCTCCCCGGCCCGCTGTCGGACCCCATCGCGGCCGCCGCCCGCCCGCCGAGGAGCGCCGCCGCCGGCGCCCGCCACCCCGCGTCTTCTTGCTGCGGGCTTCGCCGCCGCGAGGCGCGAAGAGGAGGACGAAGTGCGGCGTCCCGCCTTGGATCCGCCGCCATCCCACGCCGGAGCTGCCTCAGCCGGATCCGCCCCACGCCGGAGCACCCGCCCCGCCGAAGCGGCGGCTCGCGGCTCGGAGCTCCATGGCTGCCGGAGGTAGGAGAGAGAGTGACGGGAGGGGGGAGAGAAAAAAATAAAAAATCATAATAAGTGGGCCTTGCTTGGTATAGAGTGGATATAAAGGATGTATGAGTGCGGAAGATGGTACCGTAAATGACGTAATCTCGATGACTAGGATAGAATATTCTTTTTTAAAGGAAGCGAGATAGAGGAACATGAGTGCGGATAGTCTGAGGTAACTCACCAAGAGTTTTCTCTACAGGAGGATGAGAGGAGTTTTATCACATACAATGTGAGCTTGCTACAAGAGCATATGCTCGTGACATAGGCCACTAGATCTTATTTGCAAAAGCGCCCCCACATAATTTGATCAAAAATGCCAATGTCAAATGGATATAAAATTAATCCCGGGTATATCCAAATCTACTTTGGTAGAAGCATTCATTTATTGTTAACCAATCTGTTTGCTCCTCATCAAGACAGTTATCCGGCATCAACTCCATGCTATGCAATAGCAGAGTGTAACTAAGTAACTAGTTTAGTTTGGATTTGTGCGTTTTAATTCATAAATATCAAGGCATTCCACAAAATGGGCATTCATCTCCCCTAATGTCGAGATATTTAATAGCATACTAAAATCCCCAATCACCAACTTCAAGTGGTGTATGTATGCTTTAGTGGTGATTTATCCGGGGAAATATTACGCACAAGGGGTATATTACTATATTTATATGCAGTGAGCTTGGACTTTATTAATGCAGTTGCATGAATACCGCGTTGCATGTAATTCCTTCTACAGGAGGAGTATATATCCTCAACTTTTGTTGAGACCATAACTTCTAGTGAAGTATAAACTATTGCTCTACAAGTTCTTGCTTGCAACAAAAACATATGTAGTTATCTAGACTTAACACCTTTAGTTATTGACATAACCCATAACTTAGACAAAACAATCCTTCAGTGGTCTAATGCTCACCAATTGTTATACAATTGTGATCGATCTCCATCACTTGTATATATTGACCTTCTAGGTCATATGCATGAGAAAAGACAACTAATGGTGGCATTGCACTTTTAGGCGCGTTAGCTTGGTGTGCATCGGATCGCAAGAATGTGGCATTTAGCCATGGTTGCAGAGCAAAAAGCCTTGGATGTAGAGTTATTTCATAGTCCAGCTCTTTTTATTGCCAAAAAAAGCGACCCAATTACTCGTACCATAGAGCAAAATTGAATCATTGTATTTATTGCAACATATTTGTATTCTATATAAAGCATGGCTTGAATCAATTCATTTTTCAGCATGAAGAGAGAAGCTTTTAATAGAATAGATAAGATCAAGAATTTTTTATTTATCGGGAAATGTTATTTTGGCTGCTTGGCGAGAGCAACAAAGACCGATATCCTTACGGGATAGACTCTCAAGTCTCAACCGATAACGAAAATTTCATATGGCAAAAGATACATCAAGGAACATATGTAGTTGTCACATTCCATATGGCACTTCGAGCCTAGGATAACTACTATGACTGATAATTGATTAATATCAAAATTAGCTTCCAGCTTTATTGTGATGTGGAATTCATACTTGTTGCCTGATTTCCATCTTCTGGCAGTTGACAAGTCAATATTAATACATTTGTTTAGGTGTGGCATGTACAGGGGCTACTAGCCAATATATTGTTGCATAGAGTAGTCACTCCACCGTATCATTTGGCTTACTTTACTTGTAGACAATGTTTTCCCTCTATGATACCAATTGTCATTTCAGCGACTATGGATACCGCTAAACCGAGTCCCGATATGCACTTTGGGGCTTCACTAGTCCAAGAAAGGACAAACGGTTTTCTTCATCATGAAGAAGTATTATGTTTTCACACAAAATAACTCAGAATATTAATTCTTCTGATATTATTGAAGCAACTTCATGTTGCCTAGGGAAATGTATTATCTATCTACCTTGGTTTGAGAAAAAACTCAGTTAGGATGACACCTCATGCTGGTTCTCATAAAGCATAGAGACAAGGGCAACATGTTGACTTCAGGTCTTTTGTTAACCCGACTAGTGTTGTAAGCCTATATTATCATGTTTGGTAAAATATACCTACCACGGTGATATAATCTCCCCTCGGGGAAAGTTACAAGTGAATCTCAAATTCATGTGCCTGCTATATCAACAAGTCTCATGCAATGGTTTTTTTCTTCAGGTTACTTCGGGTAAATAAACCAAAGCATTAAAGAGAACACTGGAGAGAGAGAAAATGGTCTTATATACATAGCCATACATGTTTCATTTATTTCCCAGAATTTTCCAAGCATATGTGTTGTTCCATGGTATATTTATAGTGGTCTTCGAATAATACTTCGGGATTATATACCCCATAGAACATATAGTCATATATATATATACACATTGCAAGGAAAAAAAAATATAAAGCCACATATAAACTTCCAAACGGTCTAAACCAATTTAACATAAATTTTATGGAAGCTCATAAATCTAGAAAAAAAATTCCGTTTCTAGATTATATAGTGAAAAACACTGAGTTTAAAACAAATTAATACTCCAAATAGGCACGTCATGTAGATCATAAAAAAATCCACAATATAACACTGCCAAAGAAAATTCTTGCTATTATATTTAACTTCAGGTTTAATAATAGCAATATATGTGTACCATGCTCAAACACATATGCAAGATACATAAACCTTCGGGGCTGTTATCACATATATGGTGTATGGCAGCACCTGCTTCATCTTCTGGTGGGGAGCAGTCCGCCTACATGTAGCATTCGATAGAACCGGCAATGGCCACACCATGATTTGTTGATTATATTGAGCCACGATACATCAGCATAGTCGGATAGACGGTGTTGCCGCAACAAGCGACGATCAGGTTGCACATAGGCGTAGCGAAGACGCCTGGCCGCTTGACTGTGGTATGCATAAAGCAAAACCAATCAACGACGACTTCAATTGCTAATCCATGGATCATGACCATGCCACTACGTCATGTCCATCATGCTGATGTGTTTGACTTCAAGCGGTGTGATGCTAGTGCGTCAGCAGGGGTTGTTATGCCTTCCAGGCTTTGTGCATGCTATGCTGATCAAAAGAGCTTCAACCGAGTAGGTACTACAACGGTACATCCATCATGTGTTTCTTCAAGAAAAATAAAATCCAATCTACCAGGATAAGTATGTAATCTTCAGGACTAATCTAGTAGAGCACACATGCATGGTCGTTCAATAACGAGAGAAAAAAATACTAGTAGAACACATCAGGTGTTATGCAAACAAAAATCTACTAGACTTATACGCTTCCAAAGTTCTACTAGAAATATTTAAATCTACAGGATTATAATAGAATAAATCTAGTAAAACAGTAATAGCGAAAAGAATGAATGACAAACCGTGGCACTTTCATTGATCCGGAAAAATTCATGCCGCATAGGACATATAGGCTAGGCCATGACCTGCCTACTCGTCGACTTGGCCGCAGGAAGGATGACCCTTCTTTATCGTTGCTTGCCGATGGTGTTTGCATGCTTTGCTGGTGCATTGCACGGGTGATGGCAATCGGCCATTCATCTCGTCTTGCAAGAGTTAACGCCTCATGATGATTAAGCATGTTCATCCACGCACAAAATTAATTGGCAAATAGATCACGTACATGCCAGAGACGAGATCAGGGAAAGTGTCACGTGTAAATCAAGACCCATCTTAATGGGGAAATACGGATCTAATATAATGCTTATAGATCAAGATGGCTTACGCAATTTTGGAGACGACCTCCAGCTCCAGGATCAAAAACTCGACGATATGACCATAATGACATGCTCGTAATCTATCTCATGTGCATGTATGTTCACAGCATCCTTCGTGCGGCTACATGGCGCTAATTAAGCCCATGACGACAGGCGATGGTACTGGAGATCAAACTCGATCCGTGTATGTCAGGAACTACCATCAGATGGACCTCGGATATGGGCCAAAGGCCATCGGCCCACACAACAAGCCACAACAGCAGCTATATACCTAAGGAGAGGAAGGATCAGGGGGCATCGATCAATTATTATCAGAAACAGAACTCCCCTTCCCCATCTACTGTTCTTCTTCCTCCTCAAGTCTTCCCTCTCTGTACCCGAACCTTCTAGAACATTCTAGCATCTTCCTCCTAGCACTTGCTGATTCCGGCCTCCCTTCCCCTGAGGTCTTGTATCCTGTTACTCCAAATCGAGCTACCTGATAGTGAGTTGTTAACAGTGTAGTCAGCGGGACGTGCAGATCGGATCGACGGCCACGGCTCCTCGAGCGGGCTTCTGACGGCGCAGCCCTGAGCGCACGGATGGATGGCTCCAAGACTCGCGTGTTGCCGGATCAAGATGACGCCGAGTCATGTCGGAAAAAAGAAAATCAATCTATGATTAGCAAATAGAGATGTACGTATTGCTGAAGATAGTCGGGACCGTGACTTTTCTTCCATGCGAGCATTGACTCGATGCATGGATTGCATCCACGACGCATGGCGCCGCGGCCATCCACGCGTCCTACAGTGCCGCCATGCTCGCGAAGTAGACTCGCACGGTGGAGGCGTCGTCGAAGCCGCGGCCATGGCGCGATTGAACGATGGGAAAATAGAAATTAACAACCACGATTAGCATCATATTTCTAGATCCAGAAATCATCATCAAATTAAGAACATCTCACCCAGTAGGAAGAGCTGCTGATAACGTGTTAAGAATCGACCTATTCACGGATTACCGAATCCGTTTTCCCGTTCCCGATCCAAGAGAGAGACGATCAGAAAATGTAGATAGATCCCGTTTCCCTTGCCTGATCCCAAGAAACACACATAGGAGACACAGATATATGAGGGGATTCATCTCTTCATTAGTCATTATAGGTACACACATAGTCACTTTATATAGATGTAGCCATCAGGGCATATATGGTAGCCTCCAGGGCCCATATGGTATGAGCCCATCATTCCTCTAATTGAGGAATTCTTAACAGGTTCGACTCGTCTGCACGGTTCGCTTTCTGGTCTGACAGCCACGGTTCGCTCGCCACAATGTTTACGGTTGGATTTCATCTCCCTCGGTTCGCTTTTCACACTACACTCCCTTCTAGGTCACCCGTGGTTTACTAGCCTCTGAAAGTCTTTCCCTCACATGCGCCTTCCTCGGCGTGTGTCCCTCACGGACGTCACACCTGATGCGACCACGGACTTGGATTCAAGGTGAAGTTAAATTTGGCGGTGCATCTCAGGCACGTGGAAACCGCAACTCCCTCCACATGCAATTCTAAACCATATCGGACTCGAACCCAAGACGTACCGACGGAAACAGGCCACAACATTTATAAATCTGGACTCGACACGTTACGTAGCGAGAGCAAGAGCAAGTCGATCTATCTCTCGGCCGCCGGAACAAAACCAATCGTCTCGGCCGGCGGCGTGCCTAGGGCTTCGACGATCCAATCCATCCGGCTTCGTTTATTCGTAGTTCGTTCATTCGTATCTCATGGCGTTGAAGATGATCGTGCATCGCAAGCGCCCCTGCACGCAGCAGCCGCGCGAAGAAGGCCGGCGGCGGCAAGAAGCCTAAACAACGGCGGCGCTACTACAAGATGCCGTCAGAGGACTACTACTTCGAGTTCAGGTTCGACGACGACATCGGCGACGACATGGTGGAGGTCAACTACGAGCTCCGCTTCGACAGCATCGACCGCTACGAGATGCTAGAGGAGTTCGGTCCCTCCGACGACCCCAACGTCGCTGAGGCGCGGGACCGCCACACCGGCGAGACAGTGTCCCTCAAGCGCGTGCGTCCCAGCGAGGGCGACGGCGGCGGCGAGGCAAGCCTCTCCGCGGTCGTGCGCGAGGCCTGGTCCCTGCGTGACTGCCTCGGCCGCCCCAACATCCTTCAGCTCAAGGGCGTGGCCGCGGACGACGAGACCGGGGACCTGTTCATCGTCACGGAGCCCCTCATCCCCGGCAGCAGCACCCTCCGCAGCCTAGTCACGCGGCGGTCTCGGTTCTCCGAGGACGAGACGCGGGCGCTCATGAGGCAGCTCCTTGGCGCGGCGGAGGCGATGCACGGCGCCGGGGTCACCCACCGCGACATCAACCCGGACACCATCGTCGTGAGCGCCGGCGGCGCGCTCCTGCTATGCGGGTTCCAGTGCGCGATCACGCCGGGGAGAGGTTCGTCGACGAGGAGCAGCATGGCCCGCCCATGGGCACACTGCGGTACTGCTCGCGCCGCAGCAGCTGAACGGCCTCCGCTGCTACTGCCCGTCCGAGGACGTGTGGGCGATCGGGTGCGTCATGGCGGAGCTCCTCGCCGGTGAGCCCCTGTTCACGGCGAGTACACTGGACGAGCTGCTCGATCAGACGGTCGACCTGAGAGACGACCTCTTCAATTTTGGAGTGGAGGAGGCGGAGGCGTTCGACGGCGCGCTGGAGGAGGTGTCGCTCGCCGGGCGTGAGCTGCTTGCTAGCCTGCTGGCGTTCGATTCGGGGGAGAGGCCCACCGCCGCCGACGCTCTCAGACACCGCTGGTTCACGGAGAACGACGTCGTCAAAGCCAAGTCTCGAGTTGTGCGTGCCTATACACAACGGTAGACATCGAACGGCACAAACTGATGTGCATATGGTGACCGTGATTCAGTGTTCCTTGCTGTTTGTTCAGGTCGCTATATATATGAAGTGTTTTGTGTTATGAAGATGTTGATCTTATTGTCAGTTTCATGTTTCATAGTGTTTTTCTGTTTTAATCATGTGGTGTGTGACTGGTGAACCACTACCGGAGCTGGCCTCGTTGCCGAGCGCCAATACGCGGACGCTCGGCAACGATGCCCTTTGGCGAAGGTGGACACAAATGCGTTCGGCAAAGGCTATCCTTTGCCGAGCGTCAACCCTCGGTGAAACACAACGCTCGGTGACGGCGTTTCTTTACCGAGCGCCGGCCCTCGGAAAACTACCACGCTCGGTAAAGGCCCTCTGGTAGCCTAACCGCTCGCGGTCGCACTCTGCTCCATTACAAGCACTACTATCACAAGAGACAGAGGATGATGTGCTCGATCGATCATGGTGGAGCCGAGCGGGTCATAATAATTAATTAAACTTAACCCCTCTGATCTTGTTGGACCATCCGAGTTCTTCGTCTCTTTCGGAACCTAAGTTATTTTTTCTCTCTTCGTTGCTTGTTTATCCTGCGCTTTTTACCAAAAATAAATCAAAACCAATTCATGCACATGTTAGCTCATATATGATTTCTGTGTGGAATAATTCCTATGGTCCAAAGTCATCATAATCTCCTTTTTTTTCATCATCATCCTCTTCTTCTTCTAGTGGAGTTTTTTTTTTCAAAAGATCTATTGTTCATTGTTGATAAGTGAAGAGAAAAATATTTACAGATTTGGCATAAGCAGCTTCCAATATTTTGCATTATTACATTCACCAGATAGTGAATGTATTGACACCCCTATTGACACCCCTAGCTTACATGTTGATCGGTGTTCACAACCAGACCTATGAGCTGCATGCCCTGTATGCCTTCAAGCCCTCTATTAATTACCCGCTCTTATCCACATCTTCGTTTTGGTCCTATATGACTCTGAAAAGCTGATCCGGTGATCTTGTGACCTTGTTGAAGACTCGGGTTATTCCTTTTCTTCCACAGCTCCCAGAGGGTAAGCATCACCATCGAGCATACACCACTTCTTCTTAGCTACTGAACATTATTTGCCATGTCTTGAGTCTGTAGCAAGTTTACCGGGTCATCCATCTTCCTACCTTCTACGGAGTATGAGACGGTCCTAGAGTAGCCGCATTCGTGAAACAAATGTGAGACTGTCTTGAGGATCCTTATGCATAGGGGGCAGAAGTAGTCGTTTGGCCACTCTTTGAGAAGTAATCGTGCAGCCGTCCAAATCCCTTATCTTCCACGTGGTTTCCGCAGTCACTGACGTGGTCATGCTATAGGATATGTAAAATTAAGTGAGTTGTTTATTACGGCAACCATCATATGCTAACCAACACCATAATCGGCCGACCAGATGATCTGATAACGAAGCACGGTGACGTGGAGGATAATTAAGTCAGTTGTCAGCGTGTCAACCGCGTGAAAGTCTGGACGCATCAACTCGCCGTCCGTCTTCCCCCCATCTCGCTAATGTGATTGTCGCTAGGCAAAACCGCCTTCCTTATCTGTTTTTTTTTAATGCCACGTACACGCGCACGTTGTGGCCAAATGGCATTGGCGACGATTCATCTGTTGTTGATGCTTGCTCCGGTGGCCATGTCAGCAAATTAAACCGCCACGTAGCAGAAACACGTATTTGCCCTCCATCGTTAACACTGGACACCTGCAAAACACGTACGTTGGTTTCTTTCAGCCGTGTCGATCGTGTCCATGTCAGCAAAAGTAAACCGCCACGTAGCACAGCAGCCGAGCCGCGTCGTCGTCGTCGTGCCACACGAACGACGGTCGTGCCGTGCCCTGCCGGACGTGCAGGCGTGGTGATCTGATCACGTAGTCGGCGTGTCGGTCGCCGGATATCCTCATCCTCGCATTTCCCTTCATCTTGCATTGCAAGCATGGAACGAACAAGAAAGCCATTGACTTGATTGGTATTTCGTGGCGTGGTCAACGAGACAATCGGCATCATGTTCATGACGACGACTATATATTCCACACCATAGGTGGTTAATCCAATCCCTCTGTCGATCGATCTTGCTCTCCTTCTCCATCCGTCCACATACAGCGGCGGGATCCCACGATCGAGAAGCTAGAACAAGGCCGTACGCAGCGAGCACCGAGAAGTCAAGCACCAACCGAGAGAGCCATGGCTCCCACCCCTGCTGCTGCGCCTGCGCCGGGCGCCGGCGAGGAGTTGTCGTCCACGGAGTTTGTGGCGGTTCGGCACGGGGAGACCCCGTGGAACGCCTCCCACAAGGTCCAGGTCTGTCCGTCGATCGCCGCCCTTCCTGATGACTCCTGAATTCCTGATTCCTAGTCGTCGCTCTGTTCTTTTTTTTTTTAGAATTTGAGGGCCTCTGCCCCTGCCTTTAGCATTACCAAAGACAAAAGTTTAAGATTCGTTACAGCATTTGGGTGGGTTTCACCCTTCAGAACCAAAGCAAGTTCACATCCGACACGCAGGTCGATTCTCAAACGACTGACATAACAAATCTAAGCATGGTACTCATATGATCTCAGCATTCTCCAGCTTCTGCCAAGTTCTTCCTTGTATCACGTATTCTGCATCTTGACCTCCAACTTCCTTCAAGGCAGGTTGCCCAGGTCCATTCCAGTTCTTGCTTCCATTGACAACTTGAAACATGAGCATTCCCCACTTGTCTTGAGCTCGCTTCATCCAGAGATCCTTGCCGGTCTTGTAGCTATTGCTTTCAGTCTCCTCACTTTGTAGTCGTGGCTCTGTTCTATACACGTATCTACAACTGCAATTAGCTTCTCTGAACTGTCTAGTAGCTAGTAGAAAAAAAAAATAGCACAATATCTCTGTGCTTAAACCTGTAGCGTAGCCTGCACCCGTTGCCATCAGATGTAGGAGATGATCGATGATCAACCATATCTACTGCTATATATTGTCGTCCTTCCTTTCCAGTAAACTGCCATGTTTCTCATCCTTCACCAATGACCAGGGACAACTGGATCTGGAGCTAAATGAGGCTGGCAGGCTGCAAGCCCTCGTGGTAATGTCTTGTTTTCTCAAACCGCTATGTTCTAGCACTGGCACTATATTCCTGGCCAAAACCTGATGATGAACCTTGTAACTAAGGTGGCCGGCCATCTGTCGACACAAGCCAAGCCTGCTGCTGTATACTCTTCTGACTTGAGGCGAGCTTCTGAGACTGCAGAAATCATAGCGACAGCTTGTGATGTACCAAATGTAAGTGCTCTTTGTTATTGTTGTTGTTTTTAAATGTTTTGAAGATTTATTCGCCCTCTCAAGTGTCGACAACGAATTTTTATAGGTGGTGCTGAATGAGGCCCTGAGAGACAGGCACATGGGATATCTCCAAGGTCACACATGGGGCGATGCCAGAGCCCTGGCTAAGAGTTCTGACGCTTTCAGAGGCCTTGATCTCGTCAAGATCTACGATGGTTCTGATCCTGACAGCAGAAATCAAGAACTGCCCGTAAGTTTATTCAGCTTTGTTCATCCTCTCGTTCCCGAGTCACAGTGGCTCTATTTCTATTTCATTCAGATCTTGATTCTCAATACAATGTTCTCAACCTGCTGTTGCTTGCTAGTTAAAACTGAAAAGAATGTTCAAAAGAACAAGTTTCCACTTAGCCACCTGCAGCAATGCTAAACCCATATCTGTAGTTCTGTGCTTCATCGATCTGAAGGTCTAATCAAAACTTATGCCCATGTTCAGGGTGGTGGAGAGAGCATGAATCAGGTGAATGAGCGTTGCGTCTCCTACCTGAATAGGATTGCCCAGCAACACATTGGTAAGCATCAACAGATGTCCTCATCTCCTCATTTGGCTTCAAATAGGCTTAACAATCAGACATTACATTTAACTGTTGCGTTTGAATATCTGCCAACTAAACTGAACCTTCAAATAGGCTTATCAACAATCAGAACAATCTACATTACATTTCACTGCTCCATCTGAACAGAATACCTGCTCACTCACTACAAGTTCTGAACTGCCATGTGTTTGGAACCTCTGCTCATGTTGCTATTGTACTACATTAACAGGGGAGCGAGTGGTGGTGGTCACCCACAGCGCGCCCATACTTGGGCTCTGCCGGCACACTGACCCACTCGGCAACTTCACCAGCAGCGACATCCCCAACGCTTCGCTCAACGTTTTCCGTGTCTCCGGGGTCACCGGGGAATGGACTCTTGAGAGGTTGGGAGACGTCAGCCATCTTGAAGGAAATGGCTTTCTTGAGAACTAGTTTGTGGGGCGACGGGACCTCAGCTTCAACATGCATGTGTGCGAAAACTTTCAAGTTTTTAGTCGTTTTGATCGATGCATATGTGTGTGAGAACTTTAACAATTTTGTCGGCTTCATGTATGGATGATGTATGAATGTTTTGTATATATACATATGTGTCCGATTTGTGAAAACTGATTCGGCTCAATTCACATTCAAATGAATATGATGTATATTATATATTACCACTGTTGCATATTAGTTTCTTTTTTTTAACAAAAAAAAAAATATTAACCAAGGAGGGCAAATAACGAAGCCCGCCACAGTTAACATCTTTAACCGCCGTGGGTTACAGTCACGGGCAGAGTAAACGTTAGCCACGAAAAACGGAAGGATCGATCGGAGGGGTGCTGCGCTACACTGCGTGTAAACATTAGTCTGCCCCTAATTACGCTGCACTAGTTCATCAACCCCCAGAAATGGCTACAGTCCAATCATTTTCTTGTTTTTGCTCACTTATGTGCTAGCAGTTGTATTTTTTAGTTATACAAATATAATCTTCTTTTAGTGCAACAAGTAAAAATGGATTTTATTCAAGTTGTCCATTATTGTCAATATAATTCAGTGGACATTGGAGGGGGCATGCTTGTGCTCTGTCCCAGATGCCTGATGTTGTAAAATTAGCCTGAAGTTGTTTTTTTTTTTTTTTTTTTTTTTTTTTTTTTTGACAGAGGAAAAGCAAATGTTCAAGATACAGACGCACGCATAAAAAAGCAACTGGAAGAAACCAGTGCCATCCAAAACACCGCTAACAACTCCAGTTCCACAGAGAAGCAACTAAAAATAAACAAGTACGGCCTATAGAGAGGTAATGAAAAAGGGAGACAACGGGAAACATAAGGGCTCTCAAACGGAGAAGCATGACGATCATCCCATCACCTGTGACTTCCAAGTCTTCAGTTCGCCTCCAGAAAGTTGCCAGCCATGTTTTCATTCTGTCGACATTAACCTGAAGTTTTGGTGTTGATAGCAATGCTAACGGTCCGGGGTTTCTACACCGAACTGTAAATAAATTTTTAATTAGGACGTCTGTAATTAAACACATGAGATCATTAACAACAACACTACATCCTGGAATTGAACTCACAAGACCAGTATGTGCTACCAAATAAAGATTTCATAAATATATTGAGATTGCTTGTATTCAGAATCTGAAAAAAAATGACGACTGCAGGAATCTTGCAAAATATCACATGGCTCTCACATTCGCTATTTCTACTATAGCCAGTTTAACACATATACCATAAAACAAAGAATGAGCATATTCATATTCATATTTTGTTCAAGTATCCCAAGTTCCAGGTAATAGGGAATTAAAACACAACAATCATGACAAATGGTTGTATCAACAAATATAAAATGAGATGTGCTCAACCAAGGCGGAAGACCTATACTAATTCTAAGTACCTTCTACATTCGAAGGGGTCTGCTATAGATAAATCACGGACATGATCAACATGTACACGATGGTGATGGTTACAATTTATTTTTGATAAATGTAACCGTGCACCTCTTGGCGCCCTTTTCTCC
This sequence comes from Hyparrhenia diplandra, assembly GCA_015847255.1. Lineage (NCBI taxonomy): Eukaryota > Viridiplantae > Streptophyta > Magnoliopsida > Poales > Poaceae > Hyparrhenia > Hyparrhenia diplandra. The sequence goes on from JADLZK010012498.1 coordinate 54,261, forward strand.
ATCTGAAGCATCCTATATTGCTCTGCGAAAAAAGCCTTACTGTAATCACTGGCTTCAACTTCCAGTCTCAGTGACTCTAACTCTCTTGCATTCAGTAGAAAGAATGAGGCGAAATTGACTTGTGATCTGATGCCTCGATACTGCTGCAACACTACTGTCTTGAGAGGGATATCGAAGCTTTTAATGAAGTCCCTGTGTTTGCGACGCCATCGATTCATATACCCTGAAATACAAGACTGGAGAACAGAACAGATCAAAATGAGAAACTCAAACCCCATTAGTACAAGGATTAACACCAAGTCAACAAAAGAATATAGGAACATTGTGATCCAGAAACTGTAACTGAAGACCTATTACCTTTATGTACAATTTCTCCAGACATGGAAAGCATTTCAACAACTCAATGACCATATCGATATTAATAAAATCTGATGCGACAGCTAAAGTCTTGACATTGCTCAATGCTGTTGTCAAGCTTACAACTTTTAGTCCCTGAATCAAGCATCGAACAAAACATCAAGCCATGTGCAAATGCAGATGATATGAAAACCTCTGTAACAGAAAAAACTAAACTCAGCAGCCTTTTCATGGGATGAAAACAGAATGTCATGACTACCTGAATCGACGCGGTGCCAAACACGAGCCGCGGATGATGACACCAGTCATCAATAAGACAGCCTAAGGTCTCCAGTTTAGGTGCCGAGATTACAGTTAGATCGATTGTCTTGTCAAGATAGAGAAATCTTTCAAGACAAGGGGCATCAATAATTATAACTTCCTCCAATAACTGGAGATTGTCCCTAGGATGATGATAATGAGCACCCACACCGATGCATCTGAGGCTATTGGAACTAATCCGGAGGTAGCCAACCCCAAAGGCGTTTTTAAGCAGCAGGCACTCCAGGACAGGGCAGCTGGAAATGATGGTATGCAGTGAGCCCTCCGAGATGCTGACATCTTCAAGTCCGAGCTGCTTGAGGTGGGGAAGTGAATCCCTTCCACTGAGCGACCCAGGAGCTCGCATTTGCCAAATGTAGCAACTCGAAGGGTAGCCGAGAACCGGGAAAGCAGAGGCAGGTGGCGGTGCCAACGGAGATGGTCGCACATACCAATATAGCCCCTTCTCTTTCCCTTCCCAGAAATCAAGCTCCTGGATGTTGTCAAGCATCGGGAGCTGAGCCAGGCGCCCACGGTGGCGGGTCGGTCCTGGAGAATGTGTGGCGGGGCCTTGAAGCGGCGGGGCCCGGGTGTGCGGAGAGGATGAGGGAGATCGCCTGACTAGGGCATTGTTGGCGTCCCTAATCTTCTCATCGTCGCGGGTGTAGACGTTGGGGTGGGGTGTAGAGGTCCGTTCCGTCGAGGGCGAGAGGGGGGACGCGAGCCAGACGTGGCGCCACCGGGAGGCGAGGATTTGGGTGCGGCCGGCTTCCTTGGTGGAGAGAAGAGAAACTATCTCACCGAGGACGGCGTCGGGAGGCCGCTGATGCGGTCGACGTCTTCTTCTTCTTGCTCTTCTTCTTCGCCGCCATTACCACCCAGCGGCAGCTTCACGACGGCGGCGGCGGCGGTTCTTTGTTGTGGGTTGTAGATCCGGTATAGGCCGCCTCCTGGCTTCCGTTACTGCGGGGCGGGGGCTCACCGGCTGCGAGGTCCTCCGATCTCCTCCTCTTGGCTTTGGGACCCTGCAGCTCCATCTCCGCGGCCCGGGCGCCGGCGGCTAGTGGGGGGTGGCTGCGCCGCCGCACCGAGCACAAAGCGGCTGGGTGTTCGGTGGACTCGGGTGTGTGTGTGTGGAGAGGTGGGCCGTCGTGTCTTACGGCCCAACGAGACGCGGAGAGGGAGTCATACTGGGCCGGGTTAGGACTTAGCGACCATCAACACCCCAAGGCCGACAGGCAAACCCCGTCCGTTCACCGACACCTCCCAGCCCAGCTCGAACCAGTTCGGGGATCGTCGGCGGCGGCGGCGGCGGCGGCGGGAGCGGTGCGAGTGCGTGCGACGTGCGGGGCATCATCGGCGGGAGGAGGGAGAACGCCTCGGCTCCTTCCCAACACAAACCACGCCTCCGTTCCCGACAAGCGGCGAGATGCCGCCGCTCGCGACTGCATGCTGTTGGTGAAGCCGGCGGTGACCGGGAGGTCATAGCCGACCTGTTCACGCAGCGGGTGGCGGCGCGCGCGCTGCCAGCAAGAACGGGTCGTCACCGACGTCAAGTCCTTCGGCAAGGTCAACCTCGGCTACGGCATCAAGAAGCTCGACGGACGCCACTACCAGGTCCGCCCGCCCTCCCGACCGATTCGCCCTCCTTTTGCTCCGCCGCTCCTCTTCTCCGATTCACCCTCGCGTGCTCGTGTTCCTGGCTTGGTGCAGGTCTTAATTGAATGGTGTTCCAGGGAAATGCCTAAAATAATAGCGAGTTCGGGGTTTAGGACTTGTGACTTGGCTGTGGATGGTGCCTTGGGCGTGCTTGATGAAATGCTCATGTAGATTTTTCCGTAGGGTTCTTTAGTGTATTCTGTTATTGGCCTTCGTATGATCCTCGAGATTGTTCTCTGGCAAAATAGGCTAGTGCTCTTGTGATTGTTCGTTCGCATGGAGCTAGTGTTTGCAAATCCGTAATCACTTGATCGCACTGATGGAGTGGCTCAGATGACATTATGCGACTCAACATTTTTCCCCCTCATACGCAATGTATGGAACTGTGGCTCAGATGCACTAATCTTCCACGTGGTTTCCGCAGTCATCGACGTGGTTATGCTATACTATGATATGTTAAATTAAGTGAGTTGTTTATTACGGGAATCATTATGCTAACCAACACCCTAATCGACTAGATGATCTCGATAACATGCATGCGCGGCGGTGCCGAGTCAGTGTCAGCGTGCCAACCGCGTGAAAGTGTGAACGCATCAACTCCCCGTGCGCACGTACGTTGTGGCCAAGTGGCATCGGCGACTCATCTGCTCCGGTGGCCGGTGGGTCATTGGTAAGTATTTGTCCGAATTATTTTCCTCTTTTAATGAAACACGGGCGGATGGCCCAATCGAGAAAAAAAAGATCACCGTCCATCCCTTCGTCTTCCCTTTGCAAGAATGGAACAAGAAGCCATTGACTTGGTTGCTGTTTCGTGGCGTCGTCAACGAGACAATGGCCATCATGTGAAGTATATATTGCACAGGTGGTTAATCCGATCCCTCTGTCGATCGATCAAGGCAAGTACGGGGGCATCGATCCCACAAGAAGAGCAAGGCCATCAAGGCCGTACGTCGCCGCGCGCGGCCACGCCCGAGCAGCCGAGCACCAACCGAGATCCATGGCGCCAATCCCTGCTGCCCCGGGCGCCGGCGAGGAGTTGTCCACCGAGATGGTGGTGGTCCGGCACGGGGAGACCGCGTGGAACGCCTCCCGCACCGTCCAGGTCTGTTCGTCGCCTCGCGCCGTCCCTTTTTCTCATGATGAGTCCTGAATGTATTTCTGTATAGGAGTACTGTATCTCTCAAGTCCTTGCCAAGACGTGACTTGAGGTGTTTGCATCCTGCGAGATTAGAGCATCTGACATCTGTCCATGTGTGCCTGTGCTGTGCTGTGTCTAGACGATCCAAATTGAAATGAACCCATCCCGTGTGTCCTGTTTGGAGTGACGGGAGGGTGTTTGTTTCACTCTAAACACAATATGCATCTATGATATTCGTACTAGTTAACTTAACTAAAGTTTAACTAAGTTTATAATAATTAACATTAATATTTGTTTTAAATAAAATTTATTTATTGTGAAAATATATTCCATCATTTATCTACTGATACTTATTTCGTATTATAAGTGTCAGTACTTTTTTATATAGTCAAAGGTGAAATCGCTTGACTTCTAGGGAAGTGAGAATTGCATTGTTTTTGGGATGGAGTATTGCACCCCAAATGTTTTCAACTTTCATGTCTGACAAACACATATCTACAACTGCAAGCTTCTCTGATTTGTCTAGTAGCCAGTAGACAACAATGGCACAGTATCTCTGTACTTAAGCCTGTAGCCTGCACCCATTGCCGTTAGATGTAGGAGATGATGATCAACCATCTACTGCTATATATTGTCGTTCTTCCATTTCAGTAAACTGTGCCATGTTTCTCATCCTTTATCAATGACCAGGGACAAAAAGATCCGGAGCTAAATGAGGTTGGCAGGCTGCAAGCCGTCATGGTAATGTCTTGTTTTCTCAAGCCGATATGCAGATCATGATGAATATTCCCAATCAATCCCATTGTTCTAGCACTTGCATTATATTTCTGGCCAAAATCTGATGATGAACCTTGTAACTAAGGTGGCCGGCCGTCTGTCGACAGAAGCCAATCCTGCTGCTGTATACTCTTCTGACTTGAGGCGAGCTGATGAGACTGCAGAAATCATAGCGACAGCTTGTGGTGTACCAAATGTAAGTGTTCTCTTTTATTGTTTATTTTTATGGTCTGAAGATTTATTCCCTCAAGTGTCGACAGCAAATTTGTACATATGTCTCACAGGTGGTGCTGAATGAGGCCCTGAGAGACAGGCACATGGGATATCTCCAAGGTCTCACGTGGGGCGATGCCAGAGCCCTGGCTAAGAGTTCTGACGCTTTCAGAGGCCTTGATCTCGTCAAGATCTACGATGGTTCTGATCCTGATAGCAGAAATCAAGAACTGCCCGTAAGTTTATTCAGCTTTGTTCATCCTCTCGTTCCCGAGTCACAGTGGCCTCTATTTCATTCAGATCTTGATTCTGAATAGAATGTTTTCAACCTGCTGTTGCTTGCTATTTAAAACTGAAAATAATGTTCAAAATAACACAAGTTTCCACTTAGCCACCTACGGCAATGCTAAATATATATCTGTAGTTCTGTGCTTCATCGATCTGAAGGTCTAATCAAAACTTATGCCCATGTTCAGGGTGGTGGAGAGAGCATGAATCAGGTGAATGAGCGTTGCGTCTCCTACCTGAATAGGATTGCCCAGCAACACATTGGTAAGCATCAGCAAATGTCCTCATCTCCTCATTTGGCTTCAAATAGGCTTAACAATCAGAAGAATCAACATTACATTTCACTGCTCCGATTCAATATCTTCTAACTAAATTGAAGCTTCAAATATGCATATCAACAATTAGAACAATCTACATTACATTTCACTGCTCCATCTAAACAGAATACCTGCTCACTCACTACAAGTTGTGAACTGCCATGTGTTTGGAACCTCTGCTAATGTTGCTATTATACTACATTAACAGGGGAGCGAGTGGTGGTGGTCACCCACAGCGCGCCCATACTTGGGCTCTGCCGGCACACTGACCCACTCGGCAACTTCACCAGCAGAGACATCCCCAACGCTTCGCTCAGCGTTTTCGTGTCTCCAGCGTCACCGGGCAATGGACTCTCGAGAGGTTGGGAGACGTCAGCCATCTTGAAGGAAATGGCTTTCTTGAGAACTAAGCTTCAGCATGCATGTGTGCGAAAAGTTTTAAGTTTTTCGTCAGTGTGATCGATTCATGTGTGTGTGAGAACTTTACCAATTTCGTCGGCTTCATGTATAGATGATGTATGAATGTTTTGTATGTATATCCATACGTGTCTCATTTGTGAAAATTGGTTCTACTATAAATAAATTTAAATGAATATGATGCATTTTATATATTACCATTGTTGTATATCATTTTTTTAATGTTAGCCTGAGTCGGGCAAATAACAAAGCCCCGCCACATTTAGCATCTTTAACCGTGATGGGCTGATAACAATGCCCGCCATGTTTTAAATCGTGGCGGACACCCTAAGTCACCCGTTATAGGGCGCTAGATCTCGCCACCATTAACTGTGACCTTGCAGGCACGGTGGTTGCACTTGCCCGCCACGGAAACGAAAAACACCGGCCACGGTTAAGAACTCTGAGAAGTGTGGTTTCGATGAAGGTTTTGGGCTGTTGGCCTACTTGAATTTGAGAGGGTTTTGTGCCTGTTTCTCTCTCTATATATGTATATATAACTTGTTAGATTATTCGATTGGAAATAGGATCTAAACTAAAACCTTGGTATTTCCTTTCACGATCGTCGAGAGTTTTTGCCCCATTTTGATAGGCGTTTCTGCTTAGCAAGCATGAAAGACTAGGAAATGGACAGGTCCTCTGTCGGCAACTCGTGGGCCGATAGGTCTGTGCACGGTCGTGTTCAACTTCGCAAGAAGACATTGACTGGTTGGGGGTTGGTGGTCAACTCGACAAGCATCACCATCTGTAATAAGATAGAGGACGATGTGCTAATAAGTGCTAAGATAACTCTAAGAGACGTGTTATCTTTGTTAAGTAGGTTATTTATAAATTTTTAGAGAAAAAAATTAAACTCCAACCGATGCGCTATATGTTTTGTAAAACAACAAACATTTTATTCCTCAAATCTCAAGGTCCATATATATAACCAGCCATAACCATCTCCTATATGATTTTGTAAAATACTCCCTCCGTTTCAAATTATAGTTCACTTTAAGTTTTTTTATATTCATTTCTTTTATCATATATCTAGACATAGTGAGTTGATTTGGTAGCTACGTGTGCGGGTGGAGTAGGGTACCCTCCACAATTGCATAGTTTTTCTGTCCCGATTTCCAGTCAAAAAACTGAACTGACACCTACCTTTTCCCTTTATTCATCTAATAGAAATCACGGCAAAACTTTTGCTGTCCTTTCTAAAAAAAAATTTCTATTTTATAAAAATAGCTAAACAATAAATTTAGCTATTAAGTTTAGCATAGCTGTTGGAGTTGCTCTAACATGGAGTGATCGGTCATTAACATCCCTCTTTTTCCATTGTATCCTCCTTTTTTTTTTTTACCAAAATAAACCGATTCGTGCCTTTAAATTTCTCTCTCCCTCTTCTTCTTTGTTAAATTTTTCTCTCCCTCTTCTTCTAGTATAGTGGAGAAGTATGCCACTTGGTGGTGCCTCTCTACCGGTCTTGCTCTCCGTCCAAAGACTCCGGCGGCGGCTTCAGGTCTGCCGCCGGCAGCTTCCTGGAATCTGCCTTAAGCGCCGAAGCTCGCAGGCATTACTGTATCTATAAATAAAAAGAAGGTAGGGTGTAGTCATGTAGCGGCCGCGCGCGACGAGCACCAACCGAGCCATGGCGCCCACCCCTGCTGCGCCGGGCGCCGCCGTCGCCTTCGCCGGCGAGGAGTTGTCCACGGAGGTGGTGGTGGTCCGGCACGGGGAGACCGCGTGGAACGCCTCCCGCATCGTCCAGGTCCGCCCCCTCCCTACTCCTCAGTCCGGCTGATTCGTCGCCGTCGCTCTGTGTGCTAGAGCTAGTTCTGTACTATCTCCCAAGTCCCAAACAAGATGAGATGTGTTTTTCAGTTTTTGATTGATTGATTGATAGGAAGACTTGATCGAGGTGTTTGTTTAGAGCAATTGAAATGGTTGACTAGAGCATCTGTCCATGGCTCTGCATCTGAATTGAAATTGGTCCTATCTCGTCAGTCCTCTCAAATGTTTAATTTCATGTCTGACAAACACATACTACTAATCTGCACTGCAACTGCAAGCCTCTCTGATATCTGATATGTAGAGCCACTGCTAGCAGAAAAGTATGGTACAGTATGCCTGTACTTATGCGGCTAAACTCTGTTAGATGCAGGAGGTCAACCATCAATTGCTATTGCCATTCTTCCATTTCAGCCACAGTCATATTTCCTAGAAACTGGAATTCTTACAGAACCTGCTCGTATCTGTTAATGACCAGGGGCAAATGGACCCGGAGCTAAATTTTTTTTTTTCGAGATCACGCCCATCGGCGCGTTTTTCATTAAGCAGGGGAAACATAAAACAAAGTTTCAACGAAGTACAAACCGAGACGGCAGGTAACCCAGGTTACCAACCGAACCTGCCAACTACTGGATCCGAAAACTAGGATTACATTGCAACAAACTTGCGACACAAACTAACTGCTAAGAGGACTAACGATGCTCCTAGGCACCTACCTCCTCCTCCAAACCGGAAAGGTTGAGGTCCAACATGGTAACATCAAAACCTCCCGCCAGCAGCTTATTCAGGCGTTGTTGCTTGCGCCCCGTCATGTCCCCCTTGAAGGCCGCATTGAACTGGGCCACAATGTCAGACGGCACGGTGTCTTCATGCACATGGATTCCGAGCTTCCTCAGCAAGATCTTTTGCGCTTGCAGTGTCGCGTTGGGCTCCCGTGGCTTGACCGCAAGACGGTTGCTGCGCCGTAGCGAAAGCACGGACGCCGGTGTCTTGGAGCGTCTTACCTTTGGCTGCGCCACAAGAGGAGTTGCGATGGGCAGACAAACATCCGCCAGCAGTCGTTCTTGCACTGAGCGGGCGACTTGGGCCCCATGCCCAGCAGTAGCCTCGGGACCCGGAGCTAAATGAGGCTGGCAGGCAGCAAGCCGTCGTGGTAATGTCTTGTTTGCTCAAACCGAGATGCGGAATGTGCTGAAAAAATTCCCAATCATTCTCACTGTTCTAGCACTAACATTGTATTCTGGCCAAAACCTGATGATGGACCTTGGAACTAATTAAGGTGGCTCGCCGGCTGTCGAGAGAAACCATGCCTGCTGCCGTCTACTCTTCTGATCTGAAGCGAGCTGCTGAGACTGCAGAGATCATAGCTAGAGCTTGTGGTGTATCGAATGTGAGTGCTCTCTGTTGTTGTTGCTTTTTTGTTGGTTTGAAGGAAAAAGGAAAGAACAGTGAGTATGTTGTTCCCCCTCTCATGTCTGAACAACAATTTGTGTGTGTCTCAGGTGGTGCTGAATGAGGCACTGAGAGAGAGGCACATGGGTTATCTCCAAGGCCTCAAGTGGGACGATGCCGTGGCTAAGAGTTCAGATTCTTTCAGTGGCTTTGATATCTTCAAGCTTACGGAGGGTTCTGATCCCGACAGTAGAAATCAACAACTGCCCGTAAGTATATGCAGCTTTGTCTGTCCACATTGAAATGGTAACTGTCGAGTTGTACAGCTACTGTGCCATATTTTGGGTCATTGTGCTCTTTCAGCCTTGCCAAATATCTGGTGTCTGGGTCCATAAAAGCTTTGTTCATCCTCTCATTCACAAGTCACAGTGGCCTCTTTTTAATTCAGATCTTGAATTGACTGAAGATCATATCTGTAGCTCTGAATAGAATGTTTTCAACCTGCTGTTGCTAGTTTAAACTGAAGGGAATATTCAAAACAACAAAAGTTTCCGCCTAAGCCACTTTCAGCAGTGCTGCAGTTCTGTACTTCATGTGAAGGTCTTATCAAAACTTACACTAATGTTCAGGGTGGTGGAGAGAGCATGGATCAACTGAATGAGCGCTGCGTCTCCTTCCTGAATAAGATTGCCCAAGAACACATTGGCAAATGTCATCATCTCTGCTATTCGAGCACTAAACTGAAGCTTCAAACAGGCTTAACAACATTCAGAAAAACCTATGTTACATTGCACTGCTCCCTCTGAATATGTTACATTGCACTGCTCCCTCTGAACACTCAGGTGTTTGAGAATCTCTGCTGATGCTGCTATTATACTACATTGACAGGGGAGCGAGTTGTGGTGGTCTCCCACGGCGCAGCCATACTGGAGCTCTGCCGGCACACTGACCCGCCCGACAGCTCGATCCGCAGGCACATTCCCAACACTTCGCTCAACGTTTTCCGCATCTCCGGCGTCACCGGACAGTGGACTCTCGAGAGATGTGGAGACGTCAGCCATCTCAAAGGAACTGAATTTATTTCATTTGGGGGCGATGGGGCCTCTGCGTAACAAGTTCAGTTCAGCTGCTCATGCAGTCATACAGTTCAGAATCAGAGGGAATAATTATGGATTGAATCATCTTGGGGCTTTGGCGTTTTTACAATCCCTTTTAAGTGAAATGGTGATTTGACCCTCTTTTTTTAGCTTTGTGATTTTATCCCTGCTATTTCAAAACGAAGGGACAGTCTACCCCTGTTCTGTTAAGTACCTCTAACGGTGTTAAAAGGACCAAAAAAGAAGGGTAAAATCACCATTTCACTTAAAAACGAGGGTAAACACCAAATTCTTTTTCTTTTTTATTTCTTTTTCACCCTTTAATATGCTCGTGCGGTTGGAGTTGTGTTCAACAAGAAGCATGAGCTGTTGAGCTTGGGTCAAATCTGGAGCTCAAATTATGGCAGTTCCTGGTAGAATCAACTGCTATGTGTTGGTGCGATACTGCGAGGAAATAGAACCACTGGCCACAACACGATCCCGATCAAACGAGAGAGTAGTACAGGGGGCAAGATGCAAGCACGCGCAAACTGTTTTGAACAAGCTGATGGAACAAACCAACCTTCCTTAAGGTAACAACAACACCAGACGCACCCATGGCAATATACAGTAGTCTATACTATGATGGCTCATCGCCTTTTCCGTCATCATCATCATCTTCACACACACACAACACACCGTTTTATTCATCCGGATCCACTGCTGTAGTTCAGAAGTTGGGGCCTGCGGCGAGGATCTCGTCAGTGAGGCTGCTGTCGTCCCCAATCTTGTAGCTGGCGAACACCTCGAAGTTGTTCTTGAAGAGCCCGGCAAGCGTCAGGAGCGTTTCCTTGTAAGCTGCCTTGTCCGTCCACTGCACCACACAGCATTTGAATTGGTCAATGTTCTGATAAATAAATATATAGTTCAAGATGACTGATGAAGCAATCGAAGCATATATACGGTGTTGATCGGGTCGAGGATTTCCGATGGCACGCCCTTGATCTCGGTGGGGATCTCCAGGCCAAAGACCTCCGTCTTCTGGTAGTTGGCGGTGAGAAGCTCGCCGGAGTGGATGGCATCGATGATCTTCCTGGTGTAGGCAAGCCTGATCCTCTTGCCGACACCGTACCTGCCACCAGACCAGCCGGTGTTGACGAGCCACCCGGTGGCGCCGTACTTCTGCATCTTCTCGGCGAGCATGGCGGCGTACTTGGTCGGGTGGAGCATGATAAAGGCGGCGCCGAAGCAGGCGGAGAAGGTGGCCTGTGGCTCCTTGATGCCGTCCTCCGTGCCGGCGATCAGGGCGGTGTAGCCGCTGATGAAGTGGTACATGGTCTGCGCCAGGTTGAGCTTGCTCACCGGCGGGAGCACGCCGAAGGCGTCGCACGCCAGGAGGATCACGTTCTTGGGGTGCGGACCCACGCAGGGTATCTTGGCGTTGGGGATGTACTCGATCGGGTAAGCAGCCCGAGTGTTCTCTGCAAATTAATGCAAGAATGAATGAATTTCTTGTGTGTTTTTGGTGACTGAAAAATGACATTCAGAATGAATTTCTTGTGTTTATTTGGGACATGACATTAATTTACCGGTGACAGATTTGTCGGTGTAGTCGACTTCACGAGTACGCTCATCGAAGACGACGTTCTCCAGCACTGCAGCGGAAACAATCAAATCAGTTAGCCAATTCAGCTTTAGGACAGAGCAGAAACATTGAGAATTAAGCCGAAAAAGCTAGTACCAGTTCCAAACTTGATGGCATTCCAAATATCAGGTTCTTTCTCCCGGGCGAGGTCTATGCACTTGGCATAGCAGCCGCCCTCAATGTTGGACACGCCCTTGTCGCTCCAGCAGTGCTCGTCGTCGCCGATCAGAAGCCTGTTGTGATCCGTCGAGAGCGTCGTCTTCCCGGTACCTGTTGTACGTGTTCCAAATTCAGCAGATAGATATAAAAATGGCAACGCATTCAGAACACATAGGTCAGTGGCGCTGACATCACGTAACAGCAAACCTGAGAGGCCAAAGAAGAGGGCGACGTCACCGTCCTTGCCCATATTGCATCCGGAGTGCAGCGAGAGGATTCCCCGCTTGGGCATGAGGTAGTGCATGAGTCCGAAGAGGCCCTTCTTCATCTCGCCGGCGTACTGCGTGCCCAGGATCACCATCTCCTTCCTAGCGAGGCTGATGTTGATGCTCGTCGACGACGTCATGTAGTTGGCGTAACGGTTACAGGGGAACCCGCCGGCGTTGTAGATGGTGAAGTCCGGCGTGCCGAAGCTCTCCAGCTCCTCAGCCGTCGGCCGGATGCACATGTTGTGCATGAAGAGGGCGTGGTACGCCCTGGCCGTGATGATGCGGACCTTGATGCGGTTCTCGGGGTCCCAGTTGAGGAACTGGTCGTTCACGAACACCTTGTCCAGGGAGTTGAGGTAGTCCACGGCCCTCTCCCTGTTCACCAGGAACGCGTGCTCGTCCATCTCGATGTTGGGAGAGCCCCTGCATATACACGCATATGTCATCTCGATGTAGGCTAGGCTAGCAAAAAGAGAAATATGCATGTAGGCTAGCAAAAGTGTAGTGTGTGCCGAGTATAATTTTCCATGCGGCCCGCGGCCCGAAGCCCGGCGTTTCGGACAGGCCCGGCCTGGTGGTCACATGCCCTGGCTGGCCCGGCCCGAGGCACCCGGGCAGACTTGGGCCGACCCCAGTGCACGGGCACGGAAGCACGGGCCCGGTGTTAATGCAGCGGGCCTCAATGGGCCGCCAAATGTGAGAAAAAAACACAACAGCTACCTTGGCCCAACTCGCCTGACCTAACCCCCTGCAGTCGCCTCGTCGTATATAATCGCCGGGTCTCCTCCCCTCCTCATTCCCCACCCGCACTCCCGCAGTCGCCTACTCGCCTAAACCTAACCCTAGATCTGCCGCCGCCGTCGATCCGGTGACCTCGATCCGCCTCCGGTTCCCTCTTCCTGCCCTTGCTCTGCCTCCCTCTCCCGTTCCCCATCCTTTCTCGACTCGGTGATGTGAGTTCTTGTTCTTGCCGGTTCATCCCCCGCCGCTCCCCGTCCTTTCTCACTTTTTTCGCTCTCATCTTGTCTCTGGGTGTCCATCTCCGGCACCACCGGGCTCCGGTTGTGAAGGTGACCGGCTAGCTCCTCTTTTTTTCTCACTTTTTTCTTTTTCTTCTTGTTTGTTCTTCTTGTTCTTGTGTTTTTAAGTGCTCCCCGTCCTTTGTGACTTGTTGTTCTTGTTCTCGCTCTTTGTAGGTCGGTAGCTGATGCTTCCTCATCTAGCTGCGGCCTAGATCGAGGTCGTCGGTGGCCACCCGCACCGTCGAGGAACGGCGCCGAGAGGCCATGGCGGAGGACGAGCTCCTTTCGCCTGGCTTGGCGCTCGTGGGCGAGTACGAGGACGACTACCTCCAAGACGATGCTGCTGCCTTGCTCGGTATCCACCACATTGAGGAGGATCCGATCGAGGTTGATGGGACGACGGGGAGCACAGACCCCACCATCGGATCCAACGATCCTCCATCTGTTGGTGTTGCCTGCTGCTCCCACTCCAAAGATCGAGATCGGTAATGGTAAACGCACATCCCCTGTTTGGGACTTTTTTTGAACAGATTGAGGAAGGTGTGGAAGGTGTTTTTACTGTGACCAAAGCTAAATGCAAAATGTGTAGGGCTATTTTGTGCGCTATCTCTGCTAATGGTACTGGCCACTTAAAGAGCCATGTGAAATCTTGTTCTGCAAAAACTGATCAGCGTACTAGGGTTCAATCTAAGTTTGCTCTTAGTGGTAATGGTCTAAGTAACTGGGAGTATAAAGTTGATGTTGCTAGAACTAAATTAGCTCGTTTGATTGCTAGACTTGATCTGCCTTTGAGTATTGGTGAAACTGATGCTTGGCAAGAATACATTCAGGTAGCTCATAACCCTTTGTTTAGGTCTGGTTAGTTTGAATTGATACTGAAGTTTCTTTTTTTCTTCTAGTTGTAGATGCAGGTACTACTGAGCAAGCTGGAGGAGGAGGACCTACAGAACCACTTCCTGCTGCTGCTGGTGCTGCAAGAGGAGCTACTCCTTCATCTGTTCAAGGTAGAGGCCCTGGTGCTGGTGGTGCTGCAAGAGGTGGTGGAAGAGGAGCTGGAAGAGCTGGAACTGGAAGAGGTGCTGGAAGAGGTGCTAGGGGACCTGGTGCTGCTGCTAGAAGTGGAAGAGGACCAGGTGCTGCTGCTGGAAGAGGACCAAGGCGTGGCTAAAGCTGTGAGATGATCATCTTTGCCCTTTTGGTGGTGCTAGAAATTTTGTGATGTGAGTTGGTACTTGAGAGTTGAGAGAGAGCTAAGACTGAGAGTTTTGTAATCTGGTATGTTTGAACTTGATGAACCTGTTTGAACTTTGAATATAACATTGAGCTGTGTGTTTGTCTTTGTACTCTTTTTTTTTTAATGGGGTTTCTCACAAGGGTGAGTTTTACCCATTAAGGTTTTTTAATGAGGCAAAGATTGCACACAAGCACACAGCTCAATTTTTTTTTTAAATTGGTGTATGTTATTCTTGAGTTTGTAAACCTGTGAAAATCTTTTGAAAAAAAAATATGCAAAAAACTGTGTTTTATGATTGACGGGCCACGGGGCGGTCCCGACATGTTTTTTTTTTGGCCGTGCTCACCGGGCCGGCCTGGTACTGTTGATGGCCGTGGGGCCTGCCTGGGCCGACCCTAGGCACGAAGCCCGATGAGGCACGAGGCCCGATGGGGCACGCCCCGGCTAGCCCGCCAGGCCCGAGGATGTGCTGGGCGGGCCGGGCCGCCCGTTGGAAAACTATAGTGCCAAGGCAGCAGATACTCACTTGCCCCACCACAGTTCCTGCGCGGCGGCCTCGTCCTTGACGACGCGCTTGTCCCTGGGCGACCGCCCGGTCTTGGCGCCCGACAGCGTCGCCAGCGCGCCCGTGGACGTGACGAACGACCCCTTGTTGCACTTGATCCCCTGCTCGTACAGCTCTGTACGTTTTTTTTTTTGTTTTTAGCTACCAGACCAGAAGTTGTGCACTGAAGAAGACAAGTGAACTGAAGAAGAAGTTGTATTGCGTACCGGCAGGCGAGAGGTTGTAGAGGACATGGGTGAACTTGAGCGAGCTGTCGCTGACGGCGATGGTGGGGGCGGCCGGGAGGCGGTGCTGCTGGTGCGTCGGTGGCGCGCCTTTGCCGCCGGCCTCGCCCTTCACTACTTTCGGCCCGGTTTCACGTGCCTGAGACGCCAGCGACGCGCTGCAGCAGCATCCATCACCATCACGAATTATAGTAGCTTGAGATCGAACAGGACGGCTGCGAGCTGAGAGACTGCAGCTGTAGTCACCTGATGGACTGCAGCTGCTGCCTTTGGCGCTCCTCCTGGGAGAGCGCGAAGGCCAAGGGCGTGGCGGCGCCGTCCTTGGGCGTGGTGGGCGCCGACCGCTTCTGCTGCAGCGAGCGCAGCTCGTCGATGGTCTGCGCACGCACCGGCGCCGAGCTGTCGTCCTGGCACATCCCGTTGTCGTTCTTCTTCGTCCCGTTCGTCTCGATCCGCGCAAGCCCGTTCGGCGTCGGCGCCGTTGTCGCCATCGTCTTTTTCTCTCTCTCGGTCGAGGTCCCAGCAGCCTGCAAAACAAAGAGACAGCAGCGAGCGACCGCGCATTAGCAACAACATGGCGACGAAACCCTGCCTGCCTGCCATTGATGCTACACTCTCCTCCTGGACCGGAGAGCAATCATCATAGCGTTCGCGGGATGCAGAGATTACACAACGCAAGGGAGTGAGTGGAGACACACAAGGAGAAGACACGGGCACGTACGTGCGTATGGATCGGAAGGAGACGAGTGAAGCGGTGTGCGGCGGATGGGACGAGCCGGCTTGTGCTTTTAAAGGGCCGGGAGTTAACCATGGTTACATTCTCTACCTGACCATTCAACGCCGGGTCTGGTGCCGGGTTGGGTTTGGGTTTTGCACACTCTTGAGCTTATCTTTTTTGAAGTACCCCCTTTCTTGAAAATGATAACATTTTTTTATAACAAAATCCCACCCCCCTCCCGTTTTCCTTCATCTGTTATGATATACTTCGGCGGTTTAACACAAGAGATTTGCATTACTGCAGCACATTTGCGCACCACGGCTATCTGCACTTGTCTTTGCTTAGATATTTGTTGGAAGTACTCCCTCCATCCTCAATTATAGTCATTTCAACAATCTTGGAGAGTCAAAGTGTCTCAAGTTGGACCAAATTTATATAATAAGAAAATAGCATTTATGATACCAACTAAGTATCATTAGATTCTTTTTATTACTTAATTTTTTTCATAGTATATCAATTTGATATAACTAGTTCACCAACCCGGCTCTCGTGACGGGTTAGAATCTTATCAGACAAAGAACAAATAAGATAAGAATAACTTATATTCAATATCCATTTGTCTTCACTTATGTTCTAAAATTACAACTATATATATAATATGTACCCTATATCCATTTGTCTTCACTTATATCTCTTCACTTATGTGCCATCAAAATTTCATGTTTTTTTTTTTCATCCAAATCCATAGTTTTTTTTTCCTTTACTAAGTGCCTCTGTGCATCTCATATACATTTAATTAATAAATTGGCTTATATAAACCATTATGGTTTTAGATGCAGTAAATAATTTATGATATTAACTTAAATTTTGATTATTTCCCAATAATTTTAAGCTTATAAGTCCCTTGGAGACAACAACTATTATTTACAATAGTGATTATAGTCTACCAATCCGATGGAACAAATTTTTTTGTTTTTTGTCCTAATTTTAGGATCTATATTTTTTATTTCTATTGGTTCCTTGAGTAATAATTTCTACGGTTAATCTTATTAGCACCATTTGCATTTACTTGAAACATAAATAAATAGACTTATAGTGTATAAACTCTTATTTCATCCCATTATGTGATCTGGCTTTAACATTTTGTACATGTGTTAATTTGAAATTCTAATGCTTATTGTATTGTTTATTCAAAATTCATGTTTATCTTTATTGATGTAAGTTTTAAGTTATTGATGCTGAATTATTGTTTGTAATAGCTTATAACATTTACTTGTAGATTTGAGAGTTTTTTTGTTACTTTTTTACAACGGTTGTGGTGGATAGTGTAGCTACAAATTATATCGATATATATAATAATAATAATTTACATTATTTTTCATAATGCCATATATGAGTAATTTGATTGCAAACTTTGGGGTTCAAAGCAATATCTTTATGCTCAAGTGCTGGATGGAAATTGACACCTCGTTTAGTAGTTAATAAATTTTCTTGATGCATGGTTTTAGGATATTTTTATTTATGGCTATAGTGTATAGATTTGAAGGCCATATGTTTTTATTATTTTAATTTCTACCATTTATCTTACTCCTAGAACATCTAGTAAGAATTAATGTGGAAGCTTTGTTAGGTGGGTAATTTTCTAAAATAGATATAATGGCAAGATGTTTTTAATTATTGTGGAAAAATCTAGAATTTATCTTTTTTAGTGCGGCTGGTGAAAATTAACATGGTGCCTCTATTCGGGCCTCTAATAATAACATGAACTTGCATGGGCTAACAATATGTTAATTTATATTTCTTTATTATTTCCATAAAGGAATAATTTTTTTACTTAATAGGTCATTAACAAATAAAGTTTTGACCCTAACTTGGGTATAGATTATAACTTAGAACGCTATGACCACATATGACCACTATAAAAATGAGTCCCTAGTAAAACCTTATGCTCCCTCTAGCTCTAGTGACGGTTAAGTAGATTTTTTTAAATAGGAAAAATATAAGTACACACACATGAAATGATATTTGTCCTAGGATAGTGCTCACAACCTATAAAATTAGGTTTATAATATCTTGTGAATAATGAAAAATGTATCATAGAAGTAAGGAAAACATGCAATTTTTTAGCATTATATTCTACAAACCATATACAAATCAAGACATTTATAGATCTAATGAAAAGCTAAAATTATTGACTCACAATTGGATGAGTTTGCTCACATATGACCGTGCAAATAGTAGTACAAACATAGTTAACGGCACTTAAGTTGACCAGTTTGTTGTTGTTGTAGTAGTAGAAGAAGCACACTCACACTTACCTCTATGGATATAAAACACCCACCCAATCGCCAGTAAACGAAGTTTTATATCTTGGACTACAGTATAATATAATGTTTGAACTGGTCATATGATATGCCAATGGTAATTTTGCAACATGTTCTTATGATTTTTTTTTTCAAGCAAATATTAGTGGCTGATATCTTAAAACATATCCATTCATAATCTCTTAGACAAAATAACACAATAATAGCCATATCTTTTGTATAATTTCATAAAGTGGTTGAATTAATTCATGTTGTTCTCATTTGAAGCCACAAATAAAATATAGTTTAGTTCTCCGACATTCCCCTATCTCAAATAACGTATAGGGTGGATCACAGTCACCACGAATTGAAAGGACATAGTCGAAGATTTAGGATCGATATCCTATTATATTATGTTGGAATAGAGAAACTACTGGATGGTGAATTTTATTGCACAGACATTAAGGTTTTGAAAGAATGCATAAGGAAACTTTTACTGAGATGTTCAAAACTCTTTTCAAAGACTGTCGACTGGGCCATATGTTAGACAGCAGATGCATAGCACTTTCTTCCTAGGTTGTTTAAAAATATAAGTGAGAGCTATATTTTCGTAGGAATAACTCATTGGTATATATGGTGTTTTTATGTTCCCAAGAAAAGTAGGAAAAAGTAGGAAATTGAATACTTCAGTTACCTTAACTTGCTCCATGTAGAGATCGGATACATATGGACCCATTACCTTGATGTTATACACTCATTGCAAATCAAGCATTATATATCCTAGGCCCTTGCTCTGGTCTTCGTGTTGCCTGGAAAAGAAAAATAAATAAGCATAAGATAGTTATAGGACGTGTTATTTAGTAAAAAAATCTATTTTACACATAGAGGAAGGGCACCAGAATTGCCATGCATGGTCTAGATTGGTTCTCTGAGTGAAAATTGACAAAGAAGTTGTCTTGGATGAAGATTGAAGATAATCAACCGAGAGGCAATTCATGGAAATTGATTCCTCCAAGGCTCCCAAGGTGTCACCATGCATATCAATTATCTCCTTGTCCCACTTGTGAGAGGCACATGTAGGTTACTTCTTGGTGCCGCTCCGATCTGTTGTCTTTCCACGTCGATCTTCATGCATACCAATAGAGCAGGAGGACTAATCCATTCGCGCGATTTTTTAATGCGTGCACTAACATCTGTCTTGCCATGGCCCATAACACCATCGATCAACAACACACGTTGGGTAGGAATTGTAACACCGGGGAGAGGAACCTGCAGAGAAGAAGCCGGTTAGATTAGATGGGTTCTGGGAGAAACACAAGAAAAACACCCAGATTGATTTAGGTAGTTATTTTACGTGAGATTAACCAACGTGAACGTGATTATATGAGTCTTGCCGAAATATTACATTTTATAATATTAACCAAGTCTACGTGATTGCTAGATATTTTTTTTACTAACAATATCGTAAACTTTGGCCAGATGCTCCAAGCGAATGTGATCGGTACATTTTAGGCTATTATTTTTTAATCTCTAATAATGCATGTTTAAATAAGGGATAATGGAATAATTTTTTCCCTTTCTATCGTTACAAGTTAGATTAGATGGGACAAACGTCAAACACCGGTTAAGATTTTAGAATAATTGAATTTTCATTTTTTTCCTTTTTATCCAAAAATAATGGCAGAGGTGGGTAATTTTCTTCAAAATAAAATAGATCTAACGGTAAACAGATCGTCAAAGCCTATAGATTTAACGGCTAGATCTTTTCTGATTATTGTGAGAATTTCTATGATTTATCTCTTTTTCTAGCGGCGTCTGGTGAGAATTAACGTGGTGCTTCCGTTGGAGCCTCCAATTAGTAATAGTAAGATAAAACTTTATATTTCTATATAATTTTTGGTAAAACTTAAGATACTTTAACTCTCCAAGATTCTTGGGAATGACTTATAGTTGAAGCGTAGGGAGTATCAAATACGATAATGATGTTGGTTCTTCACCACTTGGACCCCTCACAAAGAAACTAAAGTTTCTCTTGTATGCTTGCTAATAAGTTGCTAACTGGAGGCTAGCCAAATCGGTGTGATTGCGACAACTGTGTCTTGTGAAGTTTTTTTTTTTTTTAGCGAGAGGAAGGAGTAGTTAAGAAGACCACTGAGCACCATACTTTTCTACAGCCAAAACTTATTTATTGGCTCCATTGATTTGTCCACTCTCTATGAATTGTACCCTATACTCACGTGTTGTGTAGTAAAGTGCACCACCTCTTAATTTACTCTGGGGGTCACAACAATGCATCCACAAGGTAAGTGCAGCACCACCTCTAATTTACTCTAGCTAAGTCACTGGTTGTGAGGGGTTCGACTATTTAGTCATTTTGGTGACGTGGTCACTTTGGAAACAATGAAAACGGTGTTTATTTGATGGTTCATCGAAAATTACAATCAAAATAGTTTTCAAATCAAGAAGTAACCTTGTTGATGTGTATAAGAGGGTACCATGAGTCGAGGTTGTTTTTTTGTTGGTTTCATTTTGTAATGTCGTTCTTGTGTAATATATCTTTCCAAACTTCGTGTGCCGCTCAAGCCCTTTTCTGGCTTGGATGTAGGTATGGTTGTATTTTCTTCTTCTCTTTATGAAGTACTTACTTAGGCCCCGTTTGGATCCGATTCTAAATTTCAAAAATCTAGATTCTAGCTGGATTTCAAAAATCCAGATTCTAAACAAAATCCAATTTTCTTGTTTGGAATTCAAGATTCTAGAATCTGATTTCATTTTTTTCCCCATGCATTCCATTTATACCCTTGCACTTCATGCAGTGCCAACAAATAGATGAGGGGTAAAACGGTAAAATGGAAGTCAGAATCAGCTAGAAGCACCACATCTCTTGATTCGGATTTTTGCAATCTTATCTCAGAAATTCTAGAATATTGGCACCGTTTGGATGCTAACTTGATTTTTTTTTTCCACAAGATTCTACAATCCAGGGTCATCCAAACGGGGCCTTAGAGATGTTTGTGAGAAAAGTGGTTTGATGCCAAAAGCCTTGATAAAAGTTATTGGAATTGAAACTCAATATATATGGCGTCGTTTGGAAAACTGAATCGGTTCCGATTCTACCGAGAAATGATAGAATCTGTGCCTAACACAAAAACTGTGAAACGTTTTAGGAATGAAACGATTCATGTTTCTTCTTTGGAACTTTAAACGCCGGAAGATTCGTTTCTCACGGATTCTACTTTTGCTACTCTATATTAACAATTATAGTTTTTCAATTATTTTTTTGTGCAACAAGTTAAAATGGTTTGTATTGAGGTTGTTCACTCAAAAAAGTCCAGAATTTTTTTGAAGCACATTTCATTTAAATACTTTTTTCAAGAATCCGAATCCGGCTTAACTTCCAAATAATTTTATAAGATGATTCTAATTCTTCACCCTGAACATTCTTTGGAGGAATCTAGATCCACAACATTTTTTTACGGGATGTGAATCACTACCAAAATAAAGATTTATCCTATCTGTCCTCGGTTAATTGCTACTCTATATTTACAATTATAGTTTTTTTCAGTTATATTTTTTTGTGTAACAAGTTAAAATGGGTTGTATTGAAGTTGTTCTCCAGTCAAAAAAAAAGTTCAGAATTTTTAAAGCATATTTCATTCAAATACTCTGTCAGAAATACGGCCAGCTTAACTTCCAAATTGATTGTTCACCCCGAACATTTTCGGAGAGAATCTGGATCAGACAACATTTTTTACGAGATCTCAATCACTACCAAAATAAAGATTTCCCATATCTGTCCTCGGTTAATGCCTCTTGAGTTGATAAGTTTGATGTGTGTTTACAGCGTTAGCTAGTATCTTTTCAAAATAACATGTGCATACTACAACTCATGAAAATAATACTGTTGTTGTAAAAAAAAAAAACAATGTCACTAGCATTACCATCACAGTAGCTTGTTTGACCTTGAGCATTGTCAGCCTGGATCCGTTACTGGTCAGCGCAGGTCGGCGTCCATCTTAATGTATAGCAGACTCTTCTTGAATACCTTCTCCGTCCCAAAATAACTGTTATACTCACTTTCAGAATAAAATATTTTTAACCTTGATTAAATATATATGAAAAATATTAATATTTACATCATTATAGATGATTCTGAATATATTATTTATAATAAACTGATTTAGAGATTAAAAATATTGCAAGCATTTTTATAAACTTAGTTAAACTTAAGAAAATTTGACCACTATGTATACCCTAGTGGCACTTGTTCTTTAGATGCTGTAAAAAATTCTGCTCAACATTTGATCTATCACTATAAATTTCCATGCAGCCCAAAACCCGACGGCCCGGCCCATGGCCTGATTTTTGGCCCGGCCCAAGCACGGCCCGTCACGACGTCCATGGGCTCAGACCGGCCTGGCATGAGGCACGGGGCGGTGCCTAGGCCGACACTCGGCCCACGGGACGGCACGACACGGCCTAATTTTTAGGGGGTGGCCCGAGGCGGCCTGACACATCCCTCAAGCCTCCACTCCTTTACACAATTTCCCACTAGTGGCGGCCCGGCCTGCTAGTGCTAACTAACCCTAACTCTCATCTCACCCCTCCGGGCCCTCCTCCCCCTCCCAGCGCCCGACGCGACTTCGCATGGGCCGTTTCGCCCGTCTCGATCGTGCGCAGCCATCTCCCTTGCTGCACAGCGTTGTCGCCCCGCCGTCTCTCCACTCCACCACGCACTACTAACCAAATGATTTTAGGTGACGGGCGAAATTATTTTTGGTGGCGGGCAAAGGCGCCCTGTCACCAAGACAAGGTCACGGTTAATCACGGGCGACCGTGGCGGGCGTTTGTTGCCCGTCGTGGTGAACTAAAATAAAAAAATAAAAAACCTAAAAAAACCCCAAACCCGAGCCCATCTGGGCCCGGATCTGGGCAGCGTCGCCGCTGTTCCGTCGACGATCCGCGCCGCCATAACCTCCCTGAGCCGCTCCCACCATTGATCCGCGCCCGCCGAGGTCGGGCCGTCGTCGCCACCGCGCTGCGCCGCCCGGCCGCGCCCCATGTGGTGGCCCGCCGCGACGCCGCCCAGCGTTTTCGCGCGCTGCCGTCGTCCCCGCGCGCCGTCCACGGGATCGCCCGTCGCCCACCTTGATCCGTCGTCACCATGCCTCGATCTGCCTCGATCCGCCTTGGCCTGCCTCATCGGATGTGCTGCTGCTCTCGAGCTTGGGGAGATGGTGGTGGCGTGGAGGGGAGAGGGAGGGGTTGCCTCGCTATGTGCTGGACCTATCACCGGCATGGAGGAAGGGAGGGGGGCGTTGGCGTGAGAGGACGAGGAAGAGGGAGTGATGAGGAAGCGAGCAGCGCCGCGGTCTAAGTGTCGTGTGGAGTCGGAGTGTCTTATCGGGCTGAAGGACGAAAACCCTAGCTCTTTCTATTTATACAGAGGACCGGTTTTGGGCATGGGTTCATCCTGTTGGGCCTCAGCATTTTTGGTGGCGGCCATTTTAACACACCCGACACGGAAAATAGATTTACCGTGGCGGGCACTTTTGTCCGTCACGGAAAATAAAAAACGCCCGTCACGGTTAATCGATCTATTATCGTGATGGGCAAAGTGTATGCTCGCAACGGAAAAGATTTTGCAGTATCACGCAAAATCATTTTGTTACTAGTGGCGTCCTCTCTTCTTCCTCAAGCCTCGCCTCCATGCGCCAGCCCCTGCCAGATCCTGCACCGGCGCCTTGGGGCGAGCTGTGACCGTGAGCGTGCCGGCAGGGCTCACAGTTGTCTTGGATACGTTACTGGCTACGTACATATCGGCTATCATCTTTTCGTGCGTGAGTCGGTAAAGTATATTTCCCTTGGGTGCGACGGCTGTGGCCTGTGTGCTGTGGACTACCAGGTCCTCACAGTTGCACTACCAGACCACTTTAGGCTGGGATGCGCCATCTAGGGCCGGCTCTACCAACCAAGGCAAAGCTCTGCGTTCGCAGTCGCAGCTTGCGCCAAATGATTCAACAGCAAAAACGATAACTCAATATTTTTTTTGAGGTTAGGGGCAATGGAGGTTGTACGTGTCGCG
Organism: Hyparrhenia diplandra; assembly: GCA_015847255.1. Lineage (NCBI taxonomy): Eukaryota > Viridiplantae > Streptophyta > Magnoliopsida > Poales > Poaceae > Hyparrhenia > Hyparrhenia diplandra. The sequence continues at coordinate 78,228 of JADLZK010012498.1, forward strand.
GGCCATGAAAGAATCAAGAATCATCAGCTTTTTTTGACTACCTGTGATTTTTGTTGCTGATCCGATATGGGTGATTCTACTGAAATCACAAGGCGTGCCTTCGTGGACCTCTCGCTCGCGAGTGGGGCGCATCCGAGCGTGAGCGAGTGATCCCAGACACGGGGCGACCCGGAATTATTCCGCACCCCAGAGAAAAAGGCAGGCACAGGCTCGTTGCACAAATGGATAAAAAACTAGTGCTAGAAAAGTAGACGAACAGGGACACGCACTTGACTGAATGATAAAGATCTTCCAAGTGTAAAAGGAATCGCCATAATTCTCTTCTGTGTTATTGTGCTGATGGCATGGCGAGAAATAAACTGCACACGGGGGACCGAGCGGTAGCTCGGGTGGCAAGTCAGTCCTCCCGGTGTGGAGGCTGCCGGTCACGGTCCGAGTACGCTCCAGCGCGTGATTTCCCACCCGGGAACGGTGTTTCTAATAAAATCTTGTTGCCTCCTGCGCGTGATACCACAATAGTCAGTATGACGTGCCCGTCGTCTAAATAGCTCTGAACAGTTTCGTCGATCTCCAGAAGGACACGACTCTAGCTGTGTGTAGTTGTAGGTCTGTGGGTGTGCACAGTGGTGTGAGTGGGTGTGGGGTGTGAGTGTGTACGCTGAACAGATACTACAACTGTACTGCGCCTCTTCGGGTGGGGCCTCACGCCGAAGCGAATCGATTCGATCACACGGTCGTAGAGTCTAGGTGTTGTTTCCTGATCCGTTGCTTCTATGTACTGTGTTGCGCATGGTGGCAAACTTTATCAGAAACTGGGAATGCATCTTCGTTGTTATCCGCGGTCGTGGAATCTAGGCACTGTTTCCTGATTGGTTGCTTTTGAGTATTGTGTTGTGCATAGTTACAGATTTTATCAGAAGTGGGGCCCATTGTGTCTTTGTGATGTGCATGCAGCTCCGATACAGGCACGCATCTTTACAAAAAGGCAGAATTAGCTACATGACACCGAAAGTGGACACCGAGCTGAATAAAATATTAATTTCTAGCTTTTGAGGTGAGAGAATTATGGGGAAATGTCTGTTTTGCCCCTTCCTTTTCCTCGGGTTCTACCTTCTTCCTCCCCCCCCCTCTTCTCGACGTCGCGCCCCGCCTCTCGGTTTCCCGCGAGTAGGGCAGCCTCCACTGCCACCGTCGAGCGTTTGTGCAGCCAGCCCGGCCCCGCGAAAACCTCTCATCGCAAGCAGCATAATAGCGATGCTCTATGGCCGCAAGGCCCTTCTTTGGGGCCGCCGAGCCGACCCTAGCATGGCCCGTGGTGGCTCCCACGTCACCTTTGTCGTGTCCCCAGGCAGGCAGGCCCCATCTTTGGTGCCCTCCCCCCTACGTGTGAGTAGCCCCTTGGCGGTGGTGGTGGTCACGGGTCGCCCACAGGGACAACGGGTGGCGTTGAACGGGGGCAAGCCGAGGGGTGGCTTGTGAAGTGAGGAGGAGAGGCTTCGAGGGCAGTGGAGGTTTGGGATGCAAGCCATGGCCTTGATTTAAGGCAGCGGCCTCACCATCCTCGCGGCATGTTGTAAGGTCGAGATGGGGACTAGAGGGGGTTGTTGAATAGTCCTTACTAAAACTAATCGTGATGGCTAATCGAATATGATGCGGAATTAAAACTATTCGCTTAGCTCGGACTTCACCCCTCTAACTAAAACTTTGCAAGAAGACATTGACCGGGTTGGGGTTTGCCAAATGGCAAGTCCCTTGGGCCCGATGGTTTTAGCAATGATTTTCTAAAGAAATGTTGGCCCATCCTCAAGCAAGACTTCTACAACTTGTGTAACGATTTTTATAATGAATCGGTGTGCTTGAGAAGCATCGACTCTTCCTTTATCACTCTCATTCCAAAAGTGGAGAATGCGAAGCATCAACTCTTCCTTTATTACTCTCATTCCAAAAGTGGAGAATGCCGGAAGGGTCAATGATTTCAGACCTATCTCACTTCTCAACTCCTCAGTGAAGCTTGTCACCAAGATCTTGGCAAATAGGTTGCAACCAATCATCACTTCTCTCATCCATAGAAATCAATATGATTTCATCAAGACTAGAACCATTCAAGACTGCTTGGCCTGATTTTTTGAGTACTTACATCTTTACCACCATTCAAGAAAAGAGATTGTAATTCTTAATCTAGACTTTGAAAAGGCATTTGACAAGATTGGGCACCAGGCTATTCTCACCATTATGGAGGCTATGGGTTTTGGGCAGAAATGGCTACGGTGGATGAAGTCTATTTTCTCCTCGGGTACCTCTACAGTTCTTTTGAATGGTGTGCCTGGGAAAACCTTCCATTGCAGAAGAGGGGTTAGACAAGGGGATCCTCTCTCCCCTCTCTTGTTTGTGCTTGATGCAGATTTTCTTCAGGCCATGATAAATAAAGCTAAAGACATGAGGCAGCTCAACCTCCCTATTCCTTCCTTGTCTTCTAATGACTTTCCTGTGATTCAATATGTTGATGACACTCTTATTGTGATGGAAGGGGAGGTCAGGCAGATCTTCTTGAAAGCACTTCTCAACAGTTTCTCCATGTCTACTGGACTCAAGGTCAATTAGCAAATCTATGATGGTCCCCATCAATGTTCCTAGTGAGAAGCTCAGTCTGCTTGCCAGCACCTTTAGATGTGCCATTGGGAGTTTTCCATTCACTTACTTGGGTCTTCCTCTTTCCATTGACAGACCCAAAGTTGCTGATTTCCTGCCTTTGGTTAGCAAGTGTGAAAGAAGGTTGGGAGTCGTCTCTTCATTTCTTAACCAGGCTGGGAGACTTCAGCTGACTAATACAGTCTTCAGTGCTCTCCTTACCCTTTTCATGTCTCTTTCTAAGGGCATCATCAAATAGATTGACAAGTATAGAAAGCATTGCCTTTGGAGAGGTGCAAACATCAATGCCAACGCCCCCCAAAGTTGTCTGGAAAATGGTATGTGACTCCAAGGTTGAAGGTGGACTTGGAGGTCATTGATCTTGAAAGACATAACAAAGCTCTTCTTCTAAAAAATTTACGTAAATTCTTTAACAAGGAAAACATCCCATGGGTCAACTTAGTTTGGGAGAAACACTATAGAAAGTCACATAAAAAAAGATCCTTCTGATGGAGGGATATCTTAAAGCTTTTACAGGATTTCAAACATTTGGAGGATAGACTAAATACTAGAAACTTGCTCTGAAGGAAGAACATGCAACTCAAGACTCTTTCTCATGTGTATTTTTCAACAGCGTGATGGAAGAAGATCACTTGTTCATTAACCGCCCCTTTTCAATCATGTGTTGGAATATGATTGGAATTCAAATTCCTACTGATGGGACCTTTTCAATCATGTGTTGGAATATGATTGGAATTCAAACCCCTACTGATGGGACCTTTCCTGACTTGGTCATGCAAATTAAAGATCTGCTAAGCTCTCCTTTCATCGTGAACGCTGTCATCCAAGAACTACATCAAGAACTGTGGTTTATTATGCAACTCTATATGCCACTTCGTGGCGCCTCCCTCCCGGTCTTGCTCTCCGTCCAAAGACAGCGGTCCACAAGAAGACCGGCGGCGGCGGCGGCGGCGGCGGCTTCAGGTCTGGCCGCCGGCAGCTTCGTGGAAACTGCCTTGAGCGCCGAAGCTCGCAGGCATACTGTATCTATAAATAAAAAGAAGGTAGGGTGTAGGCCTCTAGGCGCCGCGACGAGCACCAATCGAGCCATGTCGCCCACCTCTGCGCCGGGCGCCGCCGTCGCCGGCAAGGAGTTGTCCACGGAGGTGGTGGTGGTCCGGCACGCGGAGACCGCGTGGAACGCCTCCCGCATCGTCCAGGTCCGTCCATCGCCGCCCCTCCCTCCTCCTGAGTCAGTCCTACTGATTCGTCGCCGTCGCTATGTGTGCTAGAGCTAAGTTCAGTACTGGTATCTCCCAAGTCACAAACAAGATGAGATGTGTTTTTCATTTTTGATTGATTGATAGAAGACTTGATCGAGCATCTGAATTGAAAAAATTGGTCCTATGTCGTCAGTCAGTTAGTCCAAAACGTACTACTCCCAAATGTTTGATTTCCTGTCTGACAAAAACATACTACAAATCTGCAATGAAACTGCAATCCTCTCTTATATGTAGAGCCACTGCTAGTAGAAAAAGTATGGTACAGCATGCCTGTACTGTACTTATGCGGTTAAAGTCTGTTAGATGCAGGAGGTCAACCATCAATTGCTATTGCCATTCTTCCATTTCAGTAACAGTCATATTTCCCAGAAACTGGGATTCTTACAGAACTCGTATATGTTATCATTAAAATAAAACTCGTATATGTTAATTAATGACCAGGGGCAAATGGACCCGGAGCTAAATGAGGCTGGCAGGCAGCAAGCCGTCGTGGTAATATCTGTTTGCTCAAACCGAGATACAGAATGTGCTGAAAATTCCCAATCCCACTGTTCTAGCACTGAACCTGATGATGAATTTGCTTGTAATTGTAACCAAGGTGGCCCGACGGCTGTCGAGAGAAGCCAAGCCTGCCGCGGTATACTCTTCTGATCTGAAACGAGCTGCTGAGACTGCTGAGATCATAGCTAAAGCTTGTGGTGTATCAAATGTAAGTGCCCTCTGATGTTGTTGTTTTATTTTTGAAGGAAAGAACAGAGTACGTACAGTACATTCTGTACAGTATGTGTTTCCCCCTCGCAAGTGTCATCAATAACTTGTCTCTCAGGTGGTGCTGAATGAGGCGGTGAGAGAGAGGCACATGGGGAATCTCCAAGGCCTCAAGTGGGAGTGGGACGATGCTGTGGCTAAGAGTCCAGATTCTTTCAGAGGCTTTGATATCTTCAAGCTTACAGAGGGCTCTGATCCTGACAGCAGAAATCAGGAACTGCCTGTAAGTATATGCAGCTTTGTCTGTCCACATTGAAATGGTAACTGTCGAGAGTGATACAATTGCATGGAGTCGCAGTATTTATTTATTTTTTTTCGAGATAAATCGCTGCAAAATAGGTCATTGTGCTCTTTCAGCCTTTCCAAAGATCTAGCGTTTGGGTCTATAATAGAAGCTTTGTTCATCCTCTCATTAACAGGTCACAATGGCCTCTTTTTAATTCAGATCTTGAATTGACTGAAGACCATATAGAATGTTTCCAACTTGGTGTAGCTAGTTAAAACTGAATAGAATGTTTCCAACTTGCTGTAGCTAGTTAAAACTGAATAGAATGTTCAGAACAACACAAGTTTTCACTTAGCCACACCTGCAGCGATTTTATGCTAAACCCATATCTGTAGTTCTGTACTTCATCTGAAGGTCTTACCAAAACTTACACTGATGTTCAGGGTGGTGGAGAGAGCATGAATCAGCTGAATGAGCGCTGCGTCTCCTTCTTGAATAAGATTGCCCAGCAACACATTGGTAATCAATTAATCATCAGCAAATGTCCTCATCTCATGTCCAGCATGGGAAACACTTAAACTGAAACTTCAAATAGTCTTGACAAATCAGACAATCCCTCTGAATACTTACCTGTTCACTACAAGTTCTGAACTCTCAATTGTTTGAGAATCTCTGCTAACGCTGCTATGATACTACACTGACAGGGGAGCGAGTTGTGGTGGTCTCCCACGGCTCAGTCATACTGGAGCTCTGCCGGCACACTGACCCGCCCGACAGCTCGATCCGCAGGCACATTCCCAACACTTCGCTCAACGTTTTCCTCATCCCCGGCGTCACCGGGCAGTGGACTCTCGAGAGATGTGGAGACGTCAGCCATCTCAAGGGAAATGAATTTTTGGAGAACTCGTTTGGGGGCGATGGGGCCTCAGCCTAACAAGTTCAGTTCTGCTGCTCATGCAGTCATACGGTTCAGAAGGAACAATTGTAGATTGAATCATCATCTTCGAAATGTGATTCTGGTATTGGAGCTTTATTCATTCCATTGTTTAAAAAGAACTAGTGATTGGGTTTTTGAAATTGCATTGAGCTTCGAGCTTCTTTGGCACTGGTCGGTGACAGAGAAGGACCGAAGAACAGGTGACTAGTAGGAAACCAAACAATTATAATATTATAAAAATTTTCAAACCAGATTAATATTAAAATAGTGATTAAATAAAAATGTTGTTAAAATAAATAAATAAGAGTGGTTTGCGTTTGCGGAGGCCAATAGAAATGTTCGCGGCGTTGCCGCCGTGGGCCAGTGTGTGGGCTACATATAGAGAAATATCAATTCATAAAATTACCTGTTGACTCACTGAAGAAATAGTTAATGCATAATGCATATTTTTTGCCACCAACTGGAATCTCGGTTGCATTCTATTTACATTTCCAGCATACTCTTTTTTTTTGGATGAAAACAGGAGGGGTTAAGCCCCTACTATGCTTTTATTAAATAAATACAAATAAATACAAATTCTTTATGATGCGTCTTCAAGAGACGAAGAAAGTATGAAAGAAAATTAGAAAAATTACAAATGAGAAGCTATCCATAAATCTAAAATGGTTTTAAGGGAAATCTTTGCCCTCGGCTTAACTAGAGCAAACTCCATTTTGAATATTTCCTTACATCTTCGAGAGAATGATTGTGAGCTCTGAATATCACATCATTTCTAAACATCCAGATTGACCAGCACATTGTCACAATAATTTCCATAAAGCACTACCTGTAATTGTGATTTGATACTTTCCACAATTGAAGCAACATTTGAAGAGTTAGGAATGATTCTTTGAAATCAAATTCCAACATGACATGGCAAATGGGCAGTGAAAGAGGAGATGACAGAGATCTTGATCCACTCCTAAATGACACAAAACACAGGTATAATCTCGTAAATACATATTTCGTCTTCTTAAGAGCTCCCTTGTACTTAAACGGTCTTGTAGGACAAGCCAAAAGAAAAATTTTCTTTTTATTTTGACAAGCAGATTTCCATAACCAAATGAATCTTTGAAGGAGTTTGGTGATGTCCCTTGAGAGTTGCATAAACTTTCCTTGAGGAATAAGAAGAGCCCCAACTATAATTCCGGATATACGCTATATTTTGAATCCGGAAATCTTGCAGCAGAGATTTGAGAATTCATTAAATTCAAGAAAGGCCTCTCTTGACAAAGGCGGTTGAAATAGATCATGAAGAGGATCTGTTGAAAGAGCTACTACCAAGTTGAGTGAATCTTGAATTGCATATGAATATAGATGTGGAAAGCTTTCGGCCTGAGAGCAACATTGTTCAAAGAATCATGCCATAATAAGCAGCTTGAACCATCATTAGCCATAACCCCGGCTATAGTTTTGAACTTTGGAATTAGCTTAGTTATATCCCTCCACCAAAAAGACATTCTTCCGGGAACATTAACATTAGGTAATTGTCCTCCTGAATAATATTTTTCCCACACTAAGTGTACCCATGGGAGACTTGCCTTGTTATAAAATTTATGTAAATACTTCATCAGGAGACTCTCATTTTGGACTGTAATATCAAGAACACCAAGTCCTCCTTCCTCTTTGGGTAAACGGAGACTATGGGCCAAGCAACTTTAGAAGGCTTTTTGCTCAAGATTGGATCAACGCCAAAGGCCATGCTTCCTATATTTGTCAACTTGCTTAATCACTCCTTTTGGGAACGTAAAGCTTGACATTGCAAAAGGTTGGCAAGGTCTGTTAGAACAACATTTGTTGTCCGAGTCCGCCCCTGCTTCATTCAAGAAAGAGGCAACAACAACCAATCTTTTTTCACATCTTGAAACTATTGGCCAAAAATCAGCTACATTTGGTTTGGAGGATCCCAATGGCAAACCCAAATATGTGAAAGGTAGAGAACCTTTTGAGCGACCAAAATGGGTGGCTAGAATATCCAATCTTTCTTGAAATGTTAACAGTACCATCATTGACTTTTCATAGTTCACTTTTAATCCGAGCAATTGGCATAATTATGCAGAATATCTTTCAAATTGCTCAACTCATTTAAGTCCCCATTCATAAAGATTAAAGTGTCATCAACATATTGCAAAATAGGAAACTCGAGTCACATGTGAGTTGGAAGGGTAAATGCAGATGACCATTGTTTTTAGCATTATTCAGATTGTGCGTAAAAATCTGAGGACGAACAAAGAGCAAAGGGGATAGTGGGTCACCTTTGACGAACACCCCTTTTGCAAGGAAAGACTTTTCTGGAACACCATTTAGTAAAAGCGCATATGTACCTGAGGCGAAGATAGCTCTCATCCATAGAATCCATCTTGAAGGAAAACCCTTATGCTCCATAATCTTGATCATATACGCATGCTCTACCTTATCAAAAGCTTTTTTCAAAGTCAAGTTTTAGAATGATTATCTCTTTTCTTGATTTATGACACAGGTGGAGATATTCTAGAGCCCAAGCAAACACGATCTGTATAGTTCTATTCTGAATAAAACCATATTGATTCTTGTGTAGCAAAGAGGGGAGCACAGTCTCTAGTCTATTAGCCAATAGCTTAGTGAGAATTTTCACTGAAGAATTAAGCAAAGAAATAGGTCTAAAATCTGCAACTTTTTGAGCATCATCTTTCTTTGGTATGAGTGTGATATGAGATCCATTTATGCTTTGCAAACAAATATCATTCTTGAAGAAAGAATGACAAATCCTATAAAAATCCACCTTAATTATGTACCAACAGGATTTAATAAAAATCTGTGTTAAAACCATCTGGACTGGTGCTTTATCTCTTGGGCAGGTGTGCAACTACCGATCAATCTCCTCAATTGTAAAAGGGGTGACTAAGCTGTCCAAATTCTCGAGCCAAGAGTAAGGAAGTCAAGTCAAAGCTAACGGAATTGAAAGAATTGACTCCTAGTCTCTCTTTAAAGGAGTCCCGGATCAGATTTGCCTTAGCATGGTGCTCAGAGATTAACTCATCATTATCATTCTTCAATGTAGCAATGAAATTTCTTCTATATTTAATGGTAGCTTGAGCATGAAAGAATTTAGTACCAACATCACCAAGAGTGACCCACTTAATATTTCCTCTTTGTTTCCAATAAGCTTCTTGTCGCTTTAGTAGAGAGATCAAAGATTCCCGCAAGATTCTTCTAAAATTCCATTCCACTAAAGTTAGATCTCTGAATTCTTCCAATATATTGAGGAAAGAAATTGTGAGCTTTGTGTTTGTAATAGAAGTTTTCAATGGAGAAAGTGTATGCTTCCATTTCTTCGGAACACTTCTCAGATTTTTGAATTTTGCTGTCACTATTTTTGCAGGATCGTAATATGAGCTGGTGTTGTCCATCCCTGTTGGACTTGAGCAATGAAATCATCTCGTTGCAACCAATAATTCTCAAATCGAAAGATATGACCTTTTGGGATATTTGAGGAGATAGTTATCAAGCAAGGTACATGATCCGAAGTTTCCATAGCTAGAGTGGAGACAAAAGTGTTGGGATAGTTGGTTGTCCAATTAGCGGATGTAAAGAACCAATCTAAATGCTCAAGCAAAGGAGGTTGCCGCTTATTAGTCCAAGTAAACCGTTGACCTCTTAAGGGTAGCTCAACTATCCCAAGGGCACCGATGGAATTATTGAAAAGGAGCATATCAAAGATAATCTGCACCAGGTCTATTCTTGTCTTCAGGATTTCTGTAAAAATTGAAGTCCCCTACTATCAACCAAGAAAAGTCAGGGGGCATATTGATGTTTTTAAACCATTGTATAAAATTCCTCTTTTTCGGCCAGAGTACAAGGTGCATATATATTTGTAACTACCCAGTTATCTTGATTATAGCTGGAAGTTAAGAGGACAGAGATAGAATATGAATTCAAAAAAACACAGTGACTGAGAGAACATGGAACTTTTCCAAATTGTAATGATACCCCCGAAGCTCCATTCGAAGGCAAAAATTCAAAGCAATCAAAGGAAGAGGGGAAAATCATCCCGATAAAATTAACATCAAAAGATGCACGCTTGGTTTCTTGTAGGCATATAATGTCACAACCACTTTCAAAGATTCTATCTCTTATTGAGTTCCACTTCTTTTCAAAGCATTTATCCCATGCACATTCCAAAGAAAGGACTTTTCAAAGTCTTACAGCCATTAAAAAACACTCACAAAAGTAAAGAAGCTCTCTTAGCTAGCTAAGATATGAGACTGAAGGGGGGACATTCACTTGCTACCCTTCCTAGGCTTTGGGACCTGGCCATCTGCAGTAGCAATGGAGCCCTTAGCAGATTTCTTCTTGGAGCTTTCCACCACTCCTTCTGCCTGGGATGATGAAGAAGGAGCTTGGCTAGTGCTAAGCGAGGTGGTAGAGCCCTTCCTTGTCTTTTTTGCTTTTGGCTTCTCAACCACTTTGGTGTTGTTTGGCTTGGCAAAAGGTGTTCATCAGTGAGAGCTTCGGATTTATGTTGCAAAAAGTTTCTCCCAAATCTCGAACTACAGAGGGAGACAAAACAGGTGGGTCAGAACATGCAGGACATAACTTCTCTTTGCATGAGGGAGATTTGTACCCTTTTGAAACACCATGTATTTTGTCACTACGTCTTAAACCTGAATTTGAAATATGCAGAACTTTACCTCTTTTAGCTTTGGAGGGGTCTACAGTTTAGTGGCAGCAGTTGGTGGGGAAGAGAAGGAGTTGTTCCCTTTGTTAGCAGCTGTGTCTAGGGGAGGCTGAAAGGTTGTTGGATCAGGCATCTTGCCCAGGTTCTCTGCACATAAATCATCCTCATCAGGATCATCAAGAGAATTAGAAAGAAGACTAGAGGGCAAGGTTATTTTAGCATCACAATGGATATACTCGTAAATATAGACAGATGGCTTGGATTTGGGCAAATGATAAGTAAAAATGTTAATATTACCATCAGCAACAACCTTGCTTATGATTGCCCATCCATCCGATTGCAGTGAAATCCTTGGCCCATTCAAAGGTTGTCTGTTGCATCATCAACATTGTGAAGAAGTTCATCCAAGCAGTAGGAATGTTAACTGAAGGCAAATTCTGATCCACTGAGTTGAAGAAATTGGCCCACATCCTAACAGTTGATGGGCTTGGGCCAAAAGTGTTGCTTGTCGGGTTTGGACCTGAGAAATTGCTGGGCAGATGAAGCCTTGGATCAATTGCAGGCATGAAAGTCTCCACAAAACCAAGCTGCACATTATCATTCAGATTAGCTTCAGGCCCATCAGGCTATACATCATTATTCAGGTTAACATCAGGCCCATTCTGATTAGGCTGTTGGGGTGCCAGGTCATCAAAATCAACTAAATCTTCCAAGGGAACATCATCAACAATGAAGCCCTCCATATTTTTGCAGATTTGGAAAAGGAACAACTGGCCGGGTCTTCTTCAAGAGCCGGCATTTCATCTTCGATTGATTGGTCCGTGTTGTCATCCATGGCCAAAACACACCATCATCAATGTTACAGATTGGTGGACCATCAACCACTAGCCCAATAACATGAACCACTTCTTCCTCTGCAGCTTGATTATCATCTTGTCCTGGGCCAATTTGTGCATTCTGAGGTAGAGGCTCAGCATTTAGATCAAAGGGGGCCACTGGTTGTTTAGCAACTAGAGCAAGTTGTTGGGGCTATAATCCCCATCCAAGGGCAGCTAGGTGCTCTACATTTGGATTGGGCTGAAAGTCTTGATCAGGTGATGGAGGGGGACCCTGGCCCATTTGACTAAAACCATGGAAATCAAAGTGGTTAGGATTGAAATCTCCATCATCAGGTGGGAATTGTTCATCTGCAGTTGCACCACTAAGCATCCTGGCCTATAGAATTTCACATTGGACTGACCAGCTGGGTGTTTCAAACTGAGTGCCTTCAGTAAATACAAAGAATCAAGGAATTTCATCCAGATTGCGGGACTCGAGCTCTGACCAATGCCCTGGACTGAAAGAAAGTGTCCTCTTCCCACACTATGAGTCGACCAAAAGTAGAAACTGCCTTGTCCACTAGTGGCGGTGTTCAGAGATCCAAATTAAGCCCCAAGAGCATTATCCATACATCATGTGTCATAATTGCAGTACGATTGTTCCAGGCCTCATTGTGGGGAATAAACGAAATAGTGCCATTGCCATAGGACCGTTCTCGATTAGCATGCCTCGATCAAACATGTACCTGAGGCCACGTAAGCTTGGCCAAAAGGGCAGGGCTGGATTGAGCGGAAAGGAATACCTCTGTCCCTCAGAAAATCTTCAATGACATTTGCAATAGCCATGAAATTGATTGGACCTTGTGGCATAGGGTTGAGATAAACAATGGCCATGTCGCCGTTGTTGCGGGCAACCGGGCCAACTACCACCCGCCTCATGATCGGCCTCCCAGGCACCATCCTTCTTTGCGCATGCGGAGGCATGAATGGCTCGGGATCGATGAAGCGAAAAGCCATGGCGTCCTGCAATTGGGAAGAATACACTGTAGCAACAGGGTTTTTTTTCAAGCCAAGGCACGTGAATAATCCGACCAAGATTAGGGACTCCAAGAACAGCTTCACCAAACTCACCGAAGGACTTGAAGATTTTTGGCGTTGGTGAAGTAGAGTTGTTCGCACCACCGCGTCAAGCTTCTCGCGACGTCGTCGCCACCGTCGTCAGGAAACTCCGGACCGGAGATTTTCTAGGATAATTTCCCAGACACAGTAGGTGGCGGTGGTGGAGTAATAGCATTAAGGTAAACTGACATTTCACCGAGGGAAGTGAATCGCTGCGGCTCTGATCCGGCCCCATTGTTCAGTGTATGCAATTCTATTCCAGCCCCATTGGTCAGTGTCTGGGTAGCATTCTGTTGGCTCGGCAAGGAAAGGCGCGCAGATCGAGGCCAATCGAATTCGGTTGCAAAATGACCCACACGTAAACAAGATTGGCACCTGGGCCTATGGCCACATTGGGCTGTAGTATGATCTTGGGCCATGCAGGAGGAGCAAGAAAAGAATGGACTGGCGCTGGCAGGCCGGTTTCCTAAAATGCCAGACAATTTTGTATTAAATCTGAAAAAAACAGCCTCTTGATTAGGAGCTTGATTTGTTTCCATAGGTGGGCTTTGAGGTAGCCCGAGCAATTGGACGAGAATTCAAATCCAACAGCCTCTTGCCAAAATGAGGAGGAAAGGATTTGGAATTTGAATTAAATGACTTCTTTCCAAAACGAATGGGAACTTCGGTTGGCTCCGGTGAGCCGGAGGGAGCCATTGCCGGCGATGAGCGCCGGGAAACCTGAGTCCATTCTTTAGCTTGTTCCTTTTCCCAAAGTTGAAATTCATAACGAAAATTGGCACCTCCCTCATGCCAAAGATTAAAAAGTAAATTTTGAATTGATCACATTCAAAGGTCCTCAATTTGTAAATGTGAAATCCCACTAGGGCAGAGGAAACCGTGAAACGAAAAAACCCGATCGGCCAGAGGTAGAACACAAAAACCCGACGGGGAACCCACCAAGAACAGCGGTGAGAACAGCCTCGACATTGCTTATCGACGGTCTAAACTTGCATCGACCAACAGAAAGGACCAAGAAGTAGCCTCTAGATGAAGAGGTGGGATGAAGACAAACCCGTGAGTTAAATTGACGAAGAATTTCTGCCTCAATCGCTTTGCCGGGTCTGGGATTCAATCCGAGAGAGTCCATGATCCACGCGTTGCTTGAGAGAAGCACCAGAGAACGAAGAAGATCACCGGGGACACCGAAGGGGCGTCAGAGGCGCCATGCACGACGTAGCCTCAAATCGCCAAGTCGCCGCACCTTTCAAAGTTGAAACTTGTCCATCCCTTGGGCTCTCATTGAGGTGCTAGAGGTATCCAGAGCATCATTGCCAGGGTCTAGTGAACCAATGCATGCCGGGGCCGGGAGTCCAGCCCAGTAGAGGTTTCTAGCATACTTTGGTACCAAATGTGTTAATACTCTGCAATCATGAGCTACCTATACAAATATGGCTGTGAACTTATAGAGACAAGTGTGATATAGGATTCAATTAAGCTCAATTTTGTCATTGATGTTAAAGTTCACAGAGATAACACCTACTTATGGCCATATAGTATTAACTTATAGGAACCAGTGGAACATATGATTCATGTCGGTCCCAACATGTCATATATTTTTTTTGCAAAAAAGTCCTGACATGTCATTGATGTTAACTTTTACAAAAATAAATAGGAAGAACTCTCATAACAACTTACTAGCTGTGCCATGTTGATGCCATGTGCCATCAAGTTGATTTCAAGCTTTTCCAGTGATTTCCACCTAGTCCAGTAACCCCATGCTAGCATATGCAGTTGTAAACTCCAGAGAAATAGCCATACTTTATCTTCCTTTGATAAGAAACAACAACACTTTGTAAGAACACAAAGGAATGCATGTTAATGGAAAGCAAACTAATAGGCACAAACAAAGAAAATACAACAAGCAAAGGTAGTCCAATTTAGGATCACCAACGGTACAGGACAAGGCCAATAAAATTACATGTCAAAACTAAACAGAGTGTTAGTAACTAATAGAATGACGGTACAAAACAATAATGACCTACATGATTGATACACGGACCACTCAACATGTGTTTGCAGGGCCTGGCACAGGAAAGTAGCCTCTGATTTTCATCACGGCAAAACTCATGCTGCAGCTCAGCCCTCCTAGTCTTGTGAGAATAGATGCTGAACTTGTGACTGAACTCTGCAGCCCAGGTATATGGCATCAGCAACAATGGAGGGGGAATGTTTTGGTGGAGACAAGCATGCAGTGTGTCATGCCAAGGTATATGGCATCAGCAACAATGGAGGGGAATGTCTTGGTGGAGACAAGCATGCAGTGTGTCATGCCAAGGAACGCTGCATAGTGCGGCCAAGGCTCCTCACAGGTATCAGCATCCTCCCAGCAATGTCCACCTCCAAATTTGAACAGATACTACAAGCATCTTTCGCGCCTCTTCGGTGGGGCCTCGCGCGAGTTTCCCAACCGAAGCCCGAATCGGTTCGATCACACGGTCGTAGAGTCTAGGTGTTGTTTCCACGATCCGTTGCTTCTATGTACTTGTGTTGCGCATGGTGGCAAACTTTATCGAAACTGGGAATGCATCTTCGTTGTTATCCGCGGTCATGGAATCTAGGCGCCGTTTCCTGATTGGTCGCTTTTGAGTATTGTGTTGTGCATAGTGACAGATTTTATCATAAGTGGGACCCATTGTGTATGCTTGTGATGTGCATGCGGCTCCGATCTGGCGCCGCATCTTTACAAAAAGGCAGAATTGGCTACATGACACCGAAAGTGACCTCTCTTTGCTAGCGGGCATGTAAAATAAAGTGATTCGCTAGTGGATACCGTCGTTGTTCTCAAATTTGCTACTGGACACCGTGCTGAATAAAATATTAATTTCTAGCTTCTGAGGTGGGAGAATGATGGGTAAATGTCTGTTTTGTCCCTTCCTTTAACCTTGGGCTCTACCTTCTCCTTCCCCCCTCTTCTCGACGCCAGCGCCCCTCGCCTCTCGGTTTCGAGAAGAGTAGGGCAGCCTCCACGGCCGTCGTCGGCGGTCATGCGAGCCAGCCCGGCCCCGCCGAAACCTCTCCCCCCACGCAGCAAAGACAACTTGCGATGCTCTATGGCCACAAGGCCACTACTATGGCCGTCGAGCCGACCCCAGCATGGCCCGTGGTGGCTCCCGTGTCACTGTCGTGTCACCAGGCAGGCAGGCCCCATGCTGGTGCCCTTCCCCCTCTGTGTGAGTAGCCCCTTGGTTGGTGGTGGTCACGGCCGGCCACAGGGACAACGGGTGGCGTTGAACGGGGGCAGGCCGAGGGGCGGCTTGTGAAGTGAGGAGGAGAGGCTTCAGAGGGGTAGTGGAGGTTTGGGATGCAAGCCATGGCCTTGGATTCGAGGCGGCGGCCTCGACCATCGCCTGCGGCATGTGCCTAGCACCTTTGGATGTGCCATTGGGAGTTTGTCATTCACTTGGGTCTTCCTCTTTCTATTGACATACCCAAAGTTGTTGATTTACTGCCTTTGGTTAGCAAGTGTGAAAGAAGGTTGGGAGGCATCTCTTCATTTCTTAACCAGGCTGGGAGACTTCAGCTGTGTAAGTTAAATTTGCTCTTAAGAGCATGTGCTCCCACGCTCTGGACCACACGATACATATTGTGATCCGTGCTAGCACACTTCTCAATGCACACTTTGCTCGAGAAGTGTGCTAGCACGGATCACAATGCATCGTGTGGTCCCAAGCGTGGGAGCATATGCTCCTAAGAGCAAAAAACCGCTTCCGACTTCAACCGACTAATGCAGTCTTCGGTGCTCTCCTACCTTTTTCATGTGTACCCTCTCTCTTTCTAAGGGCATCATCAAACAGATTGACAAGTATAGAAAGCATTGCCTTTGGAGGGGTGCAAACATCAATGCCAACCCCCCCCCCAAAGCTGCCTGGAAAATGGTATGTGGCTCCAAGGTTGAAGGTGGACTTGGGGTCATTGATCTTGAAAGACATAACAAAGCTCTTCTTCGAAAAATTTCCATAAGTGCTTTAACAAGGAAAACATCCCACGGGTCAACTTAGTTTGGGAGAAACGCTACAGAAATGGGAAATTGCCAAGTCACATCAAAATAGAATCCTTTCGGTGGAGGGATATCTTAAAGCTTTTACAGGATTTCAAACATTTGGAGGATAGACTGAATACTAGAAACTTGATAGAAACTTGCTCGAAGAAAGAACATGCAACTTCGACTCTTTCTCATGCGTATTTTGCAATAGCTTGATGGAAGAAACTAGGGATCACATGTTCATTAACTGCCCCTTTTCAGTCATGTGTTGGAATATGATTGGAATTCAAATCCCTGCTCATGGGACTTTTCCTGACTTGGTCATGCAAATTAAAGATAAGCTAAGCTCTCCTTTCTTCATGAATGTTGTCATCCTCCTTTGTTGGGTCCTATGGGGAGCTAGAAATGATCTTATCTTCAGAGGAATGCAGCCTACGCTTGCAAGCTGCAACAATAATCTTGCTTCAGAGTTTTTCTTTGCTAAAGTTCAGAGTGAAGCCCACTCTCCTTGCTCGGTTTGATTTATGGATACAAAACCTTTGTCAATAGGGTGTTCAATTTCTATTTTCTTTTGTTTCTTTCTTTGTTCCTTAATTTAGCTTTTAGGCTTGGCTCTCTCTCTCTTAGCTTTGTTTTCCTATAATTTTTGTATTTGGACTCTTGTTCTGTTCTTTTTTTGATTCAATGAATTACCTGTAGGGGCCTCTAGTTTCTTCTTCTTCTTCAAAAAAAAAAAAAAAAAAAAAAAAAAAAAAAAAATCTGGTTGACAGAGGATGATGTGCTCATAAGTGCTAATTAACTGTGAGTGGTCGGTCCTTGACCTTAACCCCTCATTTTATCCATTGTATCCTCGTCGTTTTTTTTTTTACCAAAATAAACCGATTCATGCCTTTGTTATTTTTTTTTTCCTTTCCCTCTACTTCTAGTATAGTGTAGTACTCCCTCCGTTTAAAATAAGTGTAGTTTTAGGTTTTCAGACATCTTGTTGATAAAATAAGTCATAAAAATAAATAATATTTATATAAATAATTTGAATAAGGCGGGTGGTCAAACAATAAGTCAATAAAACCTAAAACGATATTTTTTTTGAACGGAGAGAGTAGTAGACGATACAAACTGTGGTTAGTATTATGCAACTCTATATGCCACTTGGGCTGTGTTTGGTTCACGGGTTGGTGTGGGTTGGTGCGGGTTCGACCCACACCGACCCGTGTTTGGTTGAGAAGTGAATTAGTGCATGCAAATTTGTATAACATGTGATTTCATATTATTTTTCTGTCATGGATATGCTTTGAACTTCATTAGAATTAAAGGTATTTGCAATGTGTGGCAATCTCACCAAAGAGGTGATCATATTCTTTGCCAACCCTCGACCCTCAAACCAAACAAAGAATGGAACCACTCCAACCCAATATATCCTCCAACCAAACACAAAACCGGGTTGAACCTGCCCCTATAACCAAACAAGAGATGGGTTCACTCCAACCCAGGATAAGTGGGATGGACCCAACCCATTCCATTTGGTTCCCAAACCAAACACAGCCTTGGTGGCGCCCCTCTCCCGGTCTTGCTCTCGGTCCAAAGCCAGCGGTCCACAAGAAGTCCGGCGGCGGCGGCGGCTTCAGGTCTGGCTGCCGGCAGCTTCCACGAAGCTGGAAGCTGCCTTGAGAGCCGAAGCTCGCAGGCATACTGTATCTATAAATAAAAAGAAGGTAGGGTGTAGGGCTCTAGGGGCCGCGACGAGCACCAACCGAGCCATGTCGCCCACCCCTACTACGCCGAGCGCCGCCGTCGCCGGCGAGGAGTTGTCCACGGAGGTGGTGGTGATCCGGCACGGGGAGACCGCGTGGAACGCCTCCCGCATCGTCCAGGTTCGTCCGTCGCCGCCCCTCCCTCCTCATGAGTCAGTCCGGCTGATTCGTCGCCGTCGCTCTGTGTGCTAGAGCTAAGTTCTGTACGAATATCTCCCACAAGTCACAAACAAGATGAGATGTGTTTTTCTTTTTTTGATTGATTGATAGGAAGACTTGATTTGATCGAGGTGTTTGTTTAGAGGAATTGAAATGGTTGACGAGAGCTAGGCTCTGCATCTGTCCATGGCTCTGCATCTGAATTGAAAAAATTGGTCCGATCTTGTCAATCAGTTAGCCAAAACGTACTACTCCCAAATGTTTAATTTCATGTCTGACAAGCACATACTTATCTGCACTGCAACTGCAAGCCTCTCTGATATGTAGCTCTCTGATATGTAGAACCACTGCTAGTAAAAAAAGTATGATATGCCTATACTTATGCGGTTAAAACTCTGTTAGATGCAGGAGGTCAACCATCAATTGCTATTGCCATTCTTCCATTTCAGTAACAGTCATATTTCCCAGAAACTGGGATTCTTACAGAACTCGTATATGTTAATTAATGACCAGGGGCAAATGGACCCGGAGCTAAATGAGGCTGGCAGGCAGCAAGCCGTCGAGGTAATATCTGTTTGCTCAAACCGAGATACAGAATGTGCTGAAAATTCCCAATCCCACTGTTCTAGCACTGAACCTGATGATGAATTTGCTTGTAATTGTAACCAAGGTGGCCCGACGGCTGTCGAGAGAAGCCAAGCCTGCCGCGGTATACTCTTCTGATCTGAAACGAGCTGCTGAGACTGCTGAGATCATAGCTAAAGCTTGTGGTGTATCAAATGTAAGTGCTCTCTGATGTTGTTGTTTTATTTTTGAAGGAAAGAACAGAGTACGTACAGTACATTCTGTGTCAAGTGTCAAGTGTCATCAATAATTTGTCTCTCAGGTGGTGCTGAATGAGGCGGTGAGAGAGAGGCACATGGGGAATCTCAAGGCCTCAATTGGGACGATGCTGTGGCTAAGAGTCCAGATTCTTTCAGAGGCTTTGATATCTTCAAGCTTACAGAGGGTTCTGATCCTGACAGCAGAAATCAGGAACTGCCTGTAAGTATATGCAGCTTTGTCTGCCCACATTGAAATGGTAACTGTCGAGAGTGATACAATTGCATGGAGTCGCAGCATTTATTTATTTATTTTGAGAAAAATCGCTGCAAAATATGTCATTGTGCTCTTTCAGCCTTGCCAAAGATCTAGCGTTTGGGTCTATAATAGAAGCTTTGTTCATCCTCTCATTAACAAGTCACAATGGCCTCTTTTTTAATTCAGATCTTGAATTGACTGAAGACCATATCTGAATAGAATGCTTCCAACCTGCTGTAGCTAGTTAAAACTGAATAGAATGTTCAGAACAACACAAGTTTTCACTTAGCCACACCTGCAGCGATTTTATGCTAAACCCACATCTGTAGTTCTGTACTTCATCTGAAGGTCTTATCAAAACTTACACTGATGTTCAGGGTGGTGGAGAGAGCATGAATCAGCTGACTGAGCGCTGCGTCTCCTTCTTGAATAAGATTGCCCAACAACACATTGGTAATCATCAACAAATGACCTCATCTCCTTATGTCCAGTATGGGAAACACTAAACTGAAACTTCAAATAGTCTTAACAAATCAGAATAATCCCTCTGAATACCTACCTGTTCACTACAAGACCTGAACTCTCAATTGTTAGAGAATCTCTGCTAATGCTGCTATGATACTACATTGACAGGGGGAGCGAGTTGTGGTGGTCTCCCACGGCGCAGTCATAATGGAGCTCTGCCGGCACACTGACCCGCCCGACAGCTCGATCCGCAGGCACATTCCCAACACTTCGCTCCAGCGTTTTCCGCATCTCCGGCGTCACCGGGCAGTGGACTCTCGAGAGATGTGGAGGCGTCAGCCATCTCAAAGGAAGTGAATTTCTGGAGAACTTCGTTTGGGGCGACGGGGCCTCGGCCTAACAAGTTCAGTTCTGTTGCTCATGCAGTCATACGGTTCAGAAGGAACAATTGTAGATTGAATCATCATCTTGAAATGTGATTCTGGTATTGGAGCTTTATTCATGGGACCAACAATTACTAAAGAAATAGTAAATGCATACTTTTTTGCCACCAACTGGAATCTCAGTTGCATTCTATTTACATTTCCAGCATACTTTGGTACCAAATGTGTTAATACTCTGCAATCATGAGCTACCTATACAAATATGGCTGTGAACTTACAGAGACAAGTGTGATAAAGGATTCAATTAAGCTCAATTTTGTCATTGATGTTAAAGCTCACAGAGATAACACCTACTTATGGCCATATAGTACTAACTTATATGAACCAGTGGAACATATGATTCATGTCAGTCCCAACATGTCATATATTTTTTTTTTGCGAAAAAGTCCTGACATGTCATTACTTTTACAGAAATAAATAGGAAGAACTCTCATAACAACTTACAAGCTGTGCCATGTTGATGCCGTGTGCCATCAAGTTGATCTCAAGCCTTTCCAGTGATTTCCACCCAGTCCAGTAAGCCCATGCTAGCATATGCAGTTGTAAACTCAGAGAAATAGCCATACTTTATCTTCCTTTGATAAGAAACAGCAACACTTTGTAAGCACACAAAGGAATGCATGTTAATGGAAAGCAAAGTAATAGGCACAAACAAAGAAAATACAACAAGCAAAGGTAGTCCAATTTAGGATCACCAACGGTATATCGCATCAGCAACAATGGAGGGGAATGTCTTGGTGCAGACAAGCATGCAGTGTGTCATGCCAAGGAACGCCGCACAGTGCGGTCCAAGGCTCCTCACAGGTATCAGCATCCTCCCAGCAATGTCCAGCTCCAGCACCTCAATGCAGCCAGTGACACCACCGACTGTGAATAGGTGCTGCTGGTGCTGCATCTGCTTGTAAGCTCCCCTGCCACCAAAATGCTCAATGTTTCTCCAGTACCGTAACAGCAGCGTCCTCCCACGTGGCGGTCGGGATTTTGAGAAACATGGAGAAGTGTTACGGTCGCGCGTTCAGCACGATGGAGGAGATGGCGGGGAACTTCGTTGACGGCGTTACTTGTCACTGTGTGTTTTCAGCCGTGCCAAAGTTCTGGCTTTTGTGTCCATAAAGGCTTTCTTCATCATCCTCTGTTCTAAAGTCACAATGGCCTCTGTTTAATTCAGATATTGAATTGACTGAAGCCAGGCACGACTGTTATTACCAATGTTTTCAATCTGCTGTTGCTATAGTTAAAAGTGAATACTAGGATGTGCTCAAAGCAACACAAAAGTTTCTCCTTAGCCACTTGTAGTTGCAGCAATGCTAAACCCATATCTGTACTTCATTTGAAGGTATTTATCAAAATTTGCAACTGTATCTAGGGTGATGGAGAGAGCCTGAATCAGTTCAATGAGTGCTGCCTCTCCTACTTGAATAAGATTGCTCAAAGACATATTGGTAAAATCTGCAGGAGAACACTAAATTGAATCTTAGTAGGCTAAACAATCATATTACGTTGCTCTGCTCCATGTTAATATCTTTTTTTTTTTTTTTTTTTGAGAATAATGGGGGAGCTCTGTCTCTCAATTAAGGCGGTAGAAATGTATGTACAAGAAGGGTAGCCGAACATGTGCAGCCACACACGAAGGGACTACCCACCCACACGACGCGGAAGAGTACACAAGCGCCACGAGTCATCGTTGCCAAGCCGATTGCAAAGCAACCCGCAGCTCCGACTTCCCCGCGGACCCGGACATCAAAGCGAAAAACAAGCAGGCGGCTCGAGGCGAAAGGCCACAACAGGTCATCGTTGCCCGGCTTCGGGAGAAGAGCAGCTCCGACTTCCATTCCGAACATACGCCCCTCCCCGGCTCTTGCCCTACTTCCGAAGCAGGCCGGTCGGCGAAGAAAGGGGGTTCGCCTCGTGTCATCGTTGCGAGCCACGCCCCTAACGCAGCTCCGACTTCACTCCACAAACCCACTCTACACGCACGGCCGTCGCCCGAAGATGAAGGGCAACAAGCGAAAGACGATGTCGTAGCCGGACGAAGAGCGACGCCGGGGAAGGGGATGACGTTAGGACGCCACCGCCGCTCGTCCAAGATGGACGCGGGCTTTCGCCCAAAGAGCTGGGGGCACGACGCCCTCAACGGGGAAGAGCGCCGCGGGCGCCGCGTCGCCAGCTTTTCGCCCAAGAGATCCTCCAATGCAGTGTCGGCCAGACCCGGGAACCGGCCGGTTGCCGTCGCCGTCGTCGATTTGCTCCGGCGTCCCAAACAACCCCCATCCGGAGGGGCATCGACGCGCCCGGCCGCACACGGACAGCGTAGCGAAGGCGTCAACCGCCCACCTCCGGCCGGGCCCGGAACCGAGCCTCGTCTCGCCGCAGCGTGTCCGCCACGACGCCGGCCGTGCCGCCCACGCCACGCGGCATGGCACCCATAGACGCGGCACCCAATGCCGACCATCACCGGATATGCGTGCCCCGCCCGAGGGCGCCCGCCCGGGCACCACGATCGAGCGACGGTCCGGGGAGCGCCGCCGCCCCACCCATGGCCGGCACCACGAAGAATGGATCCAGCGCCCGTGGCTCCGATCCGGCCGCCCAGCCCAGGGCGAAACGCTTCCAGCGCCGCCAGCGAGGGAGAAAGAGAGGGACGGGGGGGAAGGGCGCCGCCGCCACCCGCTACTCCGTCGCCGCCAGCGGCGGCGCCATGAATGGCGGCGGCCCTCGCCGATTCCCACGCAGCCGCGGCGGAGGCGCCACCGCGCGGCCGCGCCCCCGCCACCACCGGAGGACAACGCCCCGCCGCCACCTTCCGTGGGCCGCGCGGCCTTGCCGGCGGCCTGCTCCGCGGCGGCCGGGTGGGAGGTGGGAAGGGAGGGGGAGGGAGCGCGCGGCGGCTAGGGTTCCACCCGAAACGCCAGCGTGGGGCGACGGGGGGGAGGTAATACCCGGTTCCCAAAGAAAGGATCTCCTCCATGTTAATATCTGCTCAATAGCACTTCTGAACTCTGAAAGTCTGAATTGAGTTTGCTGCTCTCCAATGCCTAATCCGCAGAAACTTTTCAAACCAGGTTAAACTTAATCTTAAAATATTTATTAAATAAATAAATATAATATAATATTAGGTTATTAAAAGTAGAAAGCAAATAGGCTCCTGAAAGAGCGAGCACTCCGGACGCGAGTCGGCCACGTCCCCGACTCCCCGCCGCCGCCGCCGCCGCACCCGCACCCGCACCCGCCACCCCCACCGTCAAACTAACCGCCCACGCCGCCGCCCACAAGTCCAGCTTCTATCCTCACACGCTGCACGGCGCAGCACGCGCGGCTCTGGCCACCTCACTGGGCTGCCGCTGCTCTGCTTCCTCGACGCGGCGTCGTCCGTGCCTCTCGTCGCCGGGGCCCATAGCCGCGTGCCGTCGGCCATCAGCATGTCACGTTGCGTGAGCGTCGTCCGCGACCGCCACCGGTGCTGGGAGCTGGAGCGCGTCATCAGCGCCCGCGTTCGCTCGAGAAGCCTCGGTCTCGACGACGCACTCAAGCTGTTCGACGAATTTCTCCACCACGCTAGGCCTGCCTCGATTATCGCCTTCAACCAGCTCTTCACCGCCATCTCCGGTGCCTCGCGCCAGGGATCCTCCACTTCAGAGGTCGTTGTCTCCTGCTTCAACAAGATGATTCATGAATGCTGCAGCAAGGTGGTTCCTGACATTTTCACCTACAGCATCCTCGTCAGCTCCTTCTTACACATGGGTAGTCTGGAGCATGGCTTCGCCGCCTTTGGCCTCATCCTTAAGACGGGCTGGAGAGTGCATGACATAGTAGTCATCAACAGACTCCTCAAAGGTCTCTGTGACGCGAAGAGGGTGGGTGAGGCCATGGACGTTTTGTTCCAACGAATGCCTGAGCTTGGTTGCACACCGGATGTAGTATCATACAATACACTTCTCAAGGGTTTCTGTGATGACAATAGATCTGAGGAGGCACTTGAGCTGCTCCACATGATGGCTGATGGTCAAGGTAGAAGCTGTCCACCAAATGTGGTGTCCTACAACACCGTCATCAAGCGGTTTCTTTATTGAGGGTCAAGTGGACAAAGCTTACAACCTGTTTGTTGACATGATGGATCAGGGGATTCCACCGAATGTTCCGACATACACCGCAGTAATTGATGGTCTATGCAAAGCTCAAGTGGTCGACAGGGGCCAAGGGTGTATTTCAGCAGATGATTGATGAAGGTGTAAAGCCCAACATTGTGACGTACACATGTATGATCCGTGGATATCTTTCTATAGGACAGTGGAATGAGGTGGTTCGAATGCTGAAAGAAATTTCTGCACATGGTCTTAAGCCAGATTGTTTTACTTGTAGTTTGTTGCTGGACTATCTATGGAAGAATGGGAAATGCAGAGAAGCTAGAATCTTTTTGATTCTATGATTAGGAAGGGCATAAAACCTGATGTAAGTATCTATGGCATTATGCTTCATGGATATGCTACCAAAGGTTCTCTTTCTGAGATGCATAGTTTCCTAGATTTGATGGTAGGAAATGGTATTTCACCAAATCATTACATCTTCAACATAGTGTTATGTGCATTTGCTAGAAAGGCAATGATAGATGAGGCAATGCATATATTTAACAAAATGAGGCAGCAAGGGTTGAGTCCTAATGTAGTCAATTATGCAACACTAATAGATGCACTATGCAAGTTAGGCAGGGTGGATGACGCTCAGCTCAAATTCAATCAGATGATCAATGAAGGAGTGGCTCCTAACATTGTTGTTTTCACTTCCCTAGTCTATGGACTCTGCAGCATTGACAAATGGGAGAAAGCTGAGGAATTATATGTTGAAATGTTGAATCAAGGAATTCGTCCTAATGTCGTGTTCTTCAACACAATAATGTGTAACTTATGCACAGAAGGACGGGTTATGAAAGCCCAGAGGCTCATCGACTTCATGGAGCGATGTCGGGCGCGATGC
This sequence comes from Hyparrhenia diplandra, assembly GCA_015847255.1. NCBI lineage: Eukaryota > Viridiplantae > Streptophyta > Magnoliopsida > Poales > Poaceae > Hyparrhenia > Hyparrhenia diplandra. The sequence goes on from JADLZK010012498.1 coordinate 103,597, forward strand.
CTGATATTATCTCATATAATGCATTGATACGTGGCTACTGCTTAGTTGGTAGAATTGATGAAGCAGCAAAGTCACTTAAGGTTATGCTCTCGGTTGGCTTGAAACCTAATGAATGCACTTATAATACTTTGCTTCATGGCTACTGCAGGAGATGGCAGCATAGATGATGCATATGGTGTTTTTCAAAAATGTTGCGCAATGGCATTACTCCTGGAGTTGTGACTTATAATATTATACTGCATGGATTGTTTAAAACCGGGAGGTTTTCTGAAACAAAGGAACTTCGGTCTCAATATGATTGCAAGTGGAAAACAGTGGAGTATTTGCACATACAACATAATTCTAAATGGTCTCTCAAGAATAATTGTGTTGATGAAGCATTCAAAATGTTTCAGAGCCTGTGTTCTAAGAATCTTCAAGTTGACATTTTTAGTTTCAACATCATGATTGGTGCTTTGCTCAAAGGTGGCAGAAAGGATGATGCCATGGATTTGTTTGCTAGTATATCAGCTAATGGTTTGGTTCGGATGTTGTGACCTACCGCTTGATAGCACAAAATCTTATAGAAGAAGGGTAAACGAGGAATTTGACGGTATGTTTTCTGCAATGGAAAAGAGTGGCTGTGCTCCAGACTCACTTATGCTAAATGCTCTAGTTAGAAGGCTGTTGCTTAGAGGTGACATAAGCAGGGCTGGGGCTTACCTCTCCAAACTTGATGAGAAGAACTTCTCACTCGAGGCTTCCACTACTTCCATGCTTATATCACTTTTCGACGACAGAGGAATCCGAGCACCATGCAAAGTCCTGCCTGAAAAATACCATTTCCTCAGTGAAGCTAAGAAATGAGTTTCTTCAATGGAGAGTACCATTTCCTGCAGTCCCGGTGAGAACAATTATCTGACCCTCTTGCTCCTGGTCCTTGATAAAATTTGTATATTTTTCAGGTTTGTATTGTTCCCTCACTGTTAGAAACGTTAAATCTTTGTAATTCCATGGGTTATGAGAATAAGAACAAGCTCTAACAGTAACATTTGTGTTTTCATGTCTACCCCATCTTGCTAGTCGAAACATACTAGTGCTCCCAAATGTTTTCATGTCTGAAACTCATATCTGTTGTTCCTGTACTACCTAGAAAATCATAGTAAACCTCTATTCTGAGCCACTACTAGTATAAAACAGTGGTACAATGTATCTCTGTACTTGAGCCTGTAGCCTGTAGGGCTGTAGGCCAGCATTCATGACAATTAGATGTACTCCTGTAGGAGCTCAACCATCTAATGTCATTCATCCACTTCAGCAATTGTCATGTGTTTCCCAGATAGCGGAATTCTTACAGGATTCATCATTGACCAGTGACCAGGAACAAATGGATCCTGAGGTAAATGAGGCTGGCAGACAGAGTGACAGATGTTGTGATAACATCAGTGTGCTCAAACCACGATGCATAATGTGATGAACATTCCCAGTCCCTGCTCTGCACTGACACTATATTTCTGGCCAAAGCCTGATGATGAACCTTGTAAGGTGACCCAGCTGGCTGTCAAGAGAAACCAAGCCTGCTGCTGTCTACTTTTCTGGTTTGTTGCGAGCTTCTGAGACTGCATAGATCGTAGCAAACGCTTGTGGTGTATCAAATGTAAGTGCTCCCTGTTATATTTTTTCAAAAAAAGGAAACTAAAAATATAATGTATCTGTTACCCCTCTCAAGTGTCAACAACAATTTGTCTGTCTCAGGTGGTTCTCAATTAGGCGCTGAGAGAGAGGCACATGGGGTATCTCAAAGGCCTCAAGTGGGACGATGCTGTGGCTAAGAGTACAGATTCTTTCAGAGGCTTTGATATCTTCACAATCACCGAGGATTCTGATTCTGACAGCAGAAATCAAGAACTGCCCGTAAGTTTGCTGCTTTCTGTCCATATTGGAATGGTAACTGCCGAGTTGTAGAACTACTGTACCGTACCATACTTCAGTAGTAGAATTGCATGGAGCCACAGCACTTGTCATTGTGCTTTTTCAGCCTTTTTTTTTTTTTTTTTTTCCTTCTGAAGAAACCGTTTTCAGCCTTGTTCATCTTCTGTTTTACAAGTCACAATGCCTCTGTTTAATTCACATCTTGAATTGACTGAAGGCGCTGCTTTCAACCTGCTGTTGCTAGTTAAAACTGAACAGGATGTGTTCAAAACAACACGAAATTTCCCCTTATCCACTTGCAACAATGCTATATCCATATCTATAGTTCTGTACCTCATTTAAAGATCTTATCAAAATCTATAATTGTGTCCTAACTCCTACTTGAATAACATTGTGCAAGAACACATATGTAATCTGCAAATCTCATTCTTAGCCTTCATCCCCCAAAAACACATTGGTAATCAGTTAATGTCAACATCTCCTCATGTCAAATATGGAAGACACTAAACTGAAGCTTCAAATAGGCTTAACTGTCAGAAAAAAAATCTATGTTACATTTCACTGCTCACTACAAGTTTTATACTCTGCAAGTGTTTTGGTTCTCTCCAAATGCTGTTACCACATTGACAGGAAAATGGGTTGTGGTGGTCTCCACGGTGCAGCCATATTGGAGCTCTGCCACTGACCCACCAACAGCTCCATTCGTAGGCATATTCCCAACACAATGCAGAACATTTTTCATGTATCTGGCGTCACCAGGCAGTGACCCTCAAGAGGTGTGGAGACATCAACCATCTCAAGGGAAATGGCTTCCTGGAGGACTCATTTGGGGTGACGTGGCCTCAGCGTACAACAAGTGCAGCTGCTCATTAGCTCATGTAGTCACATGGTTCAGAACAAACAATTGCAGATGGAATCATCTTCAAAAAAATGATTCTGATAATGGAACTTTATTTGTTCCATTGTTTAGAAAAGAAACAACAGATTTTGAAATAGCATTGAGCTTTGTTTGGCACCTGTCAGTGAATATGAAGGATCAGAGAGCAGGTGACTAGGAAGGTGAACTAAGGAGCCTACCAATGAGCATTATGTTAAATGACTTGAATCCTCAACTGTCCTGATACATCTTCAAGTGCCATGTAATTTATATCTGTCTCCTGCTCTAATTTACTGACCATGATCTATGGCCTCCATTGTTTGAAGAAACTATCGAGAGAAATGGTGTCCTGTGACTCCTGTCAGTGTGCTTCAGTGTCAAGTTCACCAGGTGAAATTTATCTTTTGTTCAGCCCCCGTTATGTGTAAGTCAACTTAAAAACTGATGGGTATTACAACATTCTGTACTTATTGTTGCATTATTTTGTATATCTAAGAGATCCTGCAGTCCCGGTGAGGTCAATGATCTGAACCTCTTGATCCATGATGAATTCTGTATATTTTTCAGGTTTGTATTGTTCCCTCACTGTTAGTGGCTTGTTACTCTTTGCGATTCCATGGGTTAAGAGAATTAAGGACAAGCTCTAACAGTAACTTAACTGTTTGTCTTTCATATAATATACATTGCTTTAGAAGGTATTTTACCTCTTTCTGGACGGTCTGCAAAACTTCAATGTTTTGATGTTTCTTACTTATTTATTATTTATTATTATTATGCATGCAATGCAGGGATTGCCTATTATAAGTATGCTGATCATTTGTTTTGTGTGCAGTTCTAAATCAAACATTGTCTGGTATAGCATGGTCGGCGGAGAACAGCCATCCTCCTCCCCTGTTACGTCAATCGAGAGCTAATCAGCGTGATGATCCATAGCTCTGGCGGCCACGGCCATTTGATCCTCACCAACTCCTGGGACGTCGGACACGTCAACGAAGATGGCTTCCTTTCTGCAGAATGCATTTGACGGCATTGACGGCAATGGCCGATTGCAACTCTGTCCTTATCTATTGTCTGCTTCTGTTCTCAACAACAAATGCTGCTCTCTTTCTCGTACGATTGAAGTTGGAGGAAGCACGCCTCTGTTCTTCCAAGGCTCACACTTGTTATCAGTGCAGATAATGAATAGCTTGTGCATGTGAACTGAAATACTAAATCGCAGTTCAGTTTGCATTGCAAGATTTCGTTTTAAGTTGCAAGTCATTTTGACTTAACGAAACGTGACTTGCTGAATTTTAGCTGCCTGAATTTTTACAAACTTTGAGGTGGACAATTTACACTATCAACTATTATATACAATTAAAAAGAATATCTCACAAGAGACAATTTAATATATATTTTCTATAGTTAAACATTGACAAAATCGTACTATGTTGGGAAGTGTTTTTAAATACATGGCATAATGCATATCTAGGTGCATTCTGCAATTTGCACTTGTAAGAAGTTTTTTAAAAAAGCTGGAATGGCAATCCGATTCAAAGGCCAGCAATGGGAGCGCGTCGGCTGAACAGAAGTGGACAGGCCACGTAGCCCAGTCGGCTTCCCAGACGCCCATAGGCCTGTGATGATGCCGGCGTTCTGTGGACGGTTGGATGCGGCTCGAGGGCTTCCAGCCTCGCCGTCCAACGGCTGCGATGCAGCACAAACACAAAAAGCGTGCGGCTCGCCTCGTCTGGCCATCGATTCGCGCCGCGGCCGGCCGCCGTCTCCACTCCACCTCGCCCGCGCTCGCAGACCGGGGCCGCCGCCGCCGCTCCGCTGCGCCGTTTAATGTCAGCGAGGCTCCTGCCCCGCGTCACCCCGCTCCTCCCGCACCGCCCGAGACCGAACCCTAGCTCGGCGGCCATCTCCGCCGCCCTCGCGGCCTCGCTCGCGCGCGTGCTCCACCGACCCGACCTGGTCCCGCTCCCCGACGCGCGCCTCGCCGCCGCCGTCTCCGCGCTCGGGGACGCCGACCCGGACCTCGCGGTCGCGCTCCTCTCCTGGCACCGTGCCCACCACCACCACGGCCATGGCGGCGGCGGCGGGCCCACCACCCCGCTCGCCCACTCGGCGCTGCTCCGCCTCCTCGCCCGCGCCCGCCGCGCTCCGCTCCATGTCCCACGCGCCGAAGCCTCGGGGGCGCTCCAACACACATTCAAGGCGCTCCAGTTTGGCAGCGAGGATGAAGGGGCCCTGCAGTCCTGATTCCTGGCCAGCGTGTCTGCCCGTGCAAAGTGTGCGTACGCGACGAATCGAGGACGCCGTGGGTGGAGAGGGTGGAAGCGAATTCCATAGGGACAGTCCCCAGTGGGCACCTGACATCCACGCATGACGCGTGTATCGTCTCGCTACGAACTGGGAGCCCGAACTGGGAGCCGCTGCCCAGTTCCGTGGTGGCTGCGATCCGAGATGGCTTGCAGTGCAGGGCGCGCCACCATGCACGCGCACACGCCCCACCATTGAGGAATTCGTCTCATTATTATAATTTTTCTTTTTGTCCTATCGCATCATAGATTAGGATACAGAACACACTGCATGACGAGGTGCACGATGTTGAATTTTGCAAATACGGAGTAGACAACAATGGAGAGTATTCCATGCACTCAGCCTAATTTGGAAGGCACACAAGAAAAACAAATGCAACTTTTTTTTCTTGGACACTCGTACAAATGCCACTTCAAGAAAGTGTGTCATAACTCATATGTAACGGATTGCTGGAGACTGGCATATATTTATGCTTGCCTTGCACTTTTCCCAAAATTGATTGGAACCAATTTTAACTTGGGAGCACTTCAATTGTCGAACTAATCCAGCATCATGTTGACCCCTTTGGAGATCAGCTCTTGGTTTGAGGCAATAGCCCGAAAGGTTCCAAAGGATCTGCGACAGCACTTCAACAAAAGGAAAAGAAACCATAAAATGTTTTAAAACAAGTTCCAAACAGCACAACATGTGACCTCAAGAGAATCAGATCCAGAACGGAGTCTGCAGTGTCAACAAACGTTTCAGTTTTAGTTACGTCTCAAAATGAAAGGAAACAGACTTATGCTGTTCCAGTGTTGGCGAAGACAGACAGACAGTTATAACCTACTGTAGTTCGTTCGGATTTAGGATTACACAATGCTAACACTAAAAAATATCACTGAATATAATGGGCAGGTTAAATAAACACATGCGTCCTTCGATCAATTCTCGAAGTACAAACCCGTGCTAAATATATAAATTTTTTTTTTCCCCAAAAGGATGGCATGCACAAGCTTGCTAAATAAACCATGAATCTGCTCCTTTTTTTTTTTTTTTTCCCGATGAGAACGTGTTAGCCTTTCTTGTGCTTTCCGAGGATACGGGAAATCTGCAGACCTCTGTTGAAAGCCTGGTTGAAGAAAATCCTAGTCTGAAATTCAGACACGACTGGAAACCAAGCAAGGAAGGCAACAGGTGCGAACAAGACGAGCCCCATGGCCATATCATAGCGCCTGGCAAGAGCTTTGGTTGATCCCCAGAACCCCAGCCTGTAAACAATAGGCTTCATTGCTTGTGCAATCTGCAAGAGATGGGGGGCACAACAATAGGTAATAAGAAGTCAGGTTCCCGGGGGTACAGTGCAAATTAAAGGGCGGATGAGCATGCATATGTTCGCTTACTAACCAGAAGCAATCCCCATCCAGCAGGAATCAAAGAAACGACACATACGAAGATGTCAAGAACTGTTATGTGAGGGATTCTTACAGAAATTACAAGAATGGGAATAATTGTTATGACGCCCTTTATCAATCGAAAGGCAAGCAGGAAGTTTGCACTGAACCTCCGCCGGCTGAAAGATACGGTCTGGAAAGGAAAAGGAGATATGATTTCACTACAACATTACTTCCATAACCACCCATCGTGCTCAAAGGGACTGAATGTACCAAAGCTAAATGAAGAAACATTAATTTTAATTATACCTTCATAGCGACAAAAATTGCGAAAAATATAGCCCACGAGCAGGCATAGACCTGGAAAACAGCATTAATAATTAGAAAATTAGCATATAATAAGCATAAAATAGATGAAACCATCTTAATGACATGCAGGATAAATGAACATACCACCACGCACCGGGCATGCTTAATTTGGCTCCAATGATACACAAGACCAAATTGGTAGATAAAGAATCGCAAGGCAAGCAATATTTCAAGAATTTTACCACACTTTCCACTGTACCAAAGATCCAACTGCTCCTTTTCCCACCAAGACTCCCAGCTTTTTTCAGGTGCTATACCAATACCTCCATGAAAATTGATCCACTTATTCCAATCAGCCCAGTCATCCAAGATATTCTGCCACTCAAATCCGAAAGGATTGAATAAGAATGGTGCAAAGAGCCAACTTCCCACCATGAACCACACAGAGAAGGTGAAGAGGTATGGTATAGTCCCTCTATCTAAATGCCCAAACACTCCGTACACAACTAGTAAAAACAGCAGCTCGACACCTTTGACAAAATGGCTGCGAGAATAGAGCCGGTAGTTTTCAACAAATTTAGCACGGTATTCAACAAATCCACGCCTTGTGGCTCTCAGCCCAGCATCTCCATGGAGCAATGTCTTTCCATAGTAGTGGGATTTGGTCCCAAGTGAAAATGTGAAGTAAACGGAAGCCAACTGAAGTTGCATTATTACGAAGTCGCTGCATGCTGTTCTGAATCCTTTCTCTAGACCAATTTCCATTATTATTGGTAGTACCACTATGAATCCAAATTGTACGAAAGACTCTGATGCAACCACAACTTGGAGAGGTGTGTTATGCACAGAACCCCCAGAGGCCAATGCTTCATCACATCCACTAACAACAAAATATAACCGCCCATACAGGAAAACATATATGGTCCAAACTGTGATCTAAGTTCAGAAACAAATATTGGGAATGTTAATGGTTAGTAACTGACAATTGAGAAACTGAGAAATTCAGTACAGTAAATTACCATTGCACTGAAGTAGAAACCAATTGTGGTATGGTAACAAGACAACATTCTGAAGAAATCAAAACCGTGCCCTAACCGATGGATGTCACGGCTCAGTGTCTGTTCTCCATTACCAATTGCTATCTTTGCCTCAAGTAGAGATATTTGATTAAGATGTGCATTTCTTCCCTTGCCAACTTGCATGTACTCATTATGAGTAACATGACCACCCCGCAGTGTGGAATTGAACCCTGCATCATAACAAGCACATTGTTATTACCAGAACAGTTCCAAAATCCAAAATTCATGCAGCACCAGCAAAAAGCTAGCACCTCAAGTATGTCTTCATTAAGATCGATATGTTTTGATGCTTTACTTACACCACCCCGTGTAAGATGGAAAAGGCGATCCAATAAATCAGAATTGCCATTGTGAAATCGGACCCTGAAAACAGAGGTGTTAGGGAAAAGAATGTCAAACCCCAAGATCTTCAAATAAGCATGAGCAATCATGATCATGTCCAATATTAATAACCAATGAGTTGCACGCACCGTCCAGTTGCTTAAAAAAAAACTCCCTCAGTCCCAAATAATTTTTTTTCTCGAATACGCCTTCGCGAACAACCAAGTATTAATTTTTTTTCACGAGCAATCCAGAAGCCAAGACCGGCTAAACAAACAACAATACAAAACACAACACAACACAACGCAACACAACACAACTCAACCACACAGAGGCAGTGGCCACAAACAACCAAGGCAGCAAGAACTACAAAGAGCAAGAAAGAGAGGAGGACCCCACCGAGACACACAACACAACTACGCGAGGCGAAATGTAGCACCGCTTAGGCCGATACTAAGGAGACACAAACTAAATATAGGAATAGAAGTCCCGGTCGCGAAACACATGCAGCGGAGCATCAAGGGCGTCACACGCTCGGCGGCGACTACTCGAGGCGGATCCGAGTGCGACGTCGGTGGCCCATGGCCAAGCAACGACGACGGCGATAACGATGGCGTCAACCCCGAGATGACTCTAGCCGAGTGCAACATCGGTGGCCATCGGCCGAGCAACGACGGCGGCAACAATGATAGCATCAACATCCAAGCTAGATGGGCGAACGACGGCGGAAGTGCGAAGGTACACAACGCCGCCTCGTTGAGCGAGCCGCAACACTACAAGGCGAAGCTCGGGGGACGCAATCGGGATCGGTGGCCCCGACCGGACAACGGCGGCGGTGGCAACGATGGCATCAACCCGGAGCAAGGCGGACTAGAGCGAATTAAGACAGAGCGGAAGGCACGACTTCAATGCCAAATGCGGGCGGGGGACGATGAAGATATGGGCGGAGTTGCGTCGTGACACAAGAGTTCAAAGGGTTCTTCAATGGAGCCTTCGGGAAGGGAATGATGCCCAAAGATGCCAAGCTGCGTTGAGATATCACCCATGGAACTTTCGTTCCCGAGCCCCGATAGCCACCGTCGACGTTACGAGAATGACGACGCGGGGAAGGAAATGACGTGGTGCGCCATCGTCGCCGGCCCAAGGCAAGCTTGGGAAAGGGGTTTTCACCCCGGTGCCATCGTCTGCATTTTGCCGCCGCGCGCCGGCAACCCACGGACAAAGGCCACCCATGCAAGGGGTCGGCGTGGCGCACGGGCTGGCCCCGGGTGATCCATCAACCCATCACCACCGGCGGGGAGGCGCGCCGCCGCCGCGCTTTGTCGCCACACGCCGTAGATGCCGACGCCCGCAGACCGCCTCGTCCGTCAACCCACCGCTACCGGTGGGGAGGATGGGCACCGCCCGAGGGAGCGGCGGGGCCGCGGCGTGGGCGTGCCCCGGTGTCGCCGCCACGGTCTTTGGCGAGTCAAGGGGAGGGGGGGCGGTCGCCCCGCCGCCCACCTCGACGGGGAGAGCCGGGAAGCACCATCGACGGGCGCCCAATGGCCGAACCGCCACCGCCGCCGACCCTAGCCCGGATTCGGTCGAGGCGTCGCCGGGGATCCAGCCAAGGAGGGGCCGATCCGGCGCCGAAGGGGAGGGGAAAGTGGGGGAGGCACGGGGGTACTTAGGGTGAGGGGTGCGGGAGGCGCCCCTTTTGAGCCCTCCTCGTTGGCCGGCGGCGGCGGCGCTAGCGGAGGAGGAAGCTATGGGTGGCGGCGCAGTGGCCCTCGGGTCGCTCCCGGGGAGACGACGTGAGGGGCCAGGGTGATAGTCCCCAAATAAATCAATTCCTAGAATCCTTATAAGTTAAACTATTTTAAGTTTGACTGGCTTTATAGAAAAGAATAACAACATCTATGACATAAAATGAGCACTAAAATAATGGGCAAGTACTGTTCAGTAGCCCAATCACTTTATTGCATGTGGAGCCTTTGTTTTGGAACATGTACACCTGTTATTCGTTGATTTGCGTGCTAAGAGTAGTTATCTAGCATTGTTTCTTACTCCCTATCAGGCACTACGACAATTCAAAATATTGTTTTGTCACTAAGATAGTCTTAGCACCAGTGGCAAACCCTATCGTTGATGCCATGAATGCTAGCCTTAGCAACCATTACGGGCGCCCTTAGTGCTAACTCAGTTTTCTTTCACATGGTTTGTCCTTTAGCGTATGCCAGTACGTGCTCATGTGGAATTGGAGTCAACAACAATCACTTTATTAAATTCTGCCAGGTAGGACTCAGATTCAAAACATCTGGCTTTAACAATATATTGATCATGCAGTAATCATTGCTCCAACAGTAATATTGCAGAGGGAAAATGGATTGAGCGGACATGTCACATTCACACAAATCATATGTCGTAGCTTGTCGTACAAAAATACTTTTGAGATGAATACCTCAATGGATTGGCAAGCACACGCTGTCCAATTGTCACAAAACTACTCTCCTGAACTGACATGAACCGTGCAATGGGTGAAACACTGCATATAGCATAATAAAATACATTAAAAATAAGAAAGCATAATTACACATTTTAATCATAAATTAGAAAACTTCAAACAACAAGTACCTGTCCGTGAATATATGTTCTCTTATTCCAAGTATCGTTGGATATCTCGCAGAACCATCATGTTTGCACATAAAATCTTCCAGCAAATTTCTCATTTTTTAGAGCCTCCTCCATATAGTGTTCCTGTTATAATATGTCAATACAAGAAAAGGAAAAATATGCAAAAATGCTTCTTTGAATGAATAAGAGCATAAAGGTCTACCTGATTCACATCTGTAGTTTGAAGACATTCACCTCGGGTGAATATTATAGAATGGTTCTGATTTTCTGACTTTCCTTCACCTAAAATAGCATTACCTGGCAATTTTATCTTGTAAATGACCTACAAAAGGAGTATACATGGCCAATAAGTGCATGCTTTCAGTACGTATTTATGCCATGGAAGAGTATTATCCAAAGAAGAGAAAGGGCACGTCTAAAAATTACTCCCTCTTACTAACAAAAAAGCTTGACACACATAGCTACGATCTACACATGGACCTGCATCTGCACCACTGATTCTGAATTTGCACGCCAATTGAAGAATTCATGTTTTTTTTCATTGCTGTTTTCTCAAGATCCAAAATATGTATGATCAACTTCTATCTATATGATAATAATTCTACACTTTTGTTTCATTTCTGTTATCTAAAATTTTTTATTTTCTTTAACCTTGATTATGGAGCACACATTCCGGGTCATTATTGAATTGAAGGATATGCTTGCAGGTCGGCAAACTGGGCACAACGCTGCCAGCGAATGAACATGATATCGAGCCCATCTGCACAATAAAAAGATACTCTGGCAGTTCCTGGTGTATAGAGGCGGGGAGACATTGTAATATTTACGTGTTGTCTGATGTTGTTTTTTCTCAAAAAAGTGTCATCTAATATTGTTGTAATATAAATCAAAATCCATTCTTTTTTAATAGATGGACGAAACACATGCTGTCCGTTTGCATTTTGATCCAGCATGTTTTTCGTTTTGAAACCATGATCGAGCCGACGTGTTCAAGCTCCGAGCACTGAGTCGGCACCGAGTGCCAGAAAGATATAGCAGTTCAGGGGCTACACTAGGAGCCTTATGTGCTCTTGGTGAAACCGTACGTGGAAGTGATCAAGATATGCTCGATCTTGCCTCTTCAGGTCACCTAAAGGAACCTATACGAGCCCAAGGCAGTCCTCTGGCAGATCGACATTCGGACAACTTGGGTTGCTCAAGAAGAATCTGTCTTGGAGTGTTCAGATGGTAACCGTGAGTCCATAGCATACTTAACTGAGAGATGATTTCATTTAGCACAGATATGTATAGAGATTTTGAGGATATAAGGATAGTGTACCCACTACTTATATGAGTCGAAGGGTTGGGAAAATGGTCTAATCTTCATGCTTGTAGTTTACTGGGGCCATGGGCAATCCACCAAGTAGGTGTAGCTCTCGAGTCTCTACCTTGTAGAGTCGTGAGGATTTAGTAGTGTTCCCATGTAGCTAACCATCTTCTTGTTAATAGAAATTGTCAGTCAGGTCATTGAACAAGACCTAGTTGTTCCAGCTTCGCCTCGACTCAAGGAAGCCAAATCTTTAGATGAAGCAGCAAAGAGGATGTCGAAATCCAGGCCCTGAAATAAGAGCCCACCTTGATGAGTGTCCCAATAGCCTTGCCCCACTGTTGATGTTGAAATCTTGAGTCTGCTTCTACCGCAGCCGACAAACCAAGCTTAAGCATGAGCTGAAGGCACTACTACATAACGCTTCAATAGGGGCGGCTCAAAAGCCACATTAGGGGCGGTTTTCGTAACCGCCCCTAATCTTCCGTTCCTGATGGTTTTTTGCGGTAGGGGGGGGTTGGTGATGCAACCACCCCTACTTGTATGAGCCGCCCCTACATAAACTGTATGAAATCGTATTTTCAAAATTCAAAAAAAAAAAATACCAAAACATTTTTATTTTTTCGGGAGCACCCCATCGCTTTTGCGCCCGCCATGAAATTGCATTTTCAAAATTCAAAAAAAAATACCAAAACATTTTTATTTTTCGGGGAGCACCCCCATCGCCTTGCGCCCACCCGTCTCTCGTTGGAAGTCGCAAGTCGCGCATTTTTTAAGATAGAATCGCGCGCTACGCGGCCGGCGGGATTCGAACCCGCGACCTCGTGCTTGCGCGCGACCCCACCCTACCACTGCACTACACACTCACATGTGTCCATATCCCATTCCGCGTCCCCACATATTATACAAATCCGAGTGTAAATTGATTATTTGAGGCCCTAAATGGATTCAAACTAAAAAGTGGTCAACTACAAAGTTTCATAACTTTTCGAGATCTACATTTCATATGTAGAAAGTTTTTTTTCATCCGAGGTCGTTACTTAAATTTGAATTTCAAATTTGAGACATTTCAACACAACTTTTGCATGCCTAGATGATTTCAAAGTAAAAAGTGGTCAACTACAAAATTTCATAACTTTTCGAGATCTACATTTCATATGTAGGAAGTTTTTCCATCCGAGGTCGTTTACTTAAATTCGAATTTCAAATTTGAGACATTTGAACACGACTTTTGCATGACTAAATAATTTCAAAGTAAAAAGTGGTCAACTACAAAGTTTTATAACTTTTCGAGATCTACATTTCATATGTAGGAAGTTTTTTCATCCGAGGTCGTTTACTTAATTTTTAATTTTTAGTGTCTCGTTTCAAAATTCGGGATCTCACTTTGTAGGGGACGCCTCAATATAGAGCTGCCCCTATTGCGGACTACATTAGGGCGGCTGGATTGAACCGCCCCTAATAATAGTAGGGGCGGCTCGTAACACCGGCCGCCCCTAATGTAGTCACCGTAGGGGCGGCTCGTATGGTGTTCCACTGTAGGGGCGGCTCGTAAAATGAACCGCCCCTAATGTAAATGCTGGCGTTCTCTTAGTAAGCTTTTGTAGTAGTGAGACGCTAAAAGCCGAAAAGTATTCGACCTTAGAACAAGGGAAGAGTGTTATCGTGCCCTCCCCTCATGGTTATTTAGCTAGAAAGTCTAAGGTGAATATATTCGAGAGATTTATTGTAGTAGCTTTGTTGATGCGTGAGTCTTGACCATTCTCCCACTCTGAAGCTACCTCCAAATAAGCCTTCGACCTCCAGGCGAGCTAGAAGTGATGAAAGATGCACGAGTGGCCGTTCACCGCCCCGCAAGCGGGTGCCTTCGGTGTGCCCCGGCCCGGGACGCCTCTAAGGGGCGTCGGGGCGCCTCGAGAGACGTCGCCCCGCTGATCGAGGCTATGGACTGGCGTGCGATTGTCGTCTTGCGACAGGCCACGAGCTGTCTTCGCCCCATCATGTGCGGCAGCTGACCGCACCATCATCGACGACGCAGGGGAACCCCCTTCGCTGCGGTATCTCCACTTCTAGGTAATGTGGATAGCCGCCCCGGGGTGGAGGCCTTTGTTGTCTAGAGGAACATGGACCTCGGCACGGCTGGTGAGATCTTCTCCCTTGTTCTTGTCACACTTCGTGGTGCTGCCACTCTGGAGGAGCTCCTGGCGCACCGTTCCATGAAGTTTAAGGTGTCTGTGAGCGCGGCCGGCGAGCGTCGGCAGGGTGGCCTTTCTTGCATTGCTATGCAGGAAGGCAGAATGCAGTGTGTTCCTGAGCCCACAATGGACGAGAGTCGTCTCGGAGGCTCAAAGAACGGGAGTTTGATCCTATGCCGGTGGAGGTGGAGGCAGGCCCCAAGAGGCCGATGGCACTTCTGCGATCTTGGGGCTCATCCACGACGAGGCTCACGCTTGGGTGGACGCGGGCTTTCGGGGCCTTGCGCCAGTGCTACACACCCTTGCCACGGGATAGCCGGCTAGCGGTCCTCTGCCATTGTCGCAAAATTTAGTTTCCTCTAGAGTTACAACCCTCTAAGCTCCGCTGTCGTAGCCGGTGCTTTGTGTTAGTGTGCCCCACCTTGTTAGCGCCCATGCATCTCGCTAGGGCGCTCGTAAGGTTGTAATCAAACATTCCTTTTTCTCTTAATGCAGAACGGGCCAAAGTGCCTGGTTTCAAAAAAAAAGAAAAAAAGGCCGGCAATGGTTCTTGCAATGGACCTGTGTCTCTCAGTCCCGAGGAGGGCGGTTCGGGCCCAACCCCACCAGGGCTACCGGAGCTGGTTGGGGGATCACCTCCGATCCCTGGTGGCTTGGGGTGCGATGCCCTTAACACCATGGGGGGCGATGCTTCTACCACCATCTGCTCTGACACTGTGCCTGTGACGGTTGTGGGCGCGGCAGGGCTACCAGACGTCACCCAGCCACAGGTTCTCGTTGACGTCCTCGACCCGGCTAGTCTGCCATCATTGGGCGACGAAGATGCTGCCATCATCGGTCCTCTGTGCCTACCCTCGTTGGATGGTGAGGCGGAACCGAAGGTGTTCACCCCAAGAAGGATGCTAGCCAAAATCAAGGAGATCTGTGTCCCGTTGGGGACTCCTCTCATTCCAGCTGGACCACGACTCAGGAGTTCGCGGATGCCAATTCCGGAGCACTCGCTTAGGCGGAGTGGACGAATTGCGGCTAGACCGCGGGCGGCAAATGCGATGCTGCAGGCACAAAAGGTGTTGCTTAGGAGTGCATGTCTAAGAAGAAGCAGCCGATGCTGACATCGAGAGAAAGTTCGTTGAAGCTTTCAAAGGAGACATGACAGAGCGGAAACTTGGCGGAGGCTAGGAATTCTCCTTGCCAGGGGTTTTGATGTCTCGGCTATGGACCTAAATCTAGCCGGTTTGGGGGGTGATGACTTGATCTAATCAAGTTGTTCTTGTGCAAATTTCTTTCCAATGTAATCGTATTTGTTGCATCTAGTAGTTGTTAGGGGTTGGTTCCTTGATAACCACGGTGTTACCATGTAATATTTCGAATGTTGCAGTGTATTGTAAAACTCATTCTCGCTTAATGAAAAACACACTTCGGCGTGATCTCCAAAAAAATAGAACGAAGGAACCAAAATCACAACATCAAGATAGAAATCCCAGAGGGCATTAGGAGGATTGGGCCTCCTCTTCCCAACAAAAAACAACAAGTGCTTACACAAATTTCATCAATTTGTGGACCCTCTCACTCACTAGCAACTAGAGAAGGAAATCCTAAAAGGATGAAGCGAAAATGCAGGAATAAGAGGTAAAGATGGGAGGGGGCTACCATCTTCTATATATACAACCTATTTTATATCCCCAAACTGCCCCCTAGCTACTAAGTGAGGCAAACAACATAACCAAGGGTAATATGGTCCGACTCGAGATAAATTAATCTAACGGCCACAATGCCCTCTCACCGGTAGCTTCGCTTCGATGCGAACTCCCCGATGCCGCCACGTGCCGTCCTTCCGCCTTGGAACCTCCGCGCCGTTTTGAGGCCCAAACCCGTGAAACCTACCGCTAATGATTTTGAGGCCCAAACCACCAAACCATGCCACGATAGCATACCTTGTGTCCCCGCGACCGACATGTGTCACCGTCGTCCTTCACCACCCGGCGCCAAGTCTTCTCGAGCCGTGCGCTTTCGATTTGCACGTCCGCCGTCTTGACCCGGTCACGGTCACTCCACATGTCCTTGCACTTGTCGATGTCCCAAAGTGTCAGTCACTACGGCTGGCCACCCGGCGATCTAGTCGCCCGGTCCAAGCCTCACGTCCGCCCTTCACTGCTCCCGGTCCGTCGACACAACACGTCCTCCTTGGCCTTCACCTCGCCATCGACCACCATCTTCGAGCTCAACACTTGTAGTTATTAACCATGTGTTCGCACATTGGTAGTAATGTTGTTGTGGTCCTTCAATTGGTAAGCCCTCTAGTCCTAAGACATGTAATTGTACACAAGCCTTCCCATGGTGTTTAGAGATGATGTTTCTCTTTGTTGGATTGAACTCAGCATAGGACCAAGTCATTAACATTGAAACTATGGCCACACATATTTCATGATAGTGTTGTAAGCCCGAATAGTACTTAGCCAGACAAATGAGCATAACTTCTCTTGCTGCATAAAGCTAGTTGACAACATCTTGTATGGTTCCTCTGACTCATCTTCATTGTAGGTATGGATCTCGGGGAATGTTGGCGTTTCTTAACGCAAACAGAAAGAGTTCCGCAAGCGCACGGAAATGCCATTGTAGCTTTCACCCGAAAGTATTCAGGGTATCATATTTCCACAGGGAAGGAATGGTGTAAATGTTTCTAATATGAACATGGACACGATAACATGACTATGCAACAGACCAAAGTTCATAACAGGGATATAACATGATAAGTAAGGATAACTTGACACACACATTCGAGCAATCTCAAGGATAAAGAAAACCCTAAACTGGAGCAAGGCATATCCTGAATAGCTATGTTAGAGAGTAGGTATACTACATGCTTGTACCATTAGAGATTCTAAGTTAAGATAGCCATGGTCATTGTTGACTTACTTCCGGCACCGGCTTATACAGTGCGCGGTACCTCCCGCTTCACGGCTCTACACCGACCACGGACGTGGGGATTACTAAGGACGGACAGGTCGTCACCACCACCGCCTACCACCTCAACCGCACGCGTAGCCAAGGCAAACGAAGGCAACCCCTAGCCTAGACACCACGCCCAAGCTATTGACTACTACTCTAGCGTGTAACAAGGCTTACAGGGCCCCCAGGGGTCCTTCTACTAGAGCATCCGCCACGAGGACGAACGACGATCCCGCAAACCAACAATGACCAAGACCAACTCAAAGTAGAACTCTACATCACAACTTTGATTTGGTCTAAACATGTATGTATAATACTTTAAGCATAAAGTTCTATATGACAAGATCATAACATGAAAACTATATACTAGTTCATATGCTAAGATCATATCATAGGAACTATACTCTAGTTCATAAGCGTAGCTATATTGATAAGTAAAGAACAAGAACAAGATGAAGAACTCAATATTGATCATACCGAATACCTCCAAGATGTTCTTGATCTCCATGTATAAGCCTTGCCAAGCTCCTACTACAAACTACTAAAAGATAAAAAGATACAAGTGGAGGAGAATGGCTCTTGTGTGGTGTGTGTTTGAATGAAGGAAGAGCATCTCCTTTTATAGGTGAAGGAGAGGGGGCTCTTTGGAAGATGTCCCTCCCCACATGGAAAGACCTAAACCGACCTCCCTACAGGCGGTTTGAATAAAATATTCACCGAAGCATCCGCGAAACCGCCTTGGTAACGTCGGTTGGAGGCGGCCCGTGAAAGATGGGCTCGAACGACCTAGTTGGGAGTCCGGCGGACCGATTGCACCGGGCCCGCCGGGCCGGGGAGCTAGCACCGTTCACAACCGCCTTTGGCATGTGGGCTTGTGGACCGGCCTTGATCCATAATACGTAGGTGTTTTGGTCCATTTCATTCCTGGATTGGGCTTTCTCTACGCGCCCTTTGATTGCGCATCTCCGGAATGCGTGTTCAACTTTGCGCTTTGTTCTTTTTCTTCGTGCATTTCCACTTGTTTTCGGCGTTTGTCCTGCAAAACATGTTTTCTCGAGAAACAAGTGGAACGGGGTCATAGCACATGTATATGTGTCATAAGTATGCTTGTTTCTCCGGATTTGGATAAAAATTGGCGGTATAAAATGGTTGATAACGACTGCCAACAGGGAACCATAATCTAGATCTATAAGTAGTACTACCTCAGCCTCATACACCATGAAGAAAGGCATGAATACGGTGGATCATTTGAGTGTACAGAGGCTCCAGAGTACCGCCAATGGTAACTCTATTACCCATTTGCTTGCAAACTTTTTCGAGTGTACGAAGATCTGAGGCTTTATGCCTTGTAAGATCATAATGTTGGACCAGTCAACCTAGTCATTTGTACGTGGGTGTGCCACTCCTATCCAATCGAGGCGTATGTTGTAGTCATCATAGAATTAGAGGAAGGCTTTGCTGATGACCTAACTATTGTTGTCACTTGTCAGTGATGGTATTGTTAGTTATTTCTATTGATAGATGATGTCCATAAAGAACTTTACGGTTTCCTCTACACTAATCTTGACGATTGGCTTGGCTTCAATCCACTTGAAGAACTAATCATCATAACAAAGGGGTGGTTGTATCCCCTAGGTACTGTTTTGAGGGGACTACCCATGTCAAAGCCCCAAAAAAGAAAGGGTGATTCAATTGGTATCACTTGTAGCTCCTAAGACATCATGTCTCCCGAGCATAATACAGAACCGATGGGATTTACATCGACTAGGGGAGTCGGCCAGATTCCTAACTAGTGCCCATCACATCGTGTGATCTCTAGAGACTGTCGAGCAGATATCATGTAGCAATTGCTTCCCCTTGTAGTGAGATATACAACACTGAAGATTCCACCAGATGTTCTTCTAAGTCTCATCCTAGACTATGACACAAACATTATGTGAGGAATTTGGTGATGCATGGCATTTATGGGTTTCTATATCGATATACAACTTACCCAATGCCTCATTGATGAAGAATACTTGTCAAATATGACTTCCCTTGAAGCATTGCTAACTAGGATAGAACTAACCACTTTGGAAGTTTCTATGATGTAGAGGAGCAATGGCTCATTGGGCAATAGGTAAACCTACATTGGGTATGGTCTGAAAATTTGTCAACCCATCAAGGGCTTCTTGAGCCTTAATAGTCCACTACAACATGTTTAACTTGAGTAGGATGTACAAGGCCATGCCCTTCTCGCCAAGTCAGGACGTGAATTGGCTCAGAGTTTGCATACACTCTCTAAACTTCTGGATGTCCTTGAGACTAATGGGGGTATCTTGATGTAGTGTCAATTTCTCTGAGTTAGCCTTGACTCCCACTCAGAAATGATCAAACCAAGTAACTATCCCAAAGGGACTCCGAAGAAGCAGGTTAAGTTTCATGTTGAAGCGCCTTAGGTTCATGAATGTCTGCTCCAAGTCATTGATGAGCTCTTCCTTCTCCATGGAATATTTGATGACCATGTTGTCCATGTAAGTTTCACATTCTTGCCAATATGAGTCTGAAAGCAACACTATAATAATTAGCACCTGACACTCTTTAACCCAAAAGGCAAGCGAAAGATTCCAAGAGGTGTGATGAACAAATTCCTAATTAATGTAGTCCTCATCTTTCATCTTTGTCTAATGATAACATGAGTAGATGTCAAGGAGACAAAATCATGCAACTAGCGGTGGATCTTTATTGTACCCACTAAGATATATCTAAGTGTTGTTGACACAAAATTTAGTCAAACACCGAAGCACTAGAACATGTGGGTTTTAGAAGTAGAACATCGTGGCGCTGCCTACGAAAACCTCCTTACCTTGTTTCAAAAACCCAGGTAACCCGGTTTCTGAGGGGTTTCCCTCAAGAGCTAGTGACTCACACTTTTTTTGTGTCTAAGTATACACGCTAATGTAGAAAGGGAAAATATCATGCTTATGTGACAAAGAACGACTAGTTTACGATCAAACTAGCTAAGGTCATTGAAGTTTAAGCTCTCTTCTTGGGTTAAAAAAAAAAGCTCATTGAAGCTCATTAGATGAATACCAAGTTAAGGTTGGAAGAGATTAGAGCTTAGAGGTAAAAAGGTAAACTAGATTGATTCGGTTTGCTTGTATACCCTCAATTGGTTGTGGTCCTTATATTTATATGGTGGGAAGGACTTTCCCCGAGTACAAGTTGAATTTACATCAACACTCAAGAAATATGAGTTCCATCTTGGATTAAGAGAAATTGGACCTAAAACGATGTATTTAAACCTGGTTACCTAGTTTTCGGTGCACATTTCAAAGGACATAATTCTCTCATCTAGTCTCCAAATTGGGATTTTCCACTTACATTTCAATCATCACGACGAGATCTATGAAGTAATCGAATACATTTTATCATTGGAGCTCATCTTCAAAACTGGGTGACCTAGTTTGTGAAACCTTCCTATCAAGATTTCTAGGTGACCCTCGAGTAGATATCATGTAGCAATTGCCTCTCCTAGTAGTGAGATATACACCCACTGAAGGATTCCAATAAATGTTCTTCTAAGTCTCATCCCCACTACTATAACACAAACATTATGTGAGACGTTTGGTGATGCATGACATTTATGGGTTTCTATATCGATCGCCAACTTAGCCGATGCCTCGTTGATGAAGAATACTTGTTATTTGCCTTCTAAATATGACTTCTCTTGAAGCATTGCTAACTAGGATAGAACTAACCACTTTGGAAGTTGCTATGATGTAGAGGAGAAATGGCTCATTGGGCAATAGGTAAACCTACATTGAGTCTGGTCTGAAATTTTTTTCAACCATTAAGGGCTTCTTGAGCCTTAATAGTCCACTACAACATGTTTAACTTGAGTAGGATGTACAAGGCCATGCCCTTCTCACCAAGTTGGGAGGTGAATTGGCTCAAAGTTTGCATACACTCTCTAAGCTTTTGGATGTCCTTGAGACTATTGGGGGTATCTTGATGTAGTGTCAATTTGTGCGAGTTAGCCTTCACTCCCACTTTCAGAAATGATCAAACAAAGTAACTATCCCAAAGGGACTCCGAAGAAGCAGGTTAAGTTTCATGTTGAAGCGCCTTAGGTTCGTTAATGTCTGCTCCAAGTCATCGATGAGCTCTTCCTTCTCCATGGAATACTTGATGACCATGTTGTCCATGTAAGTTTCACATTCTTCCCAATCTGAATCTGAAAGCAACACTATAATTAGCACCTGACACTCTTTAACCCAAAAGGAAAGCGGAAGATTCCAAGAGGTGTGATGAACGAATTCCTAATTAATGTAGTCTTCATCTTTCATATTTGTCTGATGATAATCTGAGTTGATGTCAAGTAGACAAAATCATGCAACTAGCAGTGGATTTTTATTGTACCCACTAAAATATATCTAAGTGTTGTTGACACAAAATTTAGTCAAACACCGAAGCACTAGAACATGTGGGTTTTAGAAGTAGAACATCGTGGTGCTGCCTGCGAAAACCTCCCTACCTTGTTTCAAAAACCCAGGTAACCCGATTTACAGGGGTTTCCCTCAAGAGCTGCTGACTCACACTTTTTTTGTGTCTAAGTCTACACGCTAATGTAGAAAGGGCAAATATCATGCTTATGTGACAAAGAATGACTAGTTTACGATCAAACTAGCTAAGGTCACTAAGTTCGCTCTCTTGCGGGTTATAAAAAAAGCTCAATGAAGCTCATTAGATGAATACCATGTTAAGATTGGAAGATATTAGAGCTTAGAGGTAAAAAAGGTAAGCTAGATTGATTCGGTTTGCTTGTGTACCCTCAATTGGTTGTGGTCCTTATATTTATATGGCGGGAAGTGTATATTGAAGTGTTCCCGGTGCTCCTGGACCCGGCCATACTATAGCTCGTCACCCTGGCTACCCCTACGGGCGGGCACACTCCAGCTGCTCCTCTGGGCGGGCGGGCCATATCTGGGTGGCCATGGGCGACCGGCTGCTCCTCCTGTGGGCGGGTAGCGCTTCGGCAGCGTCTACACTTGCTGTGTCCAGCCTCCAGCAGCGCCGGCCACCGAGGCGGTGGCTCCTGTGGTTGCTGCACCTCCAGCGACGCCACCAGCACCGCCCCCTGCAGCTCTAGCGGCTCGGCCACCAGCTGCTCCTGTGACCCGGCCTGTGACTCGCTCATAGACCGGCTCCCTCCACACCGTCCAGTGCTACGGCTTCTCCGCCTCCGTCGCCTCACCCATCCCGGCGAACTATCGCAGTGCCCTCACCGATCCTAGTTGGCGCGCTGCGATGGCTCGATCGACAACGCGGCACTTGGCGCATCGTACCTCGACCACCTGGTGCGAACATTGTCAGCGGCAAGTGGCTGTTCAAACATAAGCTCCACTCCGATGGCTCCCTCTCTCGGCACAAGGCGCGCTGGGTTGTCGCGGCTTCTCGGGGGGAGGCCGGCATCGACTATGACGAGACATTCAGCCCGGTCGTCAAGCCGGCCATGATCCACACCATCCTCAGCAGTGCTACATCCCGAGACTGGCCCATACGCCAGCTCAACGTGAAGAATGCCTTGCTCCACGGCAACCTTGAGGAGACCGTCTACTGCGAGCAGCCGAAAGGCTTCGTTGACCCCGCTGCCCCTAACTCTGTCTGTTTGCTGCAGAAGTCCTTGTATGGACTTAAGCAGGCGCCGCGAGCTTGGAACCAACGCTTCTCCAACTTCATCTGCAGCATCGGCTTCACCACATCCAAATCGGATGCCTCCCACGATTCGTCTACAAGGCTGGAGACGACATGGCCTACCTCCTCCCTCGTCGATGACATCATCGTCACCGCGTCATCACCGGCTCTTCTCCGGCCGCGTCACCTCCGCCTCTCCTCGAAGTTTGCCAAGATGGACCTCGGTGACCTCCACCACTTCCTTGGCATCTCGGTGGCGCGGGACAACGATGGACTATTTCTCCCAGCGACGGTACACCGTTGATCACCTCCAACACGCTGGTATGTCCGAATGCCACTCGGCGGTCACTCCGGTGGATGCTCGGACCAAGCTGTCGCTTCGAGGGAGCTCTAGTAGCCAACCCGTGAGTACGGGAGCCTCGCTGGTGCTCTCTAGTACCTCATTCTAACCAGGCCGGACCTGGCATATGCTGTCCAACAGGTCTGCCTCTTCATGCACGACCCTCGCGAACCGCATCTTGCGCTAATCAAGCGCATCCTCCGATACGTCAATGACTTACAGCCTACTCCGATGCCGACCGGGCTGGCTGCCCGACACGCGCCGATCCACCTTCGGCTTCTGTGTCTACCTTGGCGACAACCTGGTGTCTTGGTCTTCCATGCGTCAGACGACCGTGTCTCGTTCCAGTGTCGAAGCGGAGTACCGTGCAGAGGTCCATGCTGTTGTTGAGTGCTGCTGGTTGCGTCAGCTACTACAGGAGCTCCACATCTCCATCCCGCTTGCGACGGTTGTCTACTGTGATAATGTGAGTGCTGTTTACATGGCTGCCAACCCCGTCCACCACCGGCGCACGAAGCACATCGAGATCGACATCCACTTCGTCCATGAGAAGGTCGCTCTAGGAAAGTTCTGTGTCCTTCATGTCCCATCTTCGTACCAGTTCGCCGATATCATGACCAAGGGTCTGCCTGTCCAACTCTTTACTGATTGTCGGACCAGTCTATGCGTCCGTGATGCTTCCGCTACGACTGCGGGCGGGTATTAGGATATGTATATATCAGGATCAATTAGAGACTGATTAGTGACTATGTGGTGATTCCCTCTAGTCTATTTCATTCTACAGGAAGGTCTTGCATTGAGTACAAGTTGAACTTACATCAAATTCTAAAGAAATATGACTTCCATCTTGGATTAAGACAAATTGGACCTCAAACGATGTATTTAAACCTGGGTACCCAGTGCACATTTCAAAGGACATAATTCTCTCATCTAGTCTCCAAATTGGGTTTTCCACTTACATTTCAATCATCTCGACGAGATCTATGAAATAATGGAATACATTTTATCATTGGAGCTCATCTTCAAAACTGGGTGACCTAGTTTGTGAAACCTCCCTATCTAGATTTGGTGGTAACCCGGAAATTATCAGTTTTGGTCGCCAACAAGTGTCTTATTGCTTTTAACCTCTTTTGTGTGTTAGTCACCCATGTTCTACTTGCTAGTCTAATATATAAGCATTACACTAGCTTATAAGCCTTGTACCATTGGGTTAGGATCAGAGCCTATCTAAGGTCCCAGTAGATATGGGCTTGGCTCTTAGCAATCTTTGCGATTAGGTGATAAAAACAATTAAAATGGATTCATAACAGCCAAAAACAGGTTTGCACTCTACTCTACTTTAGCTATGAACAAGCATATGAACAATTATGCTTGTCCAATTATTTGAGTATTAGACCTTTTTGAAATACCTGATCAAGACTCTGACTAGGCTCATTAGGCTTGGTAATAGAGGCCTTCACCAAAGTAGAGTAATAAACCTTCTGTGTAGAATTTCTATTTGAGTTTCTATTTGTGTTATACTCCTCAATTTCATCAATGTAGGCAACCCGAATCCTTGGATACCTGCCAAACAGCCCCACCATGTTACTTCCAGTATAGCATCTCACAAATGTGACATCTAAAAGACAGTAAATAAATGAAGTAAAACAATTGTAGTGACAATAATCTGTAATGCATGTGCCGTGGACACTGCATGCAACAATTAATTGTAAACAATAAGATGAGACAAATATTTGCAGTGTGTATATGGATTAGAAGAAAATATTTACTCCATGATCAAACTAAGGACGGATAAGCATCCCAATGTTCTTGTTGACACCCAAAATGTTTGAATAAACAAGCCACAACGAGTTGGCCCATTCGGCTTAGCTGGGTCTTCGAGCTGGCTAAGCTAGGTCCCCAAACCGGCTAAGCCGACCTGGCCAGGTTCCTCAAAAGCAATGACGGACTTCACCATTGCGTTCCTCTCGTCGTGCTGTTCGGAAAATATATATGGTTTGTCTCATTTGGAGTCCGGGTGAATTAATTACAAATTTTGGGAGATTGATCAACTAGACCCCAAACATGTATGTACTATCCAGAAATTTTTTGTGTGTACCTACCAGCGAGTTGGTTTACACTGATTCCGAACTGATTTGATTCCTAATTGGCTTTTGGACGAGTTTTATGATTGGAAACATATCTAAGTCGGTTCCTGAGGGGATAAGACCACCCCCATCTATAAATATAGAGGTTCATGCCTTATTTGATCCCATCTACATCCAATTGATCAAAAACCCTAAAAACTCTCCTTTGTCCTAATTTTCTCTCATCTCAACCCTCTACCTTGCTGTCCGACAACTTTCTCAATGAATTTCGCGGGCATCCTAGGCAGCCTTGCTAGTCCTAGGAGACTCGTCGCGTGCGTCCTCCTCACGGATCTCTCCAGAGGACGTTCTGAGGTCGTTTCAGCTAAAACCGAGCTTCACATCGGCCTTATCGATCTCTAGATCAGTTTAGCCGGTTATGCTGCGGTTCTTGCCATTTTTGCAGGTTGTGTGCAACCTCTTGGGGCGTCTAATGCCCATTGGTGTGTTGGGGTGATCACCAATTCGTGTCAACATACTTTTTGGTGACTCTGCTGGGGATTACAAGGCGTAAGTTACATTTTGAATCTGATTCCAGTACCATGGGCAACGACGGTGACATGAGCAAGAAGTCTGAGGTGCATGAGGACAACATCCTACATCCTACCTTTGTTGATGAGCTTCCTGATGAGTTGAAGGCTAAGCTACAAGAGCAGATGGAACCCGTCACGCCCGTTCTGGATAGCTGTGTCAAGGATCATCATAATTGGGTGGAACAATACAAACAATTGATCTATGATAAGCTACCGGCTGCCGCTACTTCAGAAGTTGAGGTAAACAAAGAAAAACCTAAATATGATGATTCTTACCCTCAACACGCTGATTATGCTGCCATGCTTGAAGGTCATAGAAAAATATAGATTCTAATTTTAGTGCCAGCCTAAAATTGGCCAAGTCGACTTGTCAAGTCGGCCAAGCCGACTCTTAGGTTTTCAGCATGGGAAGTTGGTATAAAAAATATTTTAAATTGGTCTATTTCTGTCCTTGACAATGGTAGTACCGATTTAGAAGATTGGAGAAGTCCTTTGTTGTCCTTTTGCAGGATCCTAGCATCAAAGTTGACAAAAGCAATTGGCGGCTTGCTTTCAAGTATACGTTGCATGACGGTGAGCTTTATCGAAGAACCGCTGAAGATTTGTTGCTGAAGTGTTTAGGGATTGATCAAGCAACAAAGTGGCTATGGGAGAAGTCCATGCAGGAATTTATGGTACGCGTCAATCGGCCCCGAAGATGAAGTGGTTACTGAGACGGGTTGGTTTTTATTGTCCCACTATGATGGCCAATTATTTTCGCTACTACAAAGGATGTGAGGAGTGTCAACGGTTTGGGAATATTCAGTTGGTGCCTACTACCATGCTTCATCCTATCATCAATCTGCCTTTTTGCGGTTGGGGGCAGGTTTCATTGGTCAATTAAATTCATCCTCAAACTTCAAAGGGACATAAGTTTGTCTTAGTTGCTACCGACTACTTTAATAAATGGTCGGAAGTAGACCCATTGAAGAGTATGACACATAAAGAGGCAATTGAGTTCATCATCGAGCACATTATTCATAGATTTGACATTCCTCGAGACATTAACTACAGATCAAGGGGCTTCATTTATGGCGAAGGAGGTAAAGGATTTTGCCAAATCATATAAGATTAGGATGCTCAATTCATCTCCATATTATGCTCAAGCTAATAGTCAGGCTGAATCTAGCAAAAAAAAAAAAAAAAACTTTGATCAAACTTATTAACAAGAAGATAGATGACAATCCAAGAAGATGACATGAAGTCTTGTTAGATGCTTTGTGGGCTCATCGCATATTGAGGCATGTGCTACTTAAGTCATCCCTTTTGAGCTGGTGTATGGTCGGGGAGGCCGTGTTACCCGTTCAAGTAAATTTGGATGCATACAGGTTTGTTAAAAAATGATTTATCCGCTGTTGTGCATCATGATTTAATGATGGATAATGTCGACAAAGTAACCGATAAAAGATTAAGAACTTTGAAGAAGACTGAGAAAGACAAAGCCCGTGTTGCAAGAGCCTACAACAAAAAAGTGAAGAGAAAATCGTTTCAAATTGGAGATCTAGTGTGGCAAACTATATTACCGATCGGGACGAAGAACAATCAGTTTGTCAAGTAGTCACCTAATTGGAAGGGTCCTTACAAAGTGATCAAGGTAATCTTCGGGAATTCGTATGTGCTTGAAACGATCAAGGTGCATGTCTCCCGAAGGCAATTAACGGGAGACATCTTAAAAATATTTCTCAAGTGTTTGTCAAGAGGCTTAGGCCCCGTTTGGAAGTTGATATTGAGGGCTGGAATCGGGAATTGGCATTGAGTAACCCCCAATTCAGCTGTTTGGACATCTTTGGTATTCGTGGCCGGAATTGGGCTCGAATGCCACGGGGCATTCACCCAGCCAGCGCAAGCCCGCTCCCAATTCAGAGGCTTCCCCTCCGTATTGCTCGGTATTGGACTCCCGGTACCCCTTCGTCTTCCCCTCGTGAAAGAAAAACACCGCTCCTCTGCCGAGCCGGCGCCGCTCTCCCGTGCCCCCTCCGCCAGCCCTCCCGTGCCCCCTCCCCTACCTCCTCTCCGGCGAGCCACGCCGTCCTCCCCTACCTCTTCTCCGGTGAGCCGCGCCGCCCTCCCCTGCATCTTCTCTGGCGGCGCCGCGGACCCACTTCCCTCCTCTAGATGGGCGCGGCTCCCCCTTTGCATCTTTCGGGCGGCGGCGCCCGGACCCACCGCTCCTCCTGCCGAGCCGGCGCCGCCCTCCCCCGCATCTTCTCCGGTGAGTTTGGATGGCGCTGCTGGCTCCCGCCTCCTTCCTCCTCTCCGATGGCGCCCAGCCCCTTCCTCATCCCGGAGACACGGCCAGCGGCGGCCCCTTCCTCATCCCGGATGGCGCTCGCTCGTGTCGGCGCCTACGCCGAGTGCCTCTCATCGGACAGATGAGGAAGGGATGAAGATGGACCAGTTCTCAATTCGCTGGTGTGTGCATCCAAACACGGGTGGATTTTTCCATCTTGTCAAATTCCATCCACCAATTTCAGCGCCATCCAAACGACAGCATTGGTATTAAGCCCAATACCAAAGCTAGGCAGATTTGGTATTGAGCTCAATTCAATACCAAGCCTTCCAATGTCTACTTCCAAACGCACCCTTAGTGATCTCCAAACAATGGCTGATGCATGCATCGCCCTTAGAACAAAAATGGTTGATATTTTATATCGCCCTTAGCTGCTAAACAGCCGGCGTGGTGGTGGATATCGTTGTTGTTTAGTTTTCTTGTTTTAGGTTCGAGCATCCCTCGCCTGAAAACAGCGGGCATATGTTGACATCAAAATATCCGAATAAACAAGCCATATCGAGCCGGTCCATTCGGATTAGCTGGGTCTTTGATCCCATCTACATCTAATCGATCAAAAACCCTAAAAACTCTCCTTTGCCCTAATTTTCTCTCCTCTCAACCCTCTACCCTGCTGTCCAGCGACTTTCTCGGCAATTTCGCGGGCATACTAGGCAACCCCTCATGTGCGTCCCTCCCGACGGATCTTTCCGGAGGGCGTTCGAGGTCGTTTCAGCCAAAACCGAGCTCCACATCGGCCTCGATCTCTAGATCTGTTTTGCCGATTACGCTGCGGTTCTTGCCATTTTTGTAGGTTGTGTGCAACCTCTTGGGGCGTCCAAGATCCACTGATGTGTTGGGGCAATCACCAATTGGCGTCAACAATACTATAGTAAAGTAAGGATAATGCTTTAACAGCATGGCATATTTTGTCCATTTGCTACAGTACTTTGGCAAGTTGCTGCCATATGAAAAAAAAGCAAACAAAATAATAATGGTTATATGTGGGCAAGCTCTTCTCAATAAAACCCTTTCCCACTATATATCATAGAAGGAGATTTTAATACTATGAGATGAGAAGTAGCTAGCAAAGTAAAGAATAATTACAGATATAGTGACCATTGATTGTTCCTGTTCAAGGCAGTCTCTGTCAGCTTCTGCGACTAATAAAGAGTTGACATTTTTGCGGAATTTGGGGAAAGTTTGGAACTCTCAATTCCTTATCTTGATACATATATACATATACAATACTTTGGGCTGGGTTATTACACAATATTGTGGAACACAACATGGACACAGCCCTTCATTGGAGGCGTCTGTAGGTTTCCATGGTGAAGCTGCTGAGACTGGCCAGGCCGGTTTAGGGATTTTGGCTAGGATGACTTGTTTCCTCAAGTTTTGCAGTGAGTTGATTCACGTGCAATCGGAAGGATCTAGCTCTTTTGGTGTGGAACTCTGTGTCACTTCTGTTTGCCTGTTTCCACTAATAATAAGTAGAGCATTGGCAATGCCATGATAGAGTGTTCTAGGTTTGAAGCTCAGTAAGCATATACTCCCTGTGTCCAAAATAGAATGCAACTATGGGTTGTGTGCTAGTTAAAGTGGTCCATGTCTGATAAAATTTCTAGTGAATGGTATTTATTTGATATCATAAATATTAATATTTAAGATACTAAAACATGACACTGTTAGAATTGCATTCTTTCTTGGGAAGAGGGAGTACTAGAAAAACTGCATGCAAGAGAAATGATGCTCCACAATGTAGTGTTTCTTTTCATTTAAGTGGAAAGACAGATTCACATTTATAATTAAATTAGACTTTTCAATCTTCGATCGAAACTTACCTTGACATTAATCTTAAAATATCATGCGCACGTTGATTGCCTGAACGTTTATAGATTCCATATTGCTGGCAAGATACAACATATGTGAACTTCATGTCAACTAGAGCCTTGCATTGAGAAATTAATTCTGAATCCTCAGACGTCATCAAATCATCTGTTCTGTAGCTTTTCATAGAGCCTTCCATAAGATCTAAATAAAACAATAACGTAAGTTGCTGCATACGGCACAATATGGCCACGTTCAGAACAACATTTATTACAGAGTAGTCGCAATACCATCATCATTGGCCATATCAAGAAAAACCTGAAGCTCCAAAGCTTTTCTATAGTACATCATCCCTCTTACTGTGCAGATAAGAGAAACAATGGCAACAAAAGTTACTGAACCACTGAGCGTGAAATTAACGTAATGTTAATGATGTTCCTAGAGAACAAAAATACAAAGGGCAGCTATTTGTGTGATAGAGCTATAAAGTACCAGTTCTAGTTAGTGTAGGCGCCCTATATGACGCCCAAAGATAGAACTCTTTCAATAATGTTTCATCCATGTGGAGCTCTTCCTCATCCTTGCACCTCACCCTTTCAAGGAAGTTTTTCCATTCATCTTCACAAAAGTTAGTGAAATTAAACCTCAGTTCTAATGTCATCAGAAGATAAAACCACATAAATTCACATGATATATCAACCAAAATGATATGTATAGAGAACATAACCTTGGTAAATCTTTTTGCAAATAGAAAAGAATAGAAACTCCGTCATCATTTTTCTCTTCTATATCATCTAATGAGAAAAGAACGTCTTCGTTGTGGTAATGAGTCAAGATGCTGCAGTTTATAAATTGTTTCAGAAACAAGAACACAGTCAGATTGACTGAAACATATCTCATCTTGTAAAAGTATTTTAGTGAGATCTCTCTCTCTCTCTCTCTTACACACAACTAAAAAAACGTTGAATGGACTAGCCATGGTGAAGCATCTTCAATCCCGTGCTCCGACCATGTGATAACTTCGCCTTCCTATCGTGCGGACTCATCAATCCATCGGCACATCCCTCAAATCTGTGGCCTGGGCACGAGAAACCCTAACGGCTTGCTGGACAGCCATGGGTCTCCCTGCCACTCCACACCCCCTCCCCCCCACCCACCCCCGCCAAGGGCGCCTATCCCTGTCCCGCTTCCGTCATGGCGCCGTCCCACCTCCCCGCCCCACACCTTCTATGGATGCGCTCACTAATTATGGGAATCGGTCTCTCACTCCATAAGTATTTATCACAAACATTCACATACTCTCATGAATGAACACACATGAACAGTAAAAATAGAGACACATTTGTTGACGCAAGCCACACAACTCCCAGTCACTTTCCATTCATTTATAGACTTACAATCATACATGCAAAGAATAACAACGTCATTTCACAAAGCCGTAACTCACTTCATGCAACATTTGACATCTTCTCACAAGCCACTAATAGCCTAGCATCACATCTCGGGCATGCATCCACTGATCCACATACAACCAATTCAGGCAACTTCTCCATGCATCACGCATTCAACATTGATCAATTCTCTTGGCTTTGTTGACCTTTTCTCACCTACAATTCTGCTCCTTCTCGTAGCAACACATGCAGTACCGTTTCACACGACACGTCAACATTCTAGCCATGAACCACCAAAACTTATTTTCTACATGCAACTACTAATGTAAACGTGCAATACTCAAAAGACAACATTAAACACTAACAATCACCCCCTAATCTGGGCATCACCATAGAGCCGCCTCGTCATCACTTGTAGCTCCTACAAGAAGTGCGGAACTCATTCTTCTTTTCTCGGGACATACGGGTATGTTAAGCCTTGGCATCAAGGGTTCCCGACCGAGAGACCCCGACCGATCCTTCTAGGATCGCCGGGGGCCTCGGGGGCAACACCTAGTGGGTGCACTCATGCACACCCTCGGGCCAAGCTTTGAGCACGCTGTCGCCTCTGCTCGGGGCCCGGGGTCCCGACCAACGAAGCAGCGCGCCTAATCCTTAGCTTTATCCCGGCCTTCAGCACCATCCGAAGCCCAGGTGCAAGAAGACGATGCTCTGAGCCGTTGAGGTTCAAGGGTTCCTAGGCACTACCCCTTGGGAGTGGCCCTGCTAGCTGCTCCCTCGATAGAGTCACACACGAGCATGACACAAGAGGACAAAGCTCCTCCGCGGCCTCCGGGGACTCTAGGGCTTCTGGGCCCACATGTCAACCCCTTGAGCTGGCCTCTCTCACCACTGAGAATACTCCAGAAGGTGCGCCCAGGGGAGGCCGGTCCAAACCAACAGAACGACACATAGGGTGTTAGGGCCGGCGGTTGGGCGACTCGAGCTTCTTCAAAGCAACAAGACATCTCAACTACTCCCGAAAGCGCCATGTACCCGACCTACCTCGGAATATGAAGGGAGGTCAGAACCTAGAGGGGGAGGGTGAGCATTCGAGTTTGACAATCCCACTAGAGGACGCATCCAGGGCGATCACTCTACTCCTTCTGTTGGGTAAAGTACTCCAAACACGTCTATTGATGAATACTTAGTCACAAAGTGACTGGTACAACATGTCCGTTACAAAGAGATGCCAAGGGGTATTTATAGGCCCCCCTGGCTTCGTAATTCTAGATAAATGACAAACTTTACAACGACAAGATTTTATATCTAGACTTTCGGCGAAGCCATTCTTGATGTCTTCGCATGCTTCGTCTTGAACTTTCTTTGCATTTCTTGAAAACTCTAGTTGCGAAGGTCTCCTGACGAAGCTTCTCTTCTGGGTTTCTTCTCGCGAAGCTCCGAGTCGTGAAGGTCTTCTCGTCATCTTCGCAGTAATAAATTTTCTAACATGATCATTGTTGCTTGTCTTTCTCCTCTCCTGTGATGACCTTCGTATGAAGCTCTATTACATGATCATACTTCAAAGTTTGGGTTAAGAGTTTATGCAAAACAAAGTTGACCCCCAACACTTCCCAACACCAAGTGCAGAGCAACCCAAAGAGGGGCACCGAGAGTTCCTCCATCACTCCCGTTGTCTTCCTCCTCTCCAACAAGGGAAGACTCCACTGGTTGCGAGGCAACCTTAGGATTAGCACCGAGCTAACCCCCTACCAAATCTCTTCCCGCACTCTGTTGTAACCCACCGATTTTGTAGACTAGCAACACAAGCATCATCAGCTGGTGGACTTAGGGTATCATCAGCCTGAACTAGGATAAACAATTGCATCCTCCCTATGATTCTTGTGTTCTTAGTCTACTCGAGCCACAGGAGACACGTACTCTGACACCGACTCAAACAACAATGCTTTTCGTGGTTCCAATCCTACGACGGTGGGCGCCAAGTAGGGGGCCGCATCAAGTGCGATCCAAGCTCTACAAATAGTACTAGATTCGCTGAGGTACGAGCGAACGGGGGAGCCGACATCCCCGACACTCCATCCGCTATGTGCACAAGGGGCCCCAAGTACACAAGTGAAGGTAACCGACAACTCCGGTACTTCTCCATCTCTTTCTCTTCCTCACTCACTCCCTAAACTAAGCTAGAGCTAAAATATAAAAGTGGGGCTCCTCCTCTTCTTGGTACATGGTGTATCTTGCAAATGATTTAATGATGAATGAGAAGAGTTCTCCCTTTCTTATATAGTGAGTGGAGGTCGATTTTGAGAGGGATATACATGGAAACCACCCAAACCGACTGCATGCCTCCATGCAACCACCAGATGACGATGGCCCTAAGAGGCGTGGTGGGGATGCGAGTGCACCCCTGGTGCGGCCGCACCAAGGTTGGCTCCCCTCGCCACCATCTTCATATGGTCGGTTCCTAGACACTACTATGTCAGTGTTTGGCCCAGATTTGCATGTGAGCTGGCCTTCTCTTTATTTTTTGTGTAGAGTCAGCATTTGCACTTTTCTAATTGCGCACTTTGACTCTTTTTCTATATATTTCATACATGTCCTTCTACAAATGGCAAATCACCAAAACTCATGGAATTCGTTAGTTGTAAACCCTATCACTAAGTTTAGTGTCCATTTGATTGGATTTTATGAGAATGTTCACGGTTGGAAATAGGAGTTAAGGACCACCAACAAGCAATTCGTGGTGACCCACTGAGGAGGTAGCGAGCCCCTAAGCACTGACAGACAGGATCAGGAACTATATGAGTGGTTCAATTGGGAAGATGAGGATCTCGCCTCTAGAGGACATGAACGGGGCACAGAACGACCATAAACCTAGGGTTCTCATGAACTCGCCCGGTAGCATCACGGGCGCGACAATCTTGGACATCGATTCCATTGTCTCTGAGCATGACTCGTGAGCAATGTGATATGGTGGCAAAAACAGCTATGGGGCCAGCGCCTATACAACGGCAAAGATTGTAGGGAGCACCCGACCTCTGGGTCAGGGCCCGGTAGTGTGTGGGGCTCGGGCCGACCTTGGGACTCCTAGATGCTCTGGACCGAGCGACGCCAACCATCGCCCGCCCGATAGGGCCCGACCGCCACCTTTGTCGGGTGGAGGGGCGAGATAGATGCATCGTGGTTCCTCCTCCTCCGCTAGAAGGAGGAAGGAAACTCTAGCGATGCTTCATTGGAGTCCTTCCATTTTCCATAGAGGGGAACGCGACAGACGCATCTAGCATCATGTTGTCGCCCCTTCTTCACTAGGTTCCTTCCGTTCTCATGGATACGACCACCAAGTGGAGGAAGCCAGGCTCACTCGGAGGGAGATGTCGCACTTCACCGTCGCCATGGCCACCCGGAGTTGGATCCGAGAGCAAGGAGAAGGAAGCGGGAGGAAGGGATTGAAGGCATCGTGCCCTAGGGACCTCCCATTATAGCCCATTGATATGCTACGAGTGGTTCCAGGCTAAAAGGCCCCCGGGGAACCATTCAGGCGCCCCTTCAATCCCCGTAGCAATCCTAAGGGCTGTTGCTTGAAGGCGGCCGTGTAGTAAAGGTGGGGCCAGGTGAAGCCAGGCCCAAGATGGCAACGGTGAATTCCCCATTGGGTTTTGCCTTTCCATTCCCATCCGCACGGGGAAAATTTTTCCCCGTCCCATCCCCCCGTCAAGGCTCGTGGGGAGCGTTTACTCCCCATCCCCATCCCCGGCGGGGATTTCGTACCCGACGGAGTCCGCCCCCGTTGCGAGATCAAGCACGGGGAGTAAAGATTCTCGTAGATCGAGAAGGGAGATACAAATAGGAGGGAGTAATGCAGGGCCACAACTTGTTGGCCTTACTCGCAACGAGAAGGAGATGAGGGAGGAGCTCATGAGTACACATCTTTGCATGCGAATGAAACGCTAGGAGCTCGGTGTTAGTCGGTGTGGCATTTGGTGGCAGCTCGATGGGGTGGAACTGGACGGCACAACTATAGTCCATGAGTTAGGGTTGGCTTCATTATATATGGCACCTCAATATGGGCTTTCTATGGGCCAAAATCAGACAGCAACGACGTACATATCGAGGACATGGGGAATCGAGGACGGGAAAGGTTGTACCATACCCGACTGGTCGGACCCGATGGGGATAGTTTTGCACCGTTTAGTCCCCGTGGGGATGATTTTAGTCCCATCCCCATCCCATAATAGGAGATTCCCCACAGGGAATCAGGGATCGGGTCCCCGTTGCCATTTTGAAGCCAGGCAGACACTGACAGTGAGTCAAGTCCTCTCTCCACTTTCCACTAGGTATGCCACCCACTCCGCGCACGCCTCCTCACAGTACTTGAGCAGATCCAACTCCCATCGGGCCTACTGGCTACCATAAACGGCCTGAATCCACGTGCATGAACCTCCACGACCTCTCCACCGGATCCGTTCCATGTGTACCGAGGTCCCATCTCCCAAACGGAGTGGGGCGGTGCGGGAGTGCACCCCTTAACTCCTCCGGCGGGCACGTTGACCCAGTCACCATCAAGTGCCAGCATGAGGCGTTAGGGGGAGAGATGCGCTCAGAAGCCGCCTCTCCCACTGATAAGGCGGCCCCATGATGGCCTCGGGGGCTGCACCGACTCCTTAGATGGAGAAGACCTAACCCCCGATCAACGGCGCTCGGGCAAGGCGCACCCCCAAACTAACTAACTCTCCAAAGTTGGGTCGACCCATGATGGGACTTGACAAAAAAGGAGGGCACCTCTTGTCCTAAGGTTGGCCGGCTCCTAGACAAGTCCATCGAGCCCTCTCTCTAGCCACAAACTCACAGAGCGGGTCGAAAAGGGGGAATCCAACACCACAAGTGCTTGGCCTCGATAACCCGACCACCCCAAGTATACTCGGGAAGATGGCCTCATGAAGGACGTCGGGTTCTTGAGCATGACATATGAGGATAAGCTCCTCCGCAACCTTCAGGGACCTCAAGGCCTCCGGGCCCAAGCGTCAACCCCGCGAGCCAGCCATCGTCGCCACCTCGAAGACTCTAGAAGGTGCGCTGGGGAGGTCGATCCAAGCCGATAGAACCTGATGAGCATTTAGAGTTCAACCATCCTACTAGAGGATGATCCTAGATGATCGCTCCACTTCATGTGCAACCACCTCGACCTCGACAACATGACTAAGACTATGTTAACCATGACTATCTCTAGCACATGGACCATGGGTACCTCGCCCTCATGCTCAACTATCTCGACATTGGCTCAAAGGCTACCATATTGTATGATCTACTCATCAATTTTCTTCTCCAACCACAACATACGCGATGCGTTGACCATTCTGACTACGGGGGATGTCAGATCATCAGCTTCCACCTTCAAATTCTTCTTCAGTCCCACCAGCTGCGACACTCCCACTATGGCTGGCGGGAGTGTTAGATTTGATCATGAATAGGATAGAGTTAGTTGGGATTACAATCCAATGTATCAATTTGACTCCCAAGTCATATAGAATCATAATGCCCAAGAGGCTCAATGCAAATAAAGTATTCCACTAATTATTTTTTGAAACTAACTATTCCACTAATTCTATTCTCCCTTGAGTCACTCCTCACCTAGCATTGCGGAAAAATGCCTATTACCGTACCTCTTTACACTCCTCATCACCGGCCCAACCCCATGCCATGTCATGTTTATTTGAGTGAAGATTAGAAGCATGGTGCCTTCAAAAATTTATAGCAAATTGGAGGCTGATTATTAAGATCTAATGTGTAATTAGTGTAAAACATCATTAGCTCTGCATCATATATTTTAGGAGTAAGTTGGACCTGGTGGTTGACCACTATTTGTGCCAATATGACATTATGGTCTCGGTTGTAGGACCATTTGATAGGTCGTGCCTATGATAGCTATATCATGTGCATGTTTGAACCATGTAATAGTTACTCTTGCCACTGGCCACTCGTCGTGATGTTTGAACCATGTCTCTAATAGGGATATGGTATATCTCATAACAAATGATAAGGCGAGGCCTAGGCAACAAGTGTTCTTGAACATCATTAGTGTGACGCTTGATCATGAGCTCATGTTCCTTCATCATAGTATTATACTAGGAAGCTTTAGTCAATGATTTTGGAAAGACTCAAGAATTAGTGTCAAGACAACACAAGGGACAGGGCGCTAGATTGAAATTAAAGGAGATTTTAGCAAAAAAAAAAAGAAGCTAGGTGTTGACACCTGTTATAGCATAATATTATAAGTCAATTAACATGAAATAAAGGCTCAAGTTGGATATCAACATAAGTCTAGGGGTCTAACTAATATATTTCCACGAGTTTGGGTATTATGTGACTTTGCAGGGACTAATAGATAAAAACAGAGAAGATCGATGAGAATCGGAAGAGTTTACATCCCATATGATGACAAGACTTAACCGTGAAGTAACTCAACCCAAAATGTGGACTAAAACACTCTAGAAGATACCAGAAGACACCAGAAGAGACGGGAGACCTAGGGCTCAACCCCCTGGCGGCCGCCAAAGGCCTTTAGGCCGGCCGCCAGGTGGGTCCCACCTGTCAGCCTCACCTTTTTATGTCAGTTTACCACCGACCTTGAGGTTGTATCTACACTGTTATTGAAGGTCAGTTTGATCCAAGGGTCCCTGTTTATCGCCAAGTCCTATATAAGAAGACCACCTGACCCCAGGGTGAAACCCTAAGTCATTACTAAGTCATACCAAGTCATTCTCAATTCACATCAAGTCCAACCAAGTCTAGACCTAAGCCCTAGTTCATCATATTAGAAGCAATTAGCTACCTAGCTAGTTCTAGAGGAAGTCAAGTTCATCTTGATTCTCGATAGTCAAGAAGTAGCGAGGATCATCGTTTTTTTTTGTGGCTTCTCTCTTGTATTCGATCCGTAAGTATTATTACTATCGAGAATACAATGGATATAACTTTGATCTATATTATGATTATATTCTTATTGATATGTATCCATGCATGCTATGATTATATAGTTAGTTTAGTGAGTTTGTCTTATATCTTATGCATGGAATTGTATAGCATCCACGTAGATGATCACTATGTGGGTGATAAGCAATGTAAACGTGGTGTTTATACAACGTTTATCTCGCAATTGCACCCTACATTCCGGGACGTGTGGTAGATCGCGGGGAGTGACAGCCCGTTGAGTCCTTTGGAGTCCACCCTCCGAATGCTAGGACAAGTTGAGCTATAATTACGGTGATGATCAAGTTTCGTCCTTGATTGTCATTGGTAGTTGCTTACCATGTGTAGATGTATTGCAACCTTGCCATGATAGCTAGATGTATTGCACTAATTGTAGTATTCATTGGCATATGATTAGGAGTAACTTAGGAATATTCTTTCTATTCTTTCTATAACATGCTAAATTGCTCGTATGATACTAGTGGCATATGATGATCTTAGACTTGGGTAGTTATCATTTATTCAATTATCTTTATCTTGTGACTTATCTGTTGAGTAATGTTAGATGCATATGGCTACTCTACATTATACAACTGCAAGTGGATCTCATAAGTAAATCATAATCTAAATCATTATACCCCTTTCTCTCTACTTTCCATAGACTCCCCTTCCCTGTGGTAAAATATAAATACGATACCTGGATTACTCCCGATGAAGTGCTACAAAGTGGTATTTCTATAAATGGCGCTTTGCGAGATATCATGTTCATTCTTTTATCAAGGCCTATCAATAATACTATACCCGCATTTCTTAGAGCGTTATTGCTAGGGTGACAAACTAGTGTGTAGGTAATGCCTAGAAATGAGTGGTATACCTTGAGTACATATCCTGGTGAGATTAACTCCACTATGGATAATGATGCTAAGATTACACCCCACTACTAACACCGCCTAACTCCACCTTTATTGGATTGTGAGATTAACTCCACATCCAAGCTAACATGATTAGATAGATACCTCATATATTTCTTTCGCCTTCCTAATTGGGATCGTGTAAGAAATATCAACACTAGGTCTGCACTTAGAACAATAGAAAGGATGGGGACACTTGCTTCAGAAAAATGTCACTAGATAGTGTGGATTCTCTAGGGAGTCAGATTGGGTAAAGGTGGGCTATACCAGAGAGAGAGAGAGAGAGAGAGAGAGAGAGAGAGAGAGAGAGAGAGGAGGGAGGGAGGGAGGGAGGGAGGGAGGGGGGGAGAGAGAGAGAGAGAGAGAGAGAGAGAGAGAGAGAGAGAGAGACCTTATTAACTCGAGAGGTCCATAAGTTAGTCGTAATCCTATGCATTGACTTCACTACTACAAAAGCTTACTAAGGGAATGCCTCGGTTTTTGTTTAGGTGCGGTTCTTAACACGAGCCACCCCTACAATAGGCACTTAGGTCCCCTGGAGACCAGCCGCCCCTATAGTAACATTCTGTAATAGTGCTTGAAATACACAAATGGGTAATCGGTTTGTAGAACTTACGAAAAGGGCAGCATATGCCTGATTCTTGGAGCACATGGAATCCTCATAAAAAAAGAGAATTTGTAAAGAATAACATCCGCCTTCTAGCTTCAAGGTTCATAGGGACATCCATAGCAGACTCCTTCATAGTGAGTAGAAGATGAATCCTCTTTATCTAGAACCAACACAAAACATGTACCACATCAAGAGGACAGGCACCGTAAAAAAAAAGAATTCCTTGGGAGCAAAAAATAGATGTGTGTGGGGTGGGGTGGGGTGGGGTGCGTGGCTGGGAGATGTTGAAAAATCAAACCTTTTCAGACCATGCATCTGATTCCACCACAGGGAACATGATGCCTGTAGTAAACAACTGATCGAATGGTGCAGCTTTTCCATATGTTCTATTACTTCTAACTTGTATAAGATCCAGCAGACTTTAAGGGAAACAATAGATAAACTTAATGAGAAACCCCAATGTTCCGATAGAGTAAATAAAAAAGTAAACACCGAAGACAAATAAATTGTATAGAAAGAGAACATATACTGTAATAATGAAACAAGTAATATAGCCCCAGAAACAATGTTACCATACAATTATCAAACTAAACAATAATAAAAGTAGAAGTTCTAGTTGAAGATAACATTAAGAGTAAATATGGTGAGAATAAATACAGGGGCACAATTATGTGTCATGACATTACTGTCATTCATTTTCCTATAAGATTATATCCTCACCAGCTAAACTGTTGTTGGTCGTCCAATATATCCGTTGTGACCACCTCAATCATATCTTGGAACAAAAGGACCACTCGACCATGGTCTTCTTCCTTATTATTTAGCTGTATTCAATAGATCGATATGGTGAAATTTGATCCTTCGTGATGAACACAAAAAAAAGAGAAAACTAAGGTTTATATACCAGTAACTCAAGTAGCTCGACAAATTTCCTCATCAGGTTGGGAAGCTTCATCAAGTTCAAATCTTTTATTAGGGTTCCATCTTCTATATGTGCATCCACTGCTTGAAAAATCTTTTGTATAACACTAAAATAGGGTTCACATGTTTGTTAGGCATAGAGGTTCATCAGCTGATGAAATAGGACCCTCTTCTATCATATGCTTATCCACAAATGTTAAAATACTAGAACTTCACTCACAACTTATGCTAGGTAAATGATAGAAAAAATAAATAAAAACATAAACATGCATATAGTGCATAAATATTCCCAACTCACTCCCCCCCTCCCAACACCCCCGCCCACCCCCGACCCCCACCCATGGCCAAAAAAGTTCAGCATTTATAAACACGAAGTAATGTGAAAATGGAAATTAAGTGCCATATTGTATTGTAAAGGCTTGAAGTAATAGGCAAATAAAACACAAATTATGTGTATGATGGGGAGAACAACTGTATTACGAGTTACAACTCGTTTTAGTTTGCCACAGATTTTTCATTCCAATCTAAATATTACATGTAGTACTTTTGAGTGGGACAGGGGAGGGCTTTATCATTGAAGTGGAGTATTTAAAGCAAAATTTGCATTAGTTTATAATTAGTGCATATATCGCTATTATAAGTTTTGCTGTGCAGTAGGGGCTATTTTTAGATGAAAATTGTAATCTCTAGCCATAGCACAAAGTAAATAGGGATGTACACAACTATGTGGTCTTTTAAAATGTGTGGCCACTATATTTGTAACTAATAGGTCGAACACCTACAACTCCAATCAAACCAAAGGTGCTTTCACGACTTGGAACTAGCTATCATGAAATCCATATAGTTGTCTG
Source organism: Hyparrhenia diplandra (assembly GCA_015847255.1). Lineage (NCBI taxonomy): Eukaryota > Viridiplantae > Streptophyta > Magnoliopsida > Poales > Poaceae > Hyparrhenia > Hyparrhenia diplandra. The sequence goes on from JADLZK010012498.1 coordinate 145,291, forward strand.
ATCGCTTAGCAAAAGAGTAACTAATACCATATTCGACAATCATGCAAACATTATGATAAGATAAGATAAGAACATACACTTTCTCACATTGACCGAACACTAAAATATTTATGATGTTTCTGAATGATATATAGCATTCTCGAATAGCATAGTCCATGTATGTATCCGTCTTAATTCTCCTCATCACATCACGGTCTTTTCCTCCACTATTCACCACCATATCCAAAGCTATTGGAATCTACAATCCACAAATAAACAAATAAACTTTGATCCACAAAAACAGTAGTTAGTGAAATTAGTCATTATGAAACCTTGCTAGCAAGAAGGAAAGGTGGCCACTGGAAGATGCCCAAGTCACTGTCTTGAAAGTAAGGAACAAGTAGTAAATCCATCTCCCTGTTATCAATGAGATCCTCCTCACGAAAACTTGTTATAATTAAGTTCCACATTGTGGCAAATCTTGCAGCATTCACATGGTGTTCTTTATCAGTAGGAGCCTGAATACTAATTGTGTCGTCAGATAAAACAACAGATGGATATTGCATGCTCAAAAATACAAATGTAAAAGATATATTGCTCTATAACATGCTTAATACTTGCCTGGGAACATTTAATCTTCTTTCCCTTAGAAGGCATCAAGCATTTCTTAAAGGCCTCAGGAAAAAAATGGAAGTAAGACCTGAACATTCCAAAGTGTTGTATCTGATCGTACAAACCAGGAAAGAAAACGAACATTACTCAAAATTTCTTAATCAGTAATCAAACAAAGTCTATATTTGGTTCCTCTGCCTTTCCGTGGTTTCATTTAATTTGCACCATGAAATCCAACCAAATAATTTTGGTTCTCCGTCAAGAATGGATGGAGAATATAGTGCTAGGTCTTGTTGGCCAGGAAACCACAATGGATGCTGAGCATATTCCTAATGCTAGGCTTAGAAGCCAAATGTAAATTGCAGAAAAAAGTAAGATACAAGTGCTTAACACTAGGCTTATCTATCAGGTCTTAAACCACAACATCCAAAACTTATTTAATGGTTAGTACCCTACAAACGATAAATATTTTATATCCTTTCTATTGACAGGTGCAGCAGTGATCTGTGCTGTTGGTTTATCTAGCTAATATGGAAGAAAGTTGTTTTTGACAATATTGACCAAAAACTATTTTGCGGGTCTTGTTCATGGGAAAGCACTGGTTTCGGTTTTTCGCCCAATTTCAATTGTTTGAGGAACAAAAGTAGCAATGTTGCTGGCAAACTGTAAGCCTTAGAATGCGCCTACACATTTCTTCGCGTCTTTTGAATGGCTTTTGTTTTCAAGAACTGAGTCATGATTCAAATTCACTATGTAAACCAAGTATAGTTGTGGTGTGATTGTTGTAATAATGTGGTATGATTCCTTTATTAAAAGGATGAAGCTAGATATTCTTTTCATTATATATAGGAAAAAGTCTGAATTACTACCTCCATGTATATACTAAGTCCGGATGACCCCCTAAAGTAACAAAAGGTTTATTTAAGCCCCTCCTTTTGCTAAACCGGTTCATATTTCACCTTTGACGCATACGCAAAACCGAACTTGCTGACTTGGCCGGTTTATTTTTGTTGACACGCATCAACTACAATAGATGGAAGGTACGTAGGTTTTGGGTTAGATTAATACCCATCGTATTGGCCCCCTTTGTTTAGCACAATCGCTAGCGGCTCGAAAGAATACACAAGATGATGGACCTGATATGCTTTCTTAGGGCCTGTTTGGCGGGGCTCCCTGCCGGCCCGGCTCCTCCATCGTAGCAGCACTTGTAGGCGTGCAGGAGCCGGAGCCGGGAGCCGGAGGAGCCCTAAAATCGAGCTTCTCCGGCTCCTAGCAACATGGCCCGCTGTCAGTGAGAGGGGGAGGGAGGGAGAGGGAAAACCGGCTCCAAGCTACGATAGCGCTACAGATGGCATGCAGAGGAGCCGAGCCGAAGCTCCTTTTGCCAAAGAGGCCCTTAGAGCAGCTCGAAGATCATTTGTGTGAAAAAAGTACTAGTTGTTGCCAAGCCAAGAATATTTTAGTCCATTTTTATGACAATGTTACTTACATACTTGCTTAGCTTTTTGTGTGAAAAAGTACTAGTTGTTGCCAAGCCGAGAACAATTCAGTCTATTTTTATGTAAATGTTTCTTATGTACTTGCTTAGCTTTCAAAGGATACTATGTGGTCAGTAAACATTGTGACATTTTTATGCTAAAAGTTATCGTTAGCTTCACTTTAATTTTTTTTTTGCATGTTAAACTATTGAATAATTGATACGTGCCATGTAGGGGCTATTTTGAACCAAAACATGCATGCTTACCACGTCAGGTAGCCGAGGTGTCAATCCTAGTAAAAAAAAAAAGGCCAAAGTTGCGTCAAAGGTGAAATATGATTCGGTTTAGCAAAAGGAAGGGGTTAACTAAACCTTTTGTTACTTTTGGGGGTCATCCGGACTTAGTATATACATGGAGGTAGTAATTTGGACTTTTTCCTTATATAAAATAAAAAAAAATGGATGGATAAGTAATAGTAGACTTTTCTTAATTATGAGTTTTTCCCGAGCACTAGTGTTCATTATTCTCTTTTCAAAGCTTCAGCTGCCAGGAGCCATAACAGAGTACAGCACTCAACTCTCTCTGGGTGGCTCATGGGTGAGTAACATAGGGTAACCAGTGCTGGAACTCAATTAATTTCTCATGGGATGTCTCCCTACCACTAGCCGAAAGATGGTGAGGGCCAATGAGGTGCATGCTCTGGATTTCTTCGTGGAAGCATCCCTAATTGCAGCATGGGAGATCTGGAAACTTAGAAACGACAAGATTTTCTTGCGTCGAGACCCAACTCCTTCTCTGTGGCTTGTAAATTTTAAGCATCAATGTAATTTGCAGTCTGTTAGATTCAGGGAGGGCCTTAGGGTCTTCCTTTTGCCTTTGGCTAGATGCTTTCAGTTGCTTAAAGTATTTATAAAATCCACTGTGGGGATCTCCCCAACAGTCCTTGGCGTCAAAAACAAAACCCCCCCAAAAAAAAACAAAGGGGTAACCAAGCCAGACAGGCTATCGATGCAACAACAGAGCTTTGTTGCTGGAATCATGCCCAAAGAATTGGCCCAATCGGATTGAGTTAATAGGGTGTTGGCTCTCTAGGGGTCTTTTAAAACGACGTGAGTTAATAGGGTGTTGGCTTGTTAGATTGGGTTGGTCTACAGCAGCCGCCCCTGCCCTTCTGCTCTCATATCAGGTTTCATCATTAGGTTGTCATATGCTTGGTGTTCCTCTCTTTAAGTGTGGACTAATGTAGCTGCATTGAGCTCTTGCACCACACGACGAGAAGCTATAAATTATGATCATCTACATGCAAGTGATCATCATTTCTATAATCTAAGGTCATCTACGTGTAAATGATCATCATTTCACTGTATTTTTGTTTGCACGCATACTGGTATTTCTATAATCTAAGATCATCTACGTGCATAGCATACCATATTCCATAGTGGCACCAGAGTTGTACTTACATTGTTTTGGTCTAGATTAAATTTGCGCAACTGGCTATAGAACTGAAAAATTTAGAGGATGACATTACGTACAAACAGTTGCGCAATAACATATAGTATACAATTAAGGCTGTGTTTAGTTGCTACCAAAATTTGGCAAGTGGCTGAAAAGTGCACTGTAGCACTTTTCGTTTGTTTGTGATAATTGTTGTGCTATCATAGGCTAACTAGGCTCAAAAGATTCAACTTGCAAAGTACATTTGATGCTCCATGCAAAAGGCAAAAGATTTGATTTGACCGGGAATCTTTGTGATTTTCCAAAGTTTGAACTCCAAATTTTGGATCAGAAGACAGCCGAAATTAATTAATTTAAAATGTGTAGCAGTTGGCCTTGTGCAAGTCGCTAAGATAGAACATTTACACTATATATAGAATACATGTTGAGTTTCTTGAATTTATAATGCAACTACTAATTTATTTAGAGGTGAGAAACACAATTTTGAGAAGGCTGTGGTGGGAAACCTGCGACGCCAATCCTTTTGATAGAAATTATATTTAGGACGTGTTATTTAAAATATTACAGAAAAGTTGAAAATGAAAATCACAGGAATCGGCTTTTTCCGGTGTGGGGCAATCTCGTCTGTTAGATTTTATTATTGATGGCTGGCTGAGGGCGAGATGGGGAGAAACACGGGCATGTTGGGTTTTTGGGCCAACTTCACAATTGGGCTTTTTCAGTTCTAATGTTTCTCTATTTTATTTTAGTGCAATTTCATGAATATTAATGTAATTATGATATATTTTTTTTTGTATCACACTAGTTAATTATATGTTAGTACTAAGCTTGGTCTGTGCAAAGATCAAAGCTTATTTTATTGTGTGGGTTAACATCAAGTACCAGATCTTTTGGTCATATTTGTTAGGCCAGGGCGTGGAATAATTTTTTTGCTACGTGCAAGTATAACATTAAATATTCTGAATGCAACTACACTGTCAATGCATATTCTACATGCATATTTTTCGTATAATATAACATTAAATTTTTGGCTACATGCATATTTGCAGCTTACCAAGGAGAGCAATGTAATAAATAAATAAATAATAAATAAATAAAAACAGTACTACTGAGTTTTCTTACTTCTAGTAAATACTATATGTTGTGCAGTTCACTAGGCGGAAATTATTTCAAAACCAAATGCAAGCAGCGCATAACAAATTGATCAGTCAGTTAATAATGAAATATTTTACTAACCGTACCCAGACCTTGAAAAGCACCATATATACCACCAATAAATGTAGAGAAAATGGCATACCAAATTTGGGTGTCCATGAAATAAACCTGGAAAAGGGAAAATTTTAACTAAATTTCAATATGTTGATAAACTAACTAGTACTTTTTACAAGTGATATGAACGAACGGACCAGAATTACTGGAGCCCAAAGTGCGACAATAACACCAATGTGGCTATCTGCTGCAATTTATTGAAATCTACTATATTAGAACGCCAAAAGATCTTCCAAAAGTAACAAAAGGAATTGAGATAAATACATACCATGGAGGAAAAACTCACGCCACTTGAATGTCCTGGTTGGATCTCCCCACTTTATTATATTCTTGGTTATCAGTACCAGAGGCTTGACCTGCAATATTAAGACACTAAGAGCTAGAAAATGAAGGAGCCCTAGATCTACTACTTTAACTGATACCAAATATAAGTCAATATTGGCCTTTGTAAACACATGAGTTCTCCGTGGTGGTATTTATAATGACCGTATTGGTACTCAATACTGCTAATTAAGGTGAGTGGCACACTTACTTCATTCATTGGTCATAGAAATTCAGTCAAGGTAAATAAGTAAATGAATTAAAAAGGTGCATCAAGGTTCTCAATAACACAATGTGAATCTGCCACTATACATCGTCTATAGATAGAAATGAACAGTCAAACGTAAATTATTGGTAGGTGCTGTTCAACCAAGCTCCAGATAAAAGCTACTCCCTCCATAGTTGAAAAAGAAGACGTTTAGGACAGCTTAAACGGTCTCCAAAGCGTAACTTTGACTTCTCTTTTCTATAAAAATATTTATTAAAAAATTATATATGTATACTTTTATGAAAGTATTTTTCAAGACAAATCTATTGATATGATTTTCACATTTCTAAACTCAACGACTTAAAAGTTATTAATGATTTATGTTCCCAATGTTTGACCTAAGCCTTTTCCAAAACGCTTTTTCAACCATGGAGTAGTACACATAAAGCTTTGGTGGTTAGGACAATCGTCTAGTTTAGGCTTGAGGAATACCAAACCTGAGTTCCCAAGATCTACGCAGCTGGAGAGTAATTTGTGTTGAATGAGGCTCATTTTTTAACAAAATTTATATTGCTCTCTAAGGTTTGTTTAGGAGCAAGATTTGTTTGATCGACCTGTATTCTTGTGGTCACTTGTAATCTTTTAGTCCATCGCCATTTATCTAAGCATTGTGACTGGTACATGCTTAAACACTAAGGGTAGTCCCAATGAAAGAAACTAGTAGTTTCTATAACATAGGATACCGCGTCAAATAAGTAATGCTTCCCAACTCATGGTTTCTATAACATTATTAACTCAAAGGCTTAATTAAATGCAGCACCAAAACCCGATAGATCAATTGTGGCAACTATTTTTACAGCCTACTTGTGTTTACAAATATCACCATATAGCAACCAAAATCCAGGACATTGCAACGCTTTCCAACTTTTGCATCATTACTTTTAATTATAAATCACTTAAAAACTATTTATTAAGCACCCAAAAAGGATAAATCAATAACTTCAGCATACTGCATCCGAAGGACATGAAATTTTTACCATGTCACACACATGACATCAGTGGCATACCATGAAAATTTCACAACAACTGAAGCACTACAACTTTAGATATGAATTTATTCCTTTTAAACCCTAATTCCCAAGATAAATAAAAACAGCACAAACTTTATACTAAACCATGTCATATTATCACTCTACTGCATATATCCTCGCAAGGATTCCAAAATGTCCTCATTTTCTATTTTATGAGTTTTCTATGATTTACTATGCATTTTCAAAGTTTCAGCCATTTATTTATGCATAAAGGAAAACACTAAACAGAAAAAGATAAAACACTTTCAACAGACATGCCCTTGGACTTTCTAGAATTCAAGCCTAGGTCTGAACACTTCCTACTCTGGCTCTTTTGCAAAGTGAACATAGTAAAGAGTTTCTATTTGTGTCAGTACCATTCTTCTTCAATCTCTCTTTGCAGTAGGCCAGGGAGGGATCGGGCGGTTGGGCTTCGCCGACGCCGCCTCGCCCGGCGGCTGAAAACCAACAACAGCGCGGGACGGCCGGCTGAAGAGAGGGAGGGCAAACGCCGCTGAGTGCTCGGAGGCGGCGGCGCACGGGATCAGCATCGAAACCGCCGTTTCTCCCCAATGGCGTTTGCCCGGTTTCTAGGTGCATTTGTGCTAGCGCCGACGCCGTTTCCTCATGAAGAAATCGTTTCCCCATTTTACGCTCTCTGTTCTTTAATTGACTTGCCACATCACCAAAAAACTGAGTTGTCTAGGTTATTAATATACATAGAAACTACCATATATTTACCATTGAAACTACCATATGTGTTCACAGCCAATGATCAGAGAAGTTGAAGATGGACTGGACATCGAAAGTGAGTTTGATTTGCTGGTGGACACTTTATTATCTAACACTCACCACCAAAACAACTGCAATTTGTAAACCATAAGGGCAATGGCTATGAAATTTTCATGAACAACAAGATATGATAGTTATGTTCAAATCATCTAATACTCACTTCCATAGAAAACCTCGTTAAGGACATGAAATCATGTCGTTGGTGGTGGACATGATTTCATGTCCTTAACGAGGTTTTCTATGGAAGTGAGTATTAGATGATTTGTAGATAAGTATCATATCTTGTTGTGTTAAAATTTCATAGTCATTGGCCTTATGGTTTACAAATGGCAGAAGTTTTGGTGGTGAGTTTTAGATGATAAAGTGTCCACCAAAGAAATGGAGGCCGATTTGGATGTCCTGTGGCCAATTTAATTTTCCTAAAAACAAATATCAAGTGAAAGGATCAAATTTGGGTTGAATGTGCTAAATCCAGTAAAAACTGGCCTAGCTGGTTTTGGAAGTTTCCCAAATACAAATTGGACTTCATCACTTTGTGTTCCTCTCGTTAAAGATCAAATCCAAGTCCATATGAGAAATCATACTCCCGGCTAGTTTCAGCCCTGCGTAAACCGGCCCTGAATCAAAACTAGCCTAGACCAGCCTGCGAGTAAAACCAGCCCCGAATCAAAAGCAAAGAACAAACAGCGATGTTGCCTGTCTCTTGATCTGACGACCAAGGGTGATGCCCTAGGCTCTCGCTAGCCGTCTTAGGGCAATATGGCGACTTCCTTGCCCCAACAAAGTCCCTCCTATATGCAAGAGCTTTGACTGTTCCCTTGCTGGTTTGCTCGAAAGCTAGCCGTTCACCCTCACATAAGTGCAGTGGCGAAGCTACATGTAATGTCATGGATGAAGATGCGCCCATAAAATTTTTGAATATCAGTGAATAGGGTTCAATTTTCACCATGGTAGTGACTCAAATCTATGCATCTACAAGGCTGCCACACTCCCCTCATTTGCTCTAGCTTCGCCACTGCATAAGTGTGATAGCTATATTTTGTTGGTTTAGTTGTAAACCTAGCCATTCTTCACCAAGTAAGCGCGAAAGCTATCGTTTCTTTGTTGTGTTCTTCGGTCAGTTCATGATTCATGCGTTCTAACACTTGAGTGTGGGACTGACATTCACGTCAACCAATATGACTACATGATTGCGAGCCTGATGTCTCAAGCCTATCTTTTCGCTTTATATTTCCCAAGGACGAGCAAAAAGAGGTCCTTGCGAGCCTGATGTCAACCAATATGGAGCTATGTGTTGGCATGAGTTACCTTATATATCATTCTACGCTTTTATTTCAAAAGTTTTATGCCACTTGGGGATAACGTTAACCCCATAACACAGCTTTTGTTTTTCTAAGCATGTTGCAAAATTAGGTAAATATGCAGCAAAATTAGGTCTTTTTGTCATAAGGAAAAAAGTTGTAATCTATAACTCTTATAAAGCAAAACCACACTAGCTATTTCCCTTGACACGCAAGGCAACATGCAAGGTGTCCACCTCAAAGCACTATTTCTCTTGACATGTAAGGCGCCCACCTCAAAGAGTCCACTATCATTTGCCACTAGCAATGTCTCTTGACATGTAAGGTGTCCAGCAGTTCACTATCATTTGCAATTAAAATTCACTAGCACAAGACCTATGACATCCACATCAGTGAGACACATCATCCACTATGGAGACAATATCCATGGTTGTGCTAATATTCCTCCATACCTGTGGCAACGTATGGGAATTCTCTTAGTACCTAAGAAGTGAAAATAACTTTCATCAACTAAGTGTGGTAGTTCTTGTTGGTTGATTGGTTTTCTAGAGTTGTGCCACAGGGAATAGAGAAACACCAAAGACGTGTTTGCGTTAATTTTATTTTTGCAAATAGATGTGTGGTACAAATAAATAAATAGATTTAAATTAAGAGGGTTGTGGGGTGCAGAAATCTCTAGCTAGCCCTAGACCGGTTAGCTCACCACTAGGCCTGTCACTACTATTCACAGAACTGTAGCCATCCTTCGAGGGCTGTGCACCTATGAAATTCTACATATAGACATCCTATGAAATTAACAAAGAAGCTCAATAAATGAATGTTTACCTGAATATAGAAGTTCACTGCAAATTTCGTTGCTAACAGAAGAACCCAAAATATGGTATACCTATCAGAAAAATGCTTAATTATTGATTAGAAAATGCAAAACAATGTAGCAGGACAAGTGTGGAGAGTATTAATAACTTAACATACATGAAGAGGGAAAATAAATTTTCTTGCATTCCTCTTCCAACAAATACTTGAGGCTGCATATAAACATTGAGTCTTATTGGATAAGGTATCACCAATTTTTACCATCTACTAATTAATAGCAAGAACGTTTGATGAAAAAACTACCTTAAACCACCATTTCATTACTATTAACACCTTCAAATTTGACAAATCTAGGCACCTTTTGAGAAATGGTAAAGGAAATAGCATGGCACCAAGCAAATTTGGTGCGAAATATATCGTAACAGCCAATTTGTACAACGATGGTCGATTTTCCCAGATGTGCGCATAAGTCAAAGGTAAAATCACAACCCACACAGCAGCTGATAGTAACTTCATGGCATGTCGCAATTTGATTGAAGATGGCATGCTTCTTCTTGCTTTCCAACCAAATACAATGTCAAGAATTGCTGTTAAACAAATTAAAGATCGTTTGAATCATTACAATATGCATCAATGCATGATATATATACATGAAAATGAACAAATAAAAATTTCTCATTGCACATACTCGTCGAGAATCTAAACGAAGTTTGCAGATGCGGACACATCTAACATGGTTGTCAATGTTGTGTTGTTGGGCAAATAGGAAAAACAACAAGTGGCTAACGACGTCATCTACCTAGCTAGGATTCAGGGTATAGTCCATCAACCCATGCAACTGCACGAGCTAGTGATTTAAAAAAAAAACACAAGTATTATAAACTCAAAAATAAATTTAGGACTCATTGATGATAAAAATCACTTATCATTGCACTCTATAGTTTGTTAATATTATAAAACAATACATGTGTAGATTCTTGTTAATAAATTTAGGGCTCATAGCTGTCGTGCCCTTGCCATCTTGTTGTGATCATGCAATCACACTATGCCACTTCACTCCATGGGTCCCACATGTCAATCACATGGTCCCAGGGGTGCAGATACATATAGCTATAATTTCTTCGGATTCAGATTCAATTATGGATTTATTGGATAAGATATGAATGCATATATCAACATAAAATCAATTATGTCAATCAACACGAACTCACTCTTGCTATTTCCCCACACCTCGGGAGGAGTTTAGTCTTGTGATCAACCAGCCAGTTGGTCCCCGTGGAATCTACACCTGAAGATCGGAGTGTTTTCCGCGGTTTACTACCTAAGGTGATATTCTTTATATTATGTATGTTATGTATTAAGCATTGTTAATTGATACTACCCTTTTAGTTGTGTCTATATGTGAGATTTGACTTCCGGGGCTCATATATGTTGTACATTTGGTTTTGTCCTTAAAACCAGGTGTTACAGCGCAGCCAACATCGATGATGGTGATCTGATGGTTACGGGTGTACACGCAGTTGATAAATCTATACATATAGTCCTACCTTTGGGCATAGACCACTACTACGGGATTGATTTTGGGAGGTGTTCAGGTTTTATTTTCCGTGGCGGGCATTTAGAAAACCGCCACGGAAAATAGGTGGCTCGGTAGCCGCCCGGCCAGGGCAAAAACCGCCACGGTTAATCGATTAACCGTGGCGGTCTTTGTAAAATAACCGCCACGGTTAATCTCCATTAACCATGGTGGTTTAATTACAATGCCCGCCACGGAAAAGGCTGGGCTATAAATACAGCCCCAACCTTCTTCTTCCCCACGGATTTCGCCATTATTTAGGGTTTTGAGCTTCAAAACCCTAAAAACACCATTTCGGTGGGGGGGAGGTTTTGCCCTTGGTTTGATTGAAGTTTGGCACCGCAAGGGGGTATTTCTCCTCTTTCTCTCCCTCTCTCTCCCTCTCTTTGCATATGCATGGTCCTCCCTCTCTTTGAGATCTAATTGAATGTGGTGTGTGCTCTCTCTCTCTTCCCCCCCCTCTCCCCCCTCCCCTCCCCTTATCTCTCTCCCCCCTCTCTCTCCCCCCTCTCCCTTTCTTTTGAGATCTAGTTTTGATCTCTCCCTCTCTCTCTCTCTCCCTCTCAAGATAGCTCCTCTCCCTCTCTCCTCTCCTTCTCTCTCTCTCTCTCTCTCCCTCTCTCTCCCTCTTTCTTCTCCCTCTCTCTCCCTCTCATTTGAGTGTACGTGCTCTCTTTCCCTCTCTCTACTCCTCTCTCTCTCTCTCTCTCGTATTCCTCTTTTGCACTTTAGTTAACTCTCTCTAATCATCGATACCTCGATCTCTAATCATCGATCGCTCTCCTTGCTCTGGTTTTAATTAATTTGAGCGGGCCGCGCATGGCGCCGAATAGGGATTGGATGTACGGGCCGAGGATGAGTTTGGATTTCGTTGATGATGTGCGAAAAGAAGTTTATGCCCGTCACGCGAAGCATCGAATCGGCCGGGGTTCAGAAGAAATGGTGTGCCCGCGCTATCGGTGCAAGCATATGTTCTTACACAAGGATGATGTCGCCGTGGAGCACTTTGCTGCGCACGGTTTCATCGTGGAGCCGAGGTACACCGTGTGGAAGTATCATGGTGAAAAAGAACCGAAAGTGTCGCGCCGGTTCATCCGGAGGACCCGCGCCGATTGCAACGATGGAAACAACGGTGGTGGACAAAGGGCGAGAACAAGTTGGTAATCGTGATTACATCACCGTAGATGAACCGCTTGAAGACATGCCGTAAGACAATGCGGGTGGAGATGATGGTGAACAGTCAATAGAGTTGATGACATGTCGCCCGAGGATCTTTGATCTTTTCGAGGATATTGCTAACCTCAAAGATGAAGATGACGTGTTGTTTGGCAATCCAAGATGGCTTGAGAATTTTAGACAGATGAAGCAGCGGCAATTGACCCTCTCTACAAAGATGACGGCAAATGTCCGAAGCATTGCACGGTGCTACGTTTTAACCTAACGACGTTGATGCTGAAGGCTCGCCACGGGTGGTCAGACACGAGCTTCAATGACCTGTTACGGGTCCTCGGTGACACTGTTTTACCCGAGGGGAATAAGGTGCCCGCCAATACCTATCGGGCGAAGAAGTTGATTCGTCCTATGGCGATGAAGCTTAGGAAGTTTCATGCGTGCCCTAACCATTGTATTCTATACCGGGGTAACTATGTGGACTTGCAGAACTGTCCACGATGTGGCATGAGTCGTTACAAGAGGAATGTTGGCTGTCGTGCCACCAATGAGGAGGGACCGTCGAGAGGGCCCAAGAAGCAGAAGACTGGCAAGAAGAAGCCAATGCCACCTCCTGAGGACGAGGAAGAAGAGGGTTACACCCAGAGGAAGATCCCTACCCTATCGGTGTGGTATCTACCCGTGCTCGATCGCTGCGTGCAATTTTTGGGAACCCGGAGGATGCCAAGCTGATGTCCCGGCATGCATCGCGGGAATGCACGAAGGGTGATGGCAAGCTGCGACACCCCTCGGATGCCAAAACGTGGAAACGCATCAATGACATGTTCCCGGAGTTTAGGGACGAGCCCAGGAACGTAAGGTTCGCATTGAGTACTGACGGGATGAATCCGTTCGGAGACCTCAGTAGCACGCACAGCACCTGGCCGGTCACCCTCACCATATACAACCTGCCTCCCTACGAGTGTCTGAAGCGCAAATATCTTCTACTGGCCATGCTAATTTCCGGACCAAAGCAGCCAAGCAATGATATAGATGTGCTCATTGAGCCAGTAATGGAGGAAATGGCGGAACTGTGGAAAGGGGTCAAGATTATGGATGCGTCCGAGAAGAAGAAGTTCACTCTAAAGGCCATGATAATGGTCACCATCAGTGATTATCCTGCTCTCTTTTCATTGTCGGGGCAGATTAAGGGGAAGACAGCTTGCACAGTTTGCATTGAGAATACCTGCTCCATTTACCTTAGTGGATCCCAAAAGACGGTGTACATGAAGCATCGTAAATTCCTCTGCAAAGAACACAGGTACCGAGATACTTTGATGGATGAGTACTTTGATGGCGAGTCAGAGGCTGAAACGGAGGAGCCGGAAAGGGTAAAGTACGGGCCAAAGGTGTTTGAAATGGTGAAGAACATAAACCACGAGTTTGGAAAGAAGAAGAAAGCCGGTGGGCCAAAGGCAAAGAAGAAGCGGAAGCGGAACAAAAAGGCAGTGGAAGAAGAAGAAGCAGCAGCAGAAGCAGAACCTTAGAAGTGGTGTGTAATAAATTGAGGGTAGGGCCAGCACGGGAGGCACAAGAAAGCTGAAGTGGTGCGTCATATATTGAGGGTAGGGCCGCATGGAGAGCCCTTGGAGCCGGAAGCTATCGGGGCCACCTTTAGCAACCGTGTCTCCGTTGTAGCCAGTGGGGAAAATGTGGCCATCACTTACCTAGACCGGAGGACTGTCCCCGGCGGTGAAGAAGAAGGTGTGGAAAGGCGTGAATGTCCCTGTTCCATTATCCAGGCCGGAGGGAGGCTTTGACAAAAAAGAAATGCAAGAAGCATGTGTGGTCCATTGCAAGCAAAGCGCCGCACCCTACGGAACAACTGCGTACACAAACTATGTGCGTAAGGGCAAGTCACCCTTTCAAGCCTACAACTTCATAAAGCAACCGGTCTGGGATGAGTTCGTCAACCTTACGACTAGCGAAGAGTATGAGGCCAAGTCAAAAATGGGTAAAGAACTCGCAAAGAAGAACGAACTCCCCCACAACCTCGGCATGGTAGGATATGCCGGTCATAAAGGTCGATGGCGGCAGAAAGAAAGGGAGGACGCTGAGAAAGGGATAGAGAATCCGTTGCTAGACCTTCCTGAGAGGACACGTGACTTCTTCTATGCCCGTCACCAAGAAGCGTAAGACCGGCAAAGACGTCCAAGTACAATGACCCAAAGGTCGACGAGGTGGAGAAGAAGGTGATGCTTGTCAAAGAGGCCAAGGCGCGCGGGGAGTTCCAACCTAGGAGGGAGCACGACGAGCTGACCGAGGCAATCGAAAGACCCGAGCACCATGGCCGAGTTCGGGGCCAGGGCTCGAGGATTAGCTGGAAGACCGTGGATTCCTGGGCATCCGACGCGGCCAACTACCACGCGATTCAGAGGTACAAGGAAAACCTTAGGATGCAAGGCTATGAGGAAGCCATAAAAGACATAGTCAAGAAGAAAATAGAAGAGGTATTAACGACAAGAGGTATTTCCAACATGCAAGGTGTGAGTACGAAAAGCCGGAGCCAAAGAAGAACCCAATCGACGATCTCGCCGAACCATTGTGGGCACTCTCTATATACCCGTTGGGTGAAGGGAAAGAAGAAGGAGGTGGTTACCGCCGTGGTGTGTCCACCACGTAAAGAAATGTTGTACAATAACGAGCCGGTCCCACCCGACTATGCCTTCGTGCTCCTGCAATCCATAGAACCAAGCCTTTGTGATGAGGAGATCGATATCCCAGGTGAACAAGGAGAAACAGTACTCAGGGACCTTCGGGTGGAGAGGGAGTACCTATGGAACAAGGAAGACATTGCCCTTTATAAGCCTACGACACCACCTCGGACGGCGGCGCCGCAGACCCTCCTCCTTCTCCCCCGGGTGGTGGCGACGATGACGATGATGATAACAACGATGATGGTGGCCGAGGTGCCGGAAGTCCTCGTCCGAACCTACCTCCGGAAGAACCAGAAGGAGAAGACGGCGGCAAGACACCCCTGTTACGGCTCAGGCGCGAGAACACCTTCTCCTCCGCGTGACAAGGGGCTCGCCGCCCTCCCACGCCGTTCAAGCGCCCAATGGTCGAGGAGGTTTCAGAAAATGTGATAGGTATAGAAACAAAAATACATGGCTAACTTGTACTATGCATTAATTGGTGGCTAATGTAGTTCAATTCCACATGCATAGGATTGTCAACACCGCCTCAGAGCAGTCAAAAGGACGATGAGGTCGAATGTTCCCCCCAAGCGCCGAAGAAGAAGAAGCTATCAAAAGAAGATGAGGAAGTTCTTGCTATGACCAACAAATACTTAGATGATGCGGCCAAGGCGGAGCTAGCGGATAAGGAAAAGGACCTCCGATTGGCTAAGCGTAACCCGGGGCCGTGAAGACCGGCAAAGATTACTAATGCGTATATGCATGATAATCTCAACCAAACTTAGCCGGACATATTAATTACGTATGCGCACGTAGTTAGAAGATGCTAACGTACATCTCCTTCAGTATAGAAATTATATACCCCATCGGCGGGGGACAATGGTTCAGCCCGGACTGCCGCACTACTTTGAGCTTGGCAAGTTCATGGTGCCCAAGGGCCAGCTAATCGAGGGACGAGGAGTGGGACACTCGCGGGTTCCACCGATTATATCAGCATGCAACCGATCGGGGGTGACGGAGTTTCATTTCGGGGTTCCTAAAGAGCTCTTTCACTTGGGCGAAGATATTTCACCGCCAATAGGCTTTCGACGAAATGTGGCGGTTGCTTACGGCGCGGGACCTAGACCAATCCATTGTCACACTCTATGTGCGTGAGTTTGTTTATGCATTACCCGCTTCGTACACCACTAATTGTACCACTCCGATCCTATAATGACGTGACTACATGTGCTTGCGGGGATGCAAGCATTGATAGCCCGAACGAAGAAAGAGCCGCTTGTGTTTCTATGTCCGGCGTATATAGGCGTGGCGTATTTTTCTCATTCTTGGATGGAGAGCCGGAGGAACCAAGAGCTCAAGAAGTTGGGCAAGGCCGAACAATATAAACACTATAAAAGATTGGCCGATGCAAAAGTTAGAGAGATGGCGCAACTACATCCGTAAGTGCATGAAGAAGGTCAAATCGGAGGCCGGTTGTCTCATTGCGGCCCAACATATCAAGTAAGTCAAAAGCAATACTTTTATTTTTTTTGAACACTTGGAATCTATTTCTAATCAAATAAAATGGTGTAGCATGGCCGATATAGAAACAACAACACACATTGGCCACTGGATTACTTGGACAATCTTCCCTCAGGATGGATGTGCCCTTAATTTGGACTCGTTGTATGATACGCCAAAAGGCCTCTATAAACATTTTGAACAAAGCCCCCGCAACGGTAAGTCACGACACTTGTATACTATTTTATACCACAAACTTACGTAAGTCATGACTTTGTAGGATTTCGCATGGGGCTTACAAGGATTACTTGAAAGACCCCGAGTCACTCGATCGGAGGCAGAGCATACGCAAAGAAAAACATAAGGACCAAATGAAGATCGGGCGAGATTACGCGGTATATGTAGCATTACTCTCGTTTGCTCGTCCATATTGAATGGTCTCATAATATTCTAACCATTTTCTAGTACATATATCGTGCATGCAAAGGCGGTAAGCAGCCTACTGGGCAAAGAACCTGTGTGGTTTCTATACCTGTGACGTACATATCCCCGCAGATGACGTGTACCGCATTACGGGCGCTGGTGACGAAGAAAACCACGCCGGATTTTTGGACGAAAGGCTTGGGCGACATTACGTTCAAGAAACCGGTTGGCGCCATCCGTAGGGGCGTCATTGAGGATGTTGTGCTACCTACCGGCCATTTCTTCGACCCTAAGAGCGACCTTGCCACAAACGAGCTTATGGGAACTACGGGATTTGGACAAATAAGCTAGACATGAAGGACTATATGTGGGATGACCTTGATTTGTAACCTAAACTTGATTGATCAATCGATCGTTCGATCGAGTTTTGTAAATTGTGATCACTTTTAAACTCTAAGTGCTTAATTGAATGTCCATGTTAGTTGAATGTTAAATTGTGATGCATGTTCAAGATTTATATCAATATTCTCTTATTTTATTATTTAATATGTGGTTTAAATCATAATTTATAATTTTATAATATTTTTGAATTGTTTTTTTATTAATCCTGAATTAATTAACCGTGAGCGGTTATATTACAAAAACCGCCATGGTTAATACATTAACCATTAACCATGGCGGGCACATAACGATGCCCACCATGGTTAATCTATTAACCGTGGCGGTTTTGTTAAACGCCGCCCACGGTTAATAGATTTTCCATGGCGGGCAAGGGGACCGCCACGGTTAATCGTTCGATTAGCCGTGACCCTAGCTCCGTGGCGGTTCCTATGCCCGCCACGGAAAATCGAAAAACGCCCGCCACCGAAAATCGTTCCTGTAGTAGTGGACCTGCTTTTAGGCCCGGGCTCGCTTTCAAGTTTTGCGCCGGCTTTTGGGCATGGTTTCCCTCAATATCTTTTCGAGCGAGTAGAGAGAGGAGTCTTTTCTTTTCTCCCCCGGGTTCTTTGTTGGAGACCCAAGCGTTGTCGTTGAGGCAAGGACATGAGGGAGTTGTCCTTGCCGCCTAGAGAGGGAGAGTGTGGTGACATGTGTGTGGTGATGGTTTGGAAGATGATGTGTGGATGAGATGGTTGGAATGGATTAAAATATTGATGAACTATTATTATAAAATATTGATGAACTTGCATAGGAAACCTATAGCCATATATAGGCATTTTGATATATTCCTTTGCATTCCACTTGCCACAAAGTAAACACAAAGCATAGGGTGTGAGCGGTGGCCAAGTACAAATCGTCTTGAAAAGATTTTTGGTAGGTTTTGCATGCTATCTATAGTGACAATGATGGAGACAAGAAGGATTAGGTGGTCTCGCTCCTACGCTCAAGTTTGGTTTAGAAGATAAAGTTTACGCCCACGACTCTACGCCGACTCGATGGATGCCTCAAGAAGAATCCTTCACCCGCCGACGTTATGCGCCCGCCTTGATGTTGTTCAATTTACGTTTACACTAAACATGTAATAGGTGTGTCCTCAAGTGTTGTAATATCTTATAATCTTGTAATATGACGATGTATGACTGTGATATCAACTGTATTATGATAATGTGATGGAGTTCTTCTGAGTCTATCACATTATTATTCGATTCTGTGGATTTTCCCTTCGCAAAAAATAGGGGTCGTTAGAGTACTCTTTAAGTGAACACCCTAGCTACACCATTGGGCCACATTATAGTGTCAGGATGATGAGAAGGCCGAATTAGTCCTGGCGTATCTGCAGCTAGAGGTGTCTGCTTTGGAGTTCTTCAGTTCTAGAGGATGGCTATCTAGTTGATGGATTGGTTCTGGTTAAATTTGAAATTTAGTCAAGTGTGTTTGTAAGCCGTGGTGCTTAACTTTGTAAGTCTGGTTGTAAGCTGCTATGCTTTGCAACATGTTTAACTGGTTGTGAGTTGAACGTTGTAATTAATAAGTGTATGCATTGCCTTCATGTCATGTTGTTCCTTCTTGCAGGGGCACTACGACACGTTGCGGTAGCACGCACAATCCTATAGACATTGTCCACCATGGCTCCACGCAGCATGAACATGAGCATGTGTTTAGCGCAGACGTCAACACACCCACACGCATGTGTGTCGTCGTAGTCCCGGCATCTTCAACTCAAGCCATTGCACACACATCATTGTCTCCTCCTTCCTCCATCCTTCCTATTTCATCCGCTTTCCATCGCATGGTATAGTTATGTCGTCATGGCCATTCTCATGGTCCACCTGGGTGGGTGGGGATGCATGACATGTTTGTACTTGTTATGGCTTTGTCAAGTTGTTGAGAGAGATAGAGGGGGGCGGGGGGGGGGGCGTTGCGGGTTTCCTTAAATTAATTGTGTGATTGTATAGTTTTTTCGACCCCGGACGGTTTTCTTCATAAACTAGGCTAACTCTTTCTTCTTAATTGAAAGGCAAAGCTTCTCCTTGCTGCCTAAAATAACAAACCTTTTGTTAGCATTAAAGCCATTGAACTGGTAATGGCGCTTGACAATACCACTTGCGAAGGGAGGGTTGCAAAGTTCCTATAGGAGTGCAACATATACACAATTTGGATATCCTCAACTAGACTTTAGTCACCTAAACCTTAGGCCTAGGTATCTAAACATGTGAACTAAAAATGAACTAAAGTTTTATGTGAACTAAAAATGAACTAAAGTTTTGTTCCTACCCCAACTAGCCATTTGTCAATTACTTGAAAGTTGTGGAGTAAAGTGGACTAAAAAGGTGACCATGAGTCTGTCTAGCGAACCTTTTTGCTTTTAGTTCACTTTTAATCCATTTATCACTACTTGACTAAAAGTGATCTACCCAAACTTTAGCTCAACTAAATTCTAGTCTAGTCCATCTGAACATTAGTTTTGGCCATCCAAATAACAGGGCCATAATGTCTTATCACATAAGTGCACTAGAGAATAACGCTGCTAACCACATCGGTACAGAAGAGCTTACAAGTAATCAGAATTAGCAAGTGCAACAGTTAATCAATGACCAGGGAATGGGGGTGGTGAGTAATACCAAATACCTTGAAACAAATTCAAAACTGCAGCAGTAATAAATATGCTTGACACTTGCTTAAATACCCCAGCATCAAAGATCTCACTTACTGAGCCACCTCTCCAAGCAATAATAATCATTGCCTGTATTAAATGAGAATAGCATAAGAAATATGTGAATCATATGGACCATGAGGCTAAAAAATTGGAACGAAAAGAACTGTAAGAATGAATGTAACTGACATCAAACCTGCAAGGATAATACTAAGAATATCCACATTCTGTGAAAACTATGAAATATGCGCCAAAATGAATGGAGCTCCACAAAATTAACCTTTCCCATCCATCCACTACATGTAGGTCTGTTCTCCTGGACCAAACCAGAAACGTGAGTACTAGCTGATTATAATAATTCAAACTATGAATCACATATATATACGTTAGGAAACCGCCGCCATGCAATAGCCCAGTAATATGCTCAACCTTGATACTCATGAGAATGCACAACATTCACACCCAAACCTCAGCGCTACTGTCCTCGTTTGCCACTACTGGTTTCTAAATAGTAACTGGAAACAAACATCATATTGAAGAAGCTCGTGTCAACTCTGAGATCTTGTATTGACTGGTGCTCATGCTAGCCCATGGAGCTTGTGTGCACTAATTACTCTCTCCGATCCAAAATTAGGCTATAATTAGGCAACAGCGCTTCTGCTATTTACGGTTGTGGGTTTGGTTTTATGGTTGCGGGTTTGGCTCTATCGATGGCACGGCCCTCTCTGTGACGGGCGGCGGCGAGGCTCTGCCCTGCCGCCCCAGTCCCTCCTCCCCAGTCCTCCCCGTCATCCATAGGGCAGATCCGGGCCTCCAAGCGCTAGATCCGGTGCCTCTCGCCCCCGGATCCGTGGTGTAGCGGAGGGGTCCTGCTGGTGGCCGGTGCGACCGGGCTGGAGCTCTCGGGTGGCCGGCGGTGGGCATGGTGCGGCTGTGCCTTGCTCCCCGCCCATGGTTCCAGCGTCCCTGCGCCCGCAGACAGGCGGCTGGACCTGGCTCCACCCCCCCCATCGACGCCAGTTCTCATGCACCTTGTCCTTGTCTTTAGAAGCCCGGCGGCGGAGGAAGGTAATGGCGTGCAGTTCGGCCACCCGGCATTTGGCAAAGTGAGGCAGCGTGCTCCGACTCTCCCTGCGTACCTCGACGCGGAAGCACAGTTTGGCCGCGGGCATGCCGGCAGCGGGGCTGCGCTGTCCGATTGCTGCTTCTTTTGCTCTTGTTCATGCTCTTTCCCCTTGTTGTTGTTGCCCCTCCGGGGTGAGTTTGGCCCTGGTTGTCGGGCGTCCATGACTCCTCGACAAACGTCCCCGGGCCGGGCGTCTCTGCTCCGTCGGAGGTCTCCTTGATGCTGACATCCCCCTTCCAAGGATTCCTCCCCCGTGGGCGGCGTTGGATGATAGGAAGTGTCCCCGGAGGTGCGGTATGTGTCACAACGGTTAAGGGAGGTCGCTATTTTCCAGCAATCCGAGCTTTGCGTGCCCGGCACCCCTCTTCGATGGTCCGAATATCAAATGTCGAGTTGTTTCCACCGCTGCCGCCATCCCCCTCCAAGGATTCCTCCCGTGGGACGGCGTTCGATGGTGGCTACGTGGGCTCGGATATGATGGAGGGTCTCGCCACGAGTTGTGGGGGTGCAATGGTGACGGTGTAACAGCAAGTATGTTGCTCGGGAGGGGCACAAATTGACGTTCGGCTGCCATTTTTCGGCCTGGGTCTAGACTTCACCTTGGGTTTGTTTTTTTTTTTTTTTGTGTTTTGTTGTTGGTGGTGGTGCGTTTCACTACTACATATATGAACTTCCGTGGCGGACAAAAAGCCTTATCCGTGGCGGGCTTTCGTCCGCCACGGACGAAGGGTCACAGAAAATGGTCGGTTTTCCGTGGCGGGCATAATGCCCGCCATGGTTAAAAAAAAAAAGAAAAAAAAAGAAAAATCCAAATCGAAACCCTAAGCGGGCCCGGCGGCCCAGATCTGGGCCACCGGGCCCTTAGGGTTTCCTGGCCGCCGGATCTCGGGAACGCCAAAGAGGCCGGCCACCACCGCCGGAGGAGCCACGCCGCAGCCCGGCCACCGCCGAGGAGGAACGCCGCCAGCCCGCCAGCCATCAGCCGGAGGATCCGCCGCCGGGAGCGCCCCGCGCCGCCGCCGACGCCAGCGCGCGCCGCCCGGACGCCAAGAGCCGCGCGCCCCGCAGGAGCCGGCCGAGTCGTCGCCGTCGCGGATCCGCATCGGGGAACGCGCGCGCACGGATCCGCAGCCGGGGAGGCCGATCTGCGCGGATTCCACCGCGGGGAGGCCATCCTCGCCCATCCGCGCCGGGGAGGGCCGCCGCCGCCGGGCCGCCGCCAAGCCTCCCGCCCCCAGCGACCGCCGTTGGGGAGGGAGGGGAGGGGCCGGGCCGGGAGAGGGAGGGAGGGGGATCGCACGCCGGTCGAGGAAACGGAGAGGAAGGGAGGGGGAGGGGAGGGGAGGGGCCGAAATTTGGGGGGAGAGGAAACGGGGAGAGAGAGAGAGAGAGTTGGTGAAATGAAACCCTAGAGCTCGTATATATATTTGTAGCCCGAAATGGGCTTTTGGGCTGATGATTTGGGCCTAATTTTCCGTGGCGGGCTAATTAAAAACCGCCACGGTTAATCTATTAACCGTAGCGGACATTATAAAATGTCCGCCATGGTTAATAAAGGGATTAACCGTTAATCGATTAACCGTGGCGGGCATTCCCGGCCGGGGCTGCGGGCCAACTATTTTCCGTGGCGGTTTTCTAAATGCCCGCCACGGAAAATAAAAAAACTAAACACCACGTAAAATCAATTTTGTAGTAGTGTTTGTTGGTGTTCTAATCTCTGCCATCTCCTCATTTATGTAATCCTTTTGCCTACGTGGCATGTTGTATCTGTAAACCCTTTTTGTACTCCTGCCCATGAGCACATTCCGTGCACCGGCCTAGCGGAATCAATGGAATCTATTCAGTGGGGCACTCAACCCCCCCCCCCAGTTTTTGTCAAAAAACTTAACAGCTGGCTAATCATTAGGAAATTAAGCAAGAATTTAGTTGTTATGATCAGAGCGTCCTAGGGAGGGCAATCAGGCTCATTCCCCAGCCTTCATTGTCAGTCCAGTAAGATCAATAAAGCCAACATCCCAGCCATATCAGTATTGCAGTATCAACCCATATCAGTGGCATTTAGGTCCCCACAAGTCACATAACAAGATTAAAAAGAAAGAATGGAAAGTAAAATATGCAAAACAAGCAGATGCAGATGAAATTTATTTTGTGCACACTTCACATAAGTAATTGTGATATATGTGATATGTGTAATCTAGAAATATGTACATACATATCTCCAGACTATACATGTCTCGAATACAAAAAATAATTACTTGAAGTTATAAATTAGCAAGAAATAAGTACAATAATTTAGTATTAAAAGACGAACGTACTTCATTCAGCTTATTAGGATAAGCATCTTCAGGAGTATTGAAAAAATCAGAGTCAGAACACATAGGCCATCCTAACCAGAAACAATCAACTGACCTGACAATAAAAATAGCAACAATTCTGTAGTAATATTTGAATTTTGGTGCACAATATTGCAACAGCTACAAGTCAACTGTAACCTACCAAAAGTATTCATTTAGGTCATCATAGTTTCTCCAATTTGAGTGTTTTGATCCTATGGTCTTGCTTCTTTCAGCTTCCTGTTATGTCCCAACAACAGCTACAAGGCTTGAAATGAAAGTAAGAATAAATTCGAAACTAATTAAACAATAGTTGTACCTTCTCTATAACCTTGTATATTGGAGTCACAACTTTACGTAAGAAGGCCTCTTCATCACCACCATATGCTGGTTTAATACTTTCACCAGTAACTGGGCTTACATTTCCCGCAAACAGACTATAGAGTTCGAAAGCCATCTACATGGTAGATAAAATATCATTGTTACAGATAAAGATGGTCATTATAATTTAAACATAGACACAAGAAATCCCCATATTACATGGAAGTGATATTTGTTAACCATACGGTCAGGGATGTACAACACACTCTCTTCTAGACCTACAGCTGGTTACATGGTCAATCATTAGCAAAGAGAACCTCACCTTTGACATCATTGACTTTGCGGACTCCTACAATGCCATCTAGGGAATTCTATGCTATGAAAAGTTCATGGCCTTCTCCAACTACGTCTACCTGATGTTGAAGATCCCAGGGCCCAAGGGCATCATCACGGAGAAAGGAATCTTGGAGAACGCATACAGATGCGACAAGGAAAGTTCTTGAGCCCACCGACGCCCTAATTGTGCCTGGTTTGCCTCCATCAAACTAGAGACCAACAAAGGTACCCCGAAGATGAAAAAACTTCACCCTCGGTGTCGTTCAAGCCCAGCCAAGGCACCAAAGTGATCAAACTAGACCATGTGGACAACATTAAGAAGAAGGGCACCAACTACAAGCTCTGGGTGAAGGCAATCTGATGCGCCCCCGGGCTCCAACTTTTTGAGCTATAAATACATCAGGGGATGCCCCCACTGTTGGTAAATAAATTTAAATAAAGTAAACTGAACAGAGATAAAGGGAAGGGACTACAGTCTACAGGGCTATACAGCTATAAGATAGGGAAAGGAGAGCAGGAGGGGAGAGTCAGCCTTGGAGTCCTAAAGAGGACAGAAAGGTTGCTCTTTTTGAATCATAAAGTCTATGGGCCTATAGTCTAGCTTCTTCCTCCACAAAATTTTGCTTCCAAGAAACAATGGAGGTCCTCGATCAAGGCTAAAATTGTTTCTTTGCTTCCATATCTGCCAGGATCCAGTGATGAAGATTTCCATGAAGAAAGTGCTCGAGAACTGCTGCTTAGCTTGGGTTATCATTTGAAAGAAATCTGCACCAAGATTCCAATGTATGCCAAGTTGCTACCAACAGCTTTGGGTTGTTTCTTCCAAGTTTCTATTGCAGAGCACACAGTTGTAGTTGTCCCTTCTAATTTCTGCTTCTTTCTCTTAAGGATGTTCCGTGTGTTCAGTCTATCCATTAGAAGTAACCAAGTGAAGACTCAAGTTTATTGCAGCATTTGGTGTCCCAAATCCAAATGAAGGGCTTAGGAGGATGGATATTTTTGAAGGGAAGGTTGTAGAACTTAGAAGAATTGTACGGCGAGGAATGATACCATAAGAGGTGATGGCGATTGCGTTTCCCTAGCCAAGGTGTCCTTCCTAGTGCCTCTTGGGCATGGACATCCCTGCTCTTAACTCTCATCAGGCAGAGTGGTTAAAGCCGAGATCCTTCGTTGCTTTGGCTCCTCCATCAATGGTGATTAGTCTCCGAAAGCTAAGCATTTCTTCCTAGTTCTCTTTGTTGGTCGATGCAAATTTTGTCCTTCTATACCCTTGGTTGATTATATCCTTCAGGCCATTCTTGGTGGCTTCCCCAGAGCCCTCAGTGTTGTGCAATTGGATCATAGGGCCTTCGGCCTTTCAATGGTTTCTCCTCAAGTTGGTTTTACACATCTATAACCGTCTTTTGAATGCTCAGATTTCAAGGTTTTCTTCCATCTTTGGCATGATAGTAGGTCCAAATTTTAAACTTGAATATCAGAATTGGTGCAAGGAGCAAGCGTCTGAATGTGTGGATGTGGCAAAACCAAAGATGGTTCGTCTCTCAAGCGCAAACTCTATCCCAATCTCCGCTTATCATCATCCAGGTTCAAGTTCGACATCCATGGAGTTTTCAAAATTCAAAACTCACAATAATTCGGGTTTTAATTCAGTTTTTATGAGATTTAACTCTAACTTCAATCAATGCTCCTAATGCTCCTCATATTAAAAGGACAGTTTCTCAATCTTAGGTGGGTATTTTGGGCCCTATACCTGATCCCAACGTTTACATCCAGGAGTTGGGCCTCTTGTTTGCCTCTGCTCTAAATGTTTATCACCGGCCCATAGCCAGCCTGCTTGCAGCAGTAGCACACGTTGTCGTTGATGCCTAAGTTTTGGGCACGTTTCTAGGGCTTGCAAACTCCCGCCTTGATCCTCACGTCCCTCCTATCGGCCGAGTGGCCCTTTAATTTCTAGAGAATATCAAGCTACTAAGACGCTGATCAGTGGGCTGCCTCCTCAGTCTTCATCGAGATTTTTTTCACTCGGTCGGTGAAGAACTACGTGGCATACTCTTGTCACCGTCCATTAGCGATGGCCTTGGGTAATCCACGCACCTGAGTTCAATGATAGCGACGGTGTCATCGGTGCAGCCGGCGGCTCCATCTCCATCTCCGCCTCCGATCTTTTCGTTTGTTGAGTTTGCCTCCCTAGTTTCTTGGCATTCATCATCCACCTCCTGCTGTTCATGTTGCTTGGGTTCTGAAAACTCCATATGCTGCCATAGTTACTTATGCTTCTTCATCGATGGCGTTCATTGATCCTGTGCCCTTCTTGCCTGATTGGGGTCAACTGGTGATGGTCCCTGGATGGCCGGCTATGCATCGGGTGGTGACAGGGAGACTGCAACGACACAACAATGACGTTGCTATTGCTTTCATCCATCCTTTGCCACAGGAGCAGATGAACTTTGATAATATTCGTGACACTTTAGCAAAATTTCTGAATGTCCGATTGTCACGGACCAGGTTAGGTGCTCAAGTTTAGTATCACCTTGCCTAGGGAAGGGGCCATGACCACCTTAATTATAAGGGGAGAGTATCCTCTCCCATCGGTCCGGCTTTGGGAGGAATTGGGCCTCTTGCCTTATAAGCGGGCCGTGAGCGCATGAACATCCAAACCTATGGTGGAGTGTTGGGCTAGATTGAGTGGACGCTAACAATGGTATCAGCTCTTGGCCCATGCCTCCTAGGGGGCTTCTTAGGGGGGTGGGATGTCACGGACTAGTTAGGTGCTCAAGTTTAGTATCACCTTGCCTAGGAAAGGGGTCATGACCACCTTATAAGGGAGAGTATCCCTCTCCCATCAGGACTGTACTTTACACACATGAGGTTTGGTTGCTCTTGCTTGGTCTTAATCTTGATAGGTGGGCTTATTCTATTGTTGATAAAGTTGTTTCCCAGTTTAGTAAGCTTTTGTCCTGGGAAGAGGATCATGATCACATGGGCAGTTCTTTGATCAAAGCAAGAGTCACAGGTCTAGATGCTAATTCCCTGGGTTTTGAATTTTTCTCAGAAGGACAGGAGATGGTTGGACAGTCCAAATAGAGATCATAATGACTAGAATGTGGGGAGCAATGCCACATGATGAGGATTCCCCCCTTATGGATCCAGATGATGTTGATCCTCATCATTTTCGACTTCTTTGGCTTTGGACAGCCTGGGCAAGGTCCTACCCCGCCACCCCTACCTCCTCCTAACAATGGTCATTCGAATCAGTTTCAGGTTGAGCTTGCCAATCCTGCTTGGGCTCCCCCTAGGCCTACCCAAATTTGGCCCATCAACTTGGTCAGAATCAACCTATAGCCCAATGATTGGGCCTATCCTTAATGAAGCCCCTCTTCTGATCCCAATTCAACATAATGTGCAAGTTGTGCAGAATTTTCAAGCTATTGATGCTGCTGTAGCCATGCCAGAAGAAGTGGTTCAGGTCCTGCCTAATGAGGTGGTTCATCCGGCCTTACCCAAAGAACAAGTGTTTGTAATGGATGATGACACTGACAAGAGTCAAAAGCCTTTCAGCAAGTGCAGCTGGCAGATCCTGAAGTGGAGGTTGTTCCTTTTCCAGACTTCAACAATCTTCATCCTGTCATACCTCTCCCAGAATATGAGGTGCATGAAGAATTGTTGGGTTGGATAAATGGTAATGATAATGCTTTGGTGGCCCCTCCTCTGGCCAATGACAATATTCATCTTGGATCTGTTCAACTGCATGACTCCAGAGGCCACAGAAGAATGTTTTTGGACCCTTCCCTGAAGCTATTAGCCTATTAGGCAATGGGTAAAACACTTGCTGGTGAATTTCCCTGCTAAGTATGACACGCCCTGGGATGGCCTCGAGGAGCGAAACCATGAAGTATGTCATTTGGTGTGTCCGTACAACCTAACATGGTGTCACGTACACCACGCACAAGCACCAATCCGATCAAGGTTTTTGGGAGGAGGGTTTTTTTTTTTTTTTTTTTTTTTTTTTTTTTTTTTTTGAGCAGAAGGGAGGAGGTTCATATGTTGCCATCTCCAGGATGATATATTCCTGATGGCATGGTTTATCTTTTTTCACAAAGGTACAAGCCACGCACCATAGCTATTTGCCCTCCAAATTTAGTGTTGTTGAATGACCATGATTTGAGGGGACGTTAGATGTATAAATTCTATATGTATTTAGTCACTAGTGCAGGATGCTATCTGCACTTTGTGCATCCTCATATCTTGTCCTTTGGACACTACAATAGAGTTGAGTTGCAATTCCCAATAATCCCTACTCCTTGAACCAAAATCGCCTTAGACCTCTCCAGGTTATATATTATTGTTATGGATCTTACCCATCCGTCCGTTCGCATTATGTCGCTATCAAAATCCCCATCTTTACGTAAGATAGTAGAATGAATAGCGATTATACCAATCACACACTACTACGAGAATCTGTCATCACTACCGCCGATATCACTACCGAAATTTAGTCCACCGGCAGCGATGAACGCAGCGTCCGCGATGATGAACCGGCCCGCGCTGGACAAACCAGAAACTCCACAGACTTCGACCAATACCAGCAGTGAAAATTTATATCTCTACCAGTGCTTATTATGCCCTGGTAGTGATCTCATGGACTCATATCACTGTCGGGTGCAAATAAGAACCGACAGCGATCTCTCTACATGCACTGTCGGTTGTTGTCACTGAAAACTATGGTGTGACTGCCAACTCAAAAAGTTGACAGGAGTGTTCTCTCTCCTTCCTACTCTGTACCATCCCAAGAACAGGCGCTCGTTTAGACCCTCCCCTCTAGTCTTTGCGCGACCGTTCTAATCCGTGAAGGAATCGCTTGTATTTGAAAAATGGCTTGACGGTTTTTGGTTTAAGGTGAGTAACAATCATCTGCTCCTTTGATTTTATTCCCTAATTACCTTTGTTTTGATGTGTACATCTCTTGATTCTTGTTCTTGTTCTTTCTACATTCTAGAGCCGCGAGCTCCAATTGAACTTAATTTCTGCTAGGCTTCCAAGCAATTTGTGGAGAATCCATCATCTATAAGTTTGGTCACCTAATTAATTACGCCCGTTTCTGTGGTGCTATAATTATTTCTTGTTAGTATGTGAGTCGAGATTTTATAATTTTGCCGACCAAAATAGTCCATGTGTCACCTACCAGCCACATTTTTTCGAGCTGAATTGATCAAGTCTTCAATTTCACTTTTCTGTAGAGATGGATCGAGAGTGGATGTATGGGTCCCGTGCAAACCGAGGGTTCATTCATGGAGTCTCCCGGTTTCTGTTGCCGAGCTCATCTGGGGGGTTGGGAAGTATGTTTTTGCCCATGCTTGGATTGCAAGAATCAACGGAAATATGCTAACCTGACGAGAGTGTATCGGAACCACTTGAATACACGGGGTTCATGCCAGGGTATAGCATATGGACAGAGCATGGTGAGATTGGTTTGAATGTTGAGGGCAGAAAACAATGATGATCGGGCCATTCTCGTTGCGTGCACGAGGAAAACAATGATGATCGTGAAAACAACGGCGTAGCCATGCACGAGCAAAGCATGAGGGCACTACGGCTTGCTTAGTGATACTCTTGCCGATGACAACGACGAAGAGGATGGCCTTTCTTTGTTCTTTGCGTAATGCAGACCGGATTTCTTACTCAAACACCTAAAAAGCTAGAGAAAATGAGGCAAGATGGAAAAACGCCATTGTACAAGGATTGTGAAGTGAGCAAACCGGAGGCCAACATATTGCTGTTAGACTACAAATCAGTAGAAGGGTGAGCGACAAAGGCTTCAATTTCTTGTTAAGTGTAATCAGGGAAATTGCTCCCAAAAGACAATGAGTTGACAGAGAAGACATACTAGGCCAAGCGGATGATCCGCCCCCTCGGCCTTGAGGTCGAAAAAAATCCACACATGTGTCAATGATTGTATATTGTGCGTGGAACAAAATACAAAAAGTTGGATGCATGCCCCAAAGTGTAAACAACCACGCTACAAGCATGGGCCATCAAATGAAGGTAGCAAGAGCGAGAGGAGGTCCTGTTAAAGTCGTTTGGTATTTCCCAATAGCTCCCAAGGGTGCATAGGCTATTTGCATGTGCAAAGTCGGTAAGCTATTCTTATTTGGCATGGCAAAGAGCATTAGAAAGACACCAAGATGAGGCACCCGGCCGACGCGGGCATATTTGGAGGACTGTCCATACTATGTTCTACAAGGAGCTTGGTGGAGAGGTAAGGCACCTTTGGTTTGGTTTGAGCACGAGATGGGATTAATCCTTTTCGACCGAGTTAGGACCAACCATAGCACATGGCCGGTGACACTCTGTATATACAACCTTCCGCCACACCTCGTATGAAGCGTTCGTTCATCCAAATGCCACTACTTGATCCAAGGGCCAAGGCGGCCGAGGGAATGACATAGACACGCTTCTAGAACCCGGTGATCAATGAATTGGTAGAGATGTTGAAGACGGGTGTGAAGAATATTTGGGATGGGTACAAAAAGGAACATGTCACGGTCAAGGGAATACTAATCGCTACAATCAGCGACTTGTCGGGCTGAGGTTGCTTATACGGAGAAAAGACAAAAGGCTTGTGGGGGATCGATATTTGGGACACCCTTGAGCAAGCACCCGATTCGCGATCCAACGAGCCAAAGCAACCCCGGACCTCGACTACACGAGAAAGCGTAATAAGGCAAAGGCGTCCCACCGCGGCGCCACGGCGTCTTCACCGCACACGAGCTCTCCGGGCAAGGGCAACTCTCCGCCTCGCTCGGGCTCTCGACGAGGCGAGCTCGGGACGAGGACAACTCTCCGCCTTTACACGAGCTCTCCCATCGACGAGCTCTCTAGATCCTCGCCGCACTCAAACTCACCCGGAGACCTCTTTCCGCTTCGCTCGAGCTCCTACACAACGAGCTCTACGACGCCGTCCGATGAGAGCTCGTCCTCCTGCCTTCTCAAGGAAGCCTACGGGTATAGGAGTTGGCCAACCACTCTCTCGACAAGCTCAACAACCTCGACGGACACGTAGCCATGCGGGGCTACGATGACTAAGGGTTGTCATTCGACCACTCCGCCATACCCCGTCGTCTCCAACAGCTATTCTACAGTGTCGCTCGGGTACGTACGACGTACATTCAACCCATCCACGGTATGGCCACGCCCATGCCGCGGAAGACAAAGCATTCCAACTACGATTGGGGACATGGTGACGATCGACCACCGGACCCACGAATCCCGGGGCACGACGACGACCAATTTCGACGCCCGCGCACCCTCGAGCGAGTCGAGCTCTCACTCGCACCACCACGAGCTCGTCAGCCGGCTTCTCTTGCATTTCCACCCCCGTGGCTCCACTTCTTTCTTCCTCTCTAGTCTTCGATCCTGATGGCGTCCATGTACACCCCCCTTGCGACTATAAAAGGGGACCCTTGCCATCGGGTAGAGGCAGGACGCTCGGCTCCATAGCATTTGGCTTCTCTACTCTCGTTCCCCATTCGATATTGGCACTTGCCTCAATCACAGAGACTTGGGAGCCCACTCCCTCTCTCGACTCGCTTGTACTAGCCCCGGTATGAGCATTTGAGCTCGGATAGTGATCACCACTGGACTAGGGTGCACGATTTGCCCCGAACCAAGTATACATCCTGTGTCATTATCCCTACAGCTAGGCCATTGTTGACACTGTTATAGCATAATTTTACTAGTCAACTAAACATGGATAAGGGCTTAAAATGAATATCAACATAGACTAGGGGTCTAACTAATATAATTCCACGAGCTTTGGTGATTTATATCTTTTCGGGGACTTAACGAGATAAATGCAGAGAAGAATGGAGAAAGTTAGGAATATATCTCACATACGATGACAAGACTTAACCGTGAAGTAACTCAACCCGAATTGTGGACTAAAACATTCTAGAAGACACGGAAGATACCGGGAAGGACGATAGCACGGGCCCACCATGGCTTTGGCGGGGCCGCGATGAAAAACGAGCCCGGCCGCCGGTGGGTCCCCCGTCGGTCTCATCTTCCTAGGTCGGTTTCAAACCGACTTTGAGGTTGTATCTACCACCGTTGCTAAGGTCGGTTTGATCCAAGGGTTCACGTTCATCGCCAAGGCCTATATAAGAAGACCCCCGACCCCAGGGTTAAACCCTAATTCATTCTATCTCATTCTATTCATTATCTCTCAGTTGTAGAGGTGTCCCAATGTAAGGATAACCTCTCTCTGGGATTAGTGAATTAGAAGTAGATTAGAAGAAGATTAGTCATGTAATTAGAGATAGATTAGCCATGTAATTAGAACTAGATTAGATCTAACTTAGATCTAACTTAGATCTAATCAAGAGTAAAGGAGAGAGGAGCTATGCTCCTGTTCGAGATGTCTTGAGTATGGTATGTCTTTGTATCTTCTCTACAAGACTTAAGATTCATATATTTATCTTCTCTATTTACTTCCATATCTTTCATATATGGTTAAGTATAGTTGTTATGCTTTTGCATGGGATCTCCGCTTCGTATTGAGTGCTCTAGTTATGCTAGGTAGCTAGAGTAGTGTCGATAGTGTAGACTTGGTGTCTAGGCTATAGGTTACCGAGGTTGCGCCCAATCCCACCGGATAGTTGTGGTAGCCCCGGGGGTGATGACTCTGTAAGGCCTTTGTAGTCCACCACGTTGGATTGGTGTTTTTCGTAGAGCTTTTTGGCAGCCTTTCTCCCATCTACCTTCTTTCTTTCTCGAGAGTTGGGACGGATCTGCTTGCCTCCAAAATGCATTAGTATAATTGCTATCATAGAACCTAACTAATAGAGAAGTACCGGGAACCTCAAACTCTCCCTTTGATCTCTTGATTAGTTTAGATAGTCTTTGACATCTTAGGTTATTATTTTATGTTTTGATATTAACTTATCCCTTATTAATTACCCCCTCACTACGCCTAGTGGTTTGCTAAGTTAGTGGATACATGATTGTGACTTATTAGAATTCTTTAGCCAAAGCTTCCCCGTGGATACGATACTCTAGAATACTCATCCTAGGGAAAAGCTACAATGGTAGAAAACAGGCGCTGCAGAATCCTTCATATTCTTTTAGCACTTAACAAATGCCAACAGCCATCTGGAGCACACAGATAGCCGGACATTACTGCGTGACGGTGGTATTAGACCCGCTACGGTTGGCGCGCGGGGGTAGGGGCGGAGTGCTAGTGTGACGATCTCACTCCGATGGCTTCTTCCACTCACCGGCTTCCGCAGCACCCGTACTCAGCGCTTCGGGACCATCGACTTCACCGGCGCCCGGCCGGGCGATCCCCTCGCGAGCCGTCTTCACCGCCCGATGCGGCGTGAGGGCGTGTCCGGCCGCATCCGCGCCGCCGCCGACCCGGCCGACGAGCGTGGGCCGGAACGACTTCCGCCCGCGAGTCCCATCCGCATGGCGCGGCCGCTTCTTCGCCCTCATCAAGGACCTCCTCCCGAACATCCTGGGGTGCGAGCCTACCAGGCTCGCTCGGGACGTGACGCTTCTCCATCACCAACGTCGTCTTGCGGCTCGCGGAGAGGACGCGTTGGCGGCCGACGAGTTCTCGGCGGCTATGCGGGGATGTACCCCGACGGGGTCGGGGGGCCCCCTCTTCGGGGTGACGAGCCTCGCCGGATCCGGCATTTTCGAGCTCGAGCTCGCCTCGACAAAGATGAGCCTCGATGGACGCCGATCCGTCCCGCCGGTGCTACATGTGCCACACCCCCGAGGGTGCGGTGAGACGAGCACCTCGGTGACTCGTCCGAGGACACCCGGGGCACTCCACGGCCCGGCGGCCGTGAGCGCCGGCCGACCGCATCAAGGCCCGTCCCGGATGAGCGCGAGGAGCTCGGCGTGGGGCGGCTCAAGAGCCAAGCCCCCTCGCCGAGCAGGAGGGAAAGCAACCATCGAGAGCACGAGCCCGGCTCGTGAAGTGCACGACCGCATCAACCGCGATGAAGGCCGGAAGCAGCGCCCCGCCGGTGTTCTGGAGGGCGTCTGAACCCGACAGCTGCCGCGATGCTCTTGCGCCGTTGCGGCCCCCGAGGGAGCCCGAGGCGCGGAGAACCCATGAGCGGCTCAAGAGGCTCCGCGGGAGGCGCGGCCCAAAGAGCGGTGAGCTCGTCACATCACGGCTGTAGGAAGAGCACGAGGCCTCCTCCTACCCCGAGGTCCACGGCCGGTGGTCGGCAAGAACCGCGACGCGAGGGACACCATCAACGCCCGACGCAAGGCGGAGGCTCAGCCAACAAGAACGTCCCCCGGGATGATGGCAAGCGCCATCACGACGGCCGCCGCGATGACCGCCCTCGCACCTACGCCAGCGGACGCGGTAGCCGCCACGACAAATGAAGAAGACAAGAGCCGCGCGCCCCACGCCCGCACGCCGTCCCGGCCTCCCGAGCGGCGGGATCGCCATGCCCCGAGGTCGAGCTCGAGGAGACCAAGGGCGTCGGCTCACGCATCCACGATGCCCCCGTTCCTTCGCGCTTCGAGCTCCGACCACCGGTGCGAAGTATAATGGGGAGACCGACCGCCCGCCACCGGCTCTCGAGGATCACCGCCTCGGATGTGTCAGCGGAGGCGCCCGGCGGCGACTGACTTCAACATCCGCAACCTCCGCTCTATCTTGCGGTCCGGACGCTCCCGGCTCGAGCACTTGCCGAGGGCACCATCCGCGACTAGGAGGACTTGCGCGACGTCTTCGTCGGCAACTTCCGTGGCACCTACGCCGGGCCGAGCACGGCCGACGTGGACCTCCGAGGGTGCAAGCGTAAGAGGGGGAGAACTGCCGCGCGATTACATCGGCGCTTCCAAGCTCTCGCAACAACCTCTCCGAGGCCTCCGACCAAGTCATCACCGACTTCACGTTCGCACCACCTGCGAGACCACGATCCACGAGCTCGGCGTCAAGAAGCCCAAGACCGTGAAGGAGCTCCTCGACCACCGCCACCCGCCCACGCTGAGGGAGAGGACGCCGTCTCCGCCATCGCCGGCAAGGGCGAGGGCCAAAGGGCGATGGGGGACGCGGAGGGATCCGCCCTCCGTGCGCACAAGAAGAACAAGAAGAACAAGCGTCCCAGCGGCATTCACGATGACGACGAAGTTCGTTGCCATGGCGAGGACAAAGCGCAAGGCGAGCCCCAAAGCGGCGGCGCGAAACTGGGCCTGAAGGAGCGCCGACAAGATGCTTTCGGCGCTCCGTGTCCGCACCACGAGGGCCCCATCAAGCACAAGATGAAGGACTGCACCTCATGAAGAAACACGTGATGGGCACGCGCGCGGGGAGGCGACAAGGATGACGGCGAAGGCCGCGGCGCCCCCCGAAGAGTTCAAGGGCGACGTCTACATCTAGGACGGCGCCAACGCGTTCCTCGAGCGCGGCCCGAGCTCACGAGTCCAAGATGCCGTCCGAGCTCACCGCCGTGAGGTCCTCTTCACCGAGCTAGCGGCGCCGCCTATCTCAAGTGGTCGGCTCGGCGATCATCTGCCGACAAGGCGGATCACCCACGGCACATCCCGTATCGAGGAGGTACCCGCTCGTCGTCGACCCCATCGCCGGCACCAAGCGCCCCCGGGCAAGGTGCGATGGACGAGAAGCGGCCAGCCTCAACCTTCTCTACATCCACGCCGCTCCAAGCTCTTGGCATCCCCAAGGCACGACTCCGCCTCGCCGTAACCGATCCATGGCGTGGTGCGGGCAAGCAGATGGTCCCGCTAAAGGCGGATCGACCTCCCATCACCTTCGGCACCCGGGACAACTTCCGCAAGGAGGTCCTCACGTTCGAGGTGCTCCCGTTCGGGAATGCCATGCCTACGCCTTTGTTGGGGCGCCCATGCTATGCGAAATTCATGGTCGTCCCCCAACCACCTACCTCAAGCTCAAGATCCCCCCGGCCGAAGGGTCATCACCATCGACTCCACCTTCTCGAGCACACCTTTGGGCGGAGAGGCCGCCGTCCCGGTATGCCGACGCCGCAGCCCAATCGAGCGAGATGCTACCCAAGATGACGGCTGGGCAGCGCCGAGGACTCCCCCGAGCTCAAGAAGATGGCGAGCACGAGCTCATCCATCGAGCTCAAGAAGGTGGCGAGCACGAGCTCCTCGCCGAGCCGAGAAGGTCACGGAGCACGTTCGAGCCCGAAGGGCGCCAAGGGAGATCGCGGTCGGCGAGGACCGGCGCACCCTCTCCGTGGGTGCCGAGCTCACCCCCAAATAGGAAAGCGAGCTCGCCAACTTCCTCCTCCGGCGAACCTCGACGTATTCGCATGGAGGGCCTCGAGATATGCCCGGCATACCGGGGAAGTCGCCGAGCACTCTTGAACATCAAGCCGGCTCTCGGCCGGTGAAGCAAAAACTCGAGGCGTTTGACGACGCCCGACGCCAAGCAATCGCCGAGGAGATAGATAAGCTCTTGGCGCTAGGTTTATCAAGGAGGTGTATCATCCCGAGTGGATAGCCAACCCCGTACTAGTTAAGAAGAAAAATGGGAAATGGAGAATGTGTGTTGACTATACGAGTCTCAATAAAGCGTGCCCTAAGGATCCGTTTCCTTTGCGGCAATCGACGATCATTGTTGATTCCACCTCCGGTGCAAAACACTCTGTTTTCGACGCCTACTCCGGCTACCACCAAATCACGATGAACGAAGCTCGATCAGCTCGCCACCTCCTTCATCACACCGTTTGGCGCATTTTGTTACGTAACAATGCCCGCCGGTTTGAAAACGCTGGCGCCACCTTTCAAAGGTGTATGCAAAAGGTCTTCAAAGAGCTCCTCGGAAAGCTCGTCGAAGCATACATCGATGACATCGTTGTCAAGACCAAGCGCTCCAGAGAGCTCGTCCCCGACCTCGAAAAGGTCTTTGCCAAGCTCCGCGAGTTTGGAGTCAAGCTCAATCGAAAAATGCGTCTTCGGGTCCCAAGAGGGAAATTGCTCGGTTTTATCGTGTCCGGCGTGGCATCGAAGCCAACCCCGAAAAAAAATCGCCGCCATCACGAACATGGGGCCGATCAAGAGCGTCAAGGATGTACAGCGGCTCACGGGCTATCTCGTGGCCCTCAGTCGGTTCATAGCTCGGTTGGGAGAACGTAGCCTACATTTGCATGGCTGGCGAAGAAGACCGGCGCTTCGACTGGGATCGATGAGGCGCGGCAAGCCCTCGACTCCTTGAAGCACCTCCTGCAAACCCACGGTGCTCGTGGCTCGGTGTGCGGACGAACCCATCCTCCCATACATCTCGGCGACCTCGAAAGTCGTCGCCAAGACCGTCCCTCGTGGTCGAGAGAGGAGGAGGGTCACGCACTCAAGGTTGGCCCTGGGTCTACTTCATCGGCGAGGTGCTCTCCGACACCAAGACGCGCTACGCACAGGCTCGAAAAAGCTCATATACGCGCTCCTCATCACCCGGCCGCCAAGCTACGGCACTACCGACTACCTTCCCGTGCACGGTCGTCTCCAAGTATCCTCGGTGAGATCATCCGCGACCCACGAGGTCGCGGGGGCGCATGGCCAAGTGGGCGTTGAGCTCATGGGGGCCGACATCACCCACGCGCCCGAGACTCCATAAAATCGCAGCCCTCGCCGACTTCATCGCGGAATGACCCGAGGTCGAACAGCCTCCCGGCCAGCGGCGTGGAGTATTGGGCGATGTACCGGCGGCTCGTGAAGAAGCACGGGAGGTGCGGGAGTCGGGCCGGTCTTCATCTCGCCAAACAAGGTGCGCATGCGGTACTTTCGGTCGCCTCTTCTTCCCGGCCTCCAACAACATCGCCGAGTACGAAGCCCTCATCAACGGTCTTTGTATAGCTCACGAGCTCGGCATCCGGCACCTCGAGGTCGGGGGACTCAGCTCGTGAGGAATCGGTCATGAAAGTGGCCGATTGCGTTAACCCGAAGATGGTCACATACCACCGAGAAGGTCCGCGAGCTCGAAGAGCACTTCCACGGGCTCGAGGTCAACCACATCCATCGCAACCACAACAACGACGCCGACGCCCTCGCCAAGCTTTGCGTCCGATGGCCTGCCGTCCCGCCAGCGTCTTCATGCACGAAAACAAGCAAACCCTCGATACGGCTCAAGAACGAGCCCATCGCGGTACGGGGCACGAGCTCGGCACCACGCGCCCCGAGCTCGGACCTATGGAAGTCGACACCCCACGAGCTCGAACTCACCCGACACAGGGCACGTCTAGCTACAAGCTCGAGTCCCACCGGCCTGGTGGCTCGGGGGTGGATCGAGCTCGACCCCGAAAGCCCCAAACCCGACCGGCGAATCCCACTATTCCCCGTGGCTCAAGGAAGGCAAGCTTCCCGAGGTAGGAGGAATCAAGGCGCCGGTGCGGAGGGCCAAATCGTTCGTCCTCGTCTGGGAAGAGCTCTACGGACGCGGGGCCTCCGGCGTCCTCCAAAGCATTATTCGTCACCTTCGAGCAGGGAGAAGAGCTCATCAAGGAGATCCACTCCGGCGAAGCGCGGTCATCATGCGGCGCCACGAGCCCTCATCGAAAAAGGCGTCCGGCAAGGCTTCTCGCCAATCGCCGTCGCAGATGCCACTCAAGTCGTCCGGCTGCGAGGGTCGCCAATTCTTCGCCTGGGCAAACACACCTCCCGGCTCGGTCCCTCCAGACGATCCGGCTCACACGGGCCGTTCATTCCGCCGGGGGTCTCGACATGGTAGGACCTTTCAAGAGGACGGTAGGGGTTACACGCACCTCCTCGTCACCAACAACAAGTTCTCCAAGTGGATCGAGCTCATGCCCATCGCGACAGTGTCGGCCGAGGAGACCATCAAGTTCTTCACCGGCATCATCCATCGGTTCGGGGTCCCGAACTCCATCATCACCGACAACGGCACCAACTTCGTGGGAGAGGTCTTTGTCGATTGGTGCAGCGACCACGGCATCCAGCGTCGACACGGCATCGGTTAGCCATCCAAGGACCAACGGGGGGGGTAGAACAGCTAGCAAGATGATACTTGCAGGCGTGAAGTCACGAATCTTCAAGAGGCTCGAAAAATACGCTCGTCGATGGCTCGCCGAGCCCCCTCGGTTGTATGGAGTCTCCACACCACGCCAAGCCGCGCCACCGGTGGACTCCCTTCTTCCTCATCTTCGGGTCCGAGGCCATGCTCCCCCACCGACCTCGAGTAACACGGCTCGCCCCGAGTTCAAGCCTACAACGAGGACAACAACCAAGCGCCGCCGAAGACGCGGCCGACCAGAAGCCCGACGAGGCTCGTGACATCGCGCCGCTCATCCACTCCGCCAAGTACCGCAGTCCATGAGGCGCTACCACGACCGCCACGTCAAAGGACGAGCCTTCAAAGATCGGTGACTCACGTCCCCACGCCGAGTCCGAGCTGAAGAACAAGCACAAGCTCGGCGCCATGGGAGGGTCCGTTCACCATCGACCAATCCGAGGCCCGGCACATACAAGCTCAAAGACCATCAAGGCGGCGTCCCGCCAACGCATGGAACATCGAACAGCTACGTCACTTCTACCCCTAAGTGTACTTCGAAATATTGTAGCCGCCAAACTTCAATAAAAAGCACCGATTCAATGCAAAAAACGTGCAAGCATTTCGAATTCTTTCCTTAGCTTGATTGAACAACGATCGGGCCTTTGCCCACAAAGCAAAGGCCCGCCCTTGCTCGGGGCTACAAGGAACGGGGTGCACACCCCACATTTTAACTTTTTTTCAAGAAAACTTACGAGCTCGGAGCTCGATTTAAAAACTCAAACTCACGAACTCGCACTCTCTTCTCCTAAATCAAACAACGTTCGAAACGACCAAGTCATGAGCTCACCACTTGAGAGTTTGACGCGATCGCCTAACGACCTCCCGCGCCCCCACGGCCCGGCAAAGGGAAGGCCCGCCACTCGACTCTCGATTACGAGCTCACCAAAAGTCAAAGTAGAAACAAAGTGCGATAAGAGAAGAAACGCGATTTCCATTAAACACAAGTTTCCACATAGTTTTTTACAATTTGCCTCAACCTCGAGGACTTGAAAGCTTATGACGGAAGAGGTTCGGCCTCAAGCTCCTACTCTCTGCGGCGGGTCTTCGGGCATCGGCTCCTCGGCCAGGGGACGCCCCGAGCAACTCCCTCCCCTCGACGGGCTCCTCGGCGCTCCATCTCCGCCAGCAAGGGGCTCAAAGACATCGAGCTCATCGCGGCAAGGTTGAAGAGCTCGACGGATAGCCTCGGTGGTAGCTGCGCGGCGGCGGCATTCTTCCGCTCCACCTCGCCGTCATCGGCCCCGGCGGCCCACCCCGTTTTTCACAATGTCGACCTTGAACTTGGGGTAGTGGGCGAAGACGACGCTTAACCGCCTTGTGGACCACGCGCGCTTGCGTCCTCCGTCACTCTGCTGGCGGGATGATCGCCACCCGCCGACCGGGTCGACCACGTCTTCCACCCGAGGACATCACGGATGGCCTCGACCTCGAACACGAGTCCCTGGCGTGCGCGCTTCGAGCTCTCGGCCTCCTCCACGGCCTTGGCGGCGTGCTCCTGAAGGTCCCCGAGCTTCCTCTGCGTATCGACGAGGTCGCTGGTCCTCTTCTTCAGGTCCTCCTCCTTAGTCCGCAGCTCGGCTGCGTCGCCGCAGAGTGGCCTCGCGGGAGGCGAGCCTCGCTCCCTTATCGTTGAAATCCCGCGTCAGCTTCAAGGAGGTCTGCTTCTCTTCTGCAAACACGAAAGCCAATCAGACGAGAGCGGCAAAATATGAAGACAAGGCAAAGGATGGCCGCCCGTTTACTCCACTGACTCATCATAGAGCCCCCCGTTGTACCACGGCCTCGTAATTTTTCGGCTTCAAGCCGATCCTTCTCCGCCTCCGACGCCGAAAGGTTACACCACAACCCAGAGGCCTCGTGGTCATATACTGAGGTCCCACCGGCAAGGACAATTAGCCCCAGCACCGGAAAAGAAAAGAAGAGGTAGGAAGAAGCGCTCACCTTCAAGCTTGGCGTCCCGCTCGCGCAACTTCTCGACCACCTCCTCCTTATCCTTCTGGAGCTGCTCCGCCTTCAGCTCAAGTGCCAAGCGCTCGAGCTCTTTGTCCTCCAACGCCTTACGGAAGGAGGCGAGCTCCTCATCCATCTTCTTACGTTGACGCCCTATTCGCGAGGTCGAGCTCTTCCCCGACGCCTGAAGCCTCGCAGTGTGCAGCCTCCACTTTCTCCCGGGCCTCCCGGTGGCACGCTCTCCGCGGCACAGATGAGCTCGGTGGCGTCCCGCCGACCTCGAGGAACTGGATCTGCCGAGGCGCCTGAGCCGAGCTCGGCACACATCTCTCCGCACACACCCTTCGTCAATCTCCCCAACGGCCGCCGGCCCTCGGGAAGCCTCCGTCGACAGGGTTGAATCCCCCGATAGCCTCCCTCGCACACCCGGCCCCGGAAGACGCAAACATTTGAGCAAGAGAAGAGCATGCGAGGTCCCCTCGCCGCTATGACGGTCCGATACGGGAGAGGCGGCGGGCACACTCTCGCCGGGCGCCGACGGTGGATGACTCGGTGTTCTCCGACGACGGATCTGCCGGAGGGGGCGACCGGAGCAAAAGTTGAGAGGTGACCACGCCCCGTATCCACAGGAGGGCGCCGATGCACGATGGCGCCACGGACACCCAACCCCCGCCGACCTTGATTCTTGCCGTGGCAAGATGGGGGCACCACGATGGGGGCGCGGGCGGCGGCGGCGGCTTTTTTTTTTTTTTTTTTTCCACGATCGTGTCTCCAGTCCTCGTCCCTCGGTCCGCGGTCCCTCTGGTCATCAAAAAGGCCTCACCACCAGAGACCTCGATGACCTCATGCTCGACGACGACCTCCTCGAGCCGGGGGCGGCCCAATCCCGGATGGGTCCTCTCGTGCATGCTCTCGACGCCGGAGTCCCTCGGGCGGCTTTCTCCGCCTCTCCGCGGCGCCCGAGCCGTGGCCTGAGGCTCCGGGCGGCGAGATACCGCAAAGGCGGCCGCGCCCTGGAGCTCATCAATTGAGCTTAACACATCATCGCAACGCCTGGGCCGCGGAACGGTCCGCGAGGCGGCATGTCCGGGCGAGGGGAAGACTCTTCTCCCTTCTTGCCCGAGGTCGTGGAGGCGCCGGTGGGGAGCAGCCCCCTTGAACGGAAAGCGCCATCATCTTCCCCGAGCTCGCCGCCCGCCGCCGTCTCCCTGGGCTCGCTGCCGCGCCACCTTCGCCGCTCGCCTCCGAAGCTCGTCATCGCCGCGCCGAGCTCGCGGAGAGCTCCCGACAAGATCCGTCTTCAACGCTGCTGGTACGGCTCCACCATCCCGAACACCGCCAGGGGTCATAAAGCACGGCCGACCACCGCTGGCCCCGCAACAACACAAGAGGCGAAGACTTACCAGCGTGGCCACCCTCTTCTTCTTCTTCTTCGCGCCTCGGCGCTCCAGCCTCGGGCCGTCCTCGACGGAGCATCCGGCCATGCACGGGGCTTCGCCGCCGGTGGGGCTTGGCGCCGGGAGGCGGCGCCGGCCCCACCCGATAGCATCGCTAGGGGCAACGAGCTCCGCAGAGGCCCCGACGAGGTCCCAACCTCCTCAACTCCGCGGTGTCGCCGACGACGAGGGCGCCCCCCGCGCGCCTCGATGCCGGGCTCCACCTCCTTAACCGCCGCTCCCCCGCCGCCGCTAGGCGAACCCGCCCCTCGTCCGGATGGGGGCCTGACATCGTCCGCACGCAAGCATCGGCCTCTCGAGGGAGAGGAGGACGAGACGGAAGGTCGACCGTGCCGACACTGCAGGTGTTCGAGCTCATGACGAGCTCAAGACATCGAAAGAATGCACGAGACAAGCACGGCGAGTACTTACGAGCCGTGAAGTCCCGGGGTCGAGTGGAGAATTGGAGGAGGCCCTGGCGACCGTTCTCCCGTCCCTCGTCACGTGCTTCACCAACCAGTTCACCCGGTCGACGGTGAGCCCGGGGGGGGTCGCCGTCCCCCGCGAACGGAGCGTGTTCCTGTCATCTCCCGTGAGTCGAGAGTGTGGGCGC
The DNA here is from genome assembly GCA_015847255.1 of Hyparrhenia diplandra. NCBI lineage: Eukaryota > Viridiplantae > Streptophyta > Magnoliopsida > Poales > Poaceae > Hyparrhenia > Hyparrhenia diplandra. The sequence goes on from JADLZK010012498.1 coordinate 188,212, forward strand.
CTGAAGCGGGACCACGACTTTGGCGAACCAGGCCTCAACGATGTGGTTCACCGTCAATCCGCGTCCCCAGCATCTTCACCTTCTCGACCACCCATCCCACACGCTTTGAGAGGTGGTCGCGGCCCCCTCACGCCACATCTTGCTCGCGGGCGGTGAAGGTGCGCCCGGTGGCCGGGCGGAGGATGGAGGGGTCGTTCTTCAGATAGAACCACTCCCTCCTCCACCCGGTGTTCGCGGACGGGAAGTCGCCTTCGGGGAACGAATCGCGGATCCTCCCCTCCACGCAGCTTGGATCGCCACATAGGAAATCGGGCCGGGCCGCCTCCTTTGCCTGGGCAGGGGGTTGGATCTTCGTAGATGAAATGCCTAAGAGTTCCCACTGGGAAGAATCTCGAGCCAGCCCCCTCACGAGAGGGTGTTGAAGACGGAGAAGAGGAGGAGGCCGTTGGGCATCGTGCCGGAGCTCGACGCCCGCTGACGCGAGAGATCGACCCTCGAAAAGTCATCCGCGGCACGCCCAGCCCGCGGTCATGGAAGGCTATAAACGACACCACGTGAGCCCGCCGGGTCGGTCGGGACCGCGTGGTTCGGCGGCGATGATGATCCACTCCTCCTTCTCCGTCCGCGGGTACGGGGAGCCCGCCGACAAGGCCGCACCGCCGATTAACGCTGTGGAAACCGCCGATGGTTCCGTGGAGCCCATCCTTTTCGCTCAGAGGATTCGGATCGCCCCGAGGAGAGGACGGGTCGGTCACCACGGGAAAGCGAATCCGGGAGAAGGCGATGGCGGTTCTAGGTTTTTTCTCTCAAGCGAAGGCGAGAAACGAGAAGGTAAGCCTCTCCCCTCTCCCTTCCGATTTATAGGATGGATGCAACAGGGACGACGAGGTAAAATCCGCCCGGTGGGTCCCGCCTCACGTCACATCCGCCCGCAATGGACACCGGAAACGAACGCGTGTGCGCCACTGAAGAAGCCGAAAACGGCCGCCATTGAAAAAAATAGGTGACCGCACCCCAACGGTAAAAAATCTCAACGGAAAAATCCCAATGGCTACTTTCTTCGCAGACGGTAAAAAATCTCCAAGCTCGACCTCCAATGGTAACTTTTCCGGGGACCGAAGAGCTTCGAGCAACAAAGACGACTTCTCTCAGGGTTCGAAGGCCTGCTTTCTCCCCGAGAGGCTCGGAGACCGCCGGGATACCACGAGCGAGGGGCACCCAGGAAGCGGCACCGACGGCCCACGCCCCGAGCCCGCGAAAGAGCTCGGGGCTCCCGTCGGGAGCACCGGGTCGCCAAGGGACAAATAAACGACCTCGAGTCATCCTCATCGATGAGGAGGCGCGATGCCCTCGAGCACCGCCCGGGGGCTCGGGGACCGACAGGTTGGGTCCTTGGAACACGAGGTCGGTCCACCAAGAGACCAAACAAACGAGCTCGAGCTCGGGCCTCGCCCCGGTCACCCGATATCAGCTCACCGAGCACCATTCGGTCTCGACCGACCAAGGCAAGATCGAGCTCGAGCTCACTACCCCAGCGGATAAGCGGGGAAATGGGTCGACGAGCCCACGAAAAATTAAAAGCCTCCGCGAGAACCCCCTGCTCCCACGAGCCTCGGGTTACTACGCCTGAAAGAGCCGCGCGCACCCACGCACAACACTAACTCCAAAACGAGGGTCCCCTCGAGAGAAGCCGCCGCACAAAAAAAAGCATCCGAGGGAGACCCCTTCTCCCCCAAATGCTCGAGGGGCCACCGTGGGCGATCGATATTTGGGACACCCTTGAGCAAGCACCCGATTCGCGATCAACGAGCCAAAGCAACCCCAGACCTCGACTACACAAAAAACATAATAAGGCAAGGCGTCCCACCGCGGCGCATGAAGTCTTCACCGCACACGAGCTCTCCAGGCAAGGGCAACTCTCCGTCTCGCTCGGGCTCTCGCGCACGAGCTCTCCGGACGAGGACAACTCTCCGCCTTGCACGAGCTCTCCCATCGACGAGCTCTCCAGATCCTCGCCGCACTCAACCTCACCCGGAGACCTCTTTCCACCTCGCTCGAGCTCCTACACGACGAGCTCTACGACGTCGTCCGATGAGAGCTCGTCCTCCTGCCTTCTCGAGGAAGCCTACGGGTACGGGAGTTGGCCAACCACTCTCTGACAAGCTCAACAACCCCCTGACAGACACTGTAGCCATGTGGGGCTACAATGACGGAAGGGCTGTCATTCGACCACTCCGCCATACCCCGTCGTCTCCAACAGCTATTCTACAGTGCCGCTCGGGTACGTACGACGTACATTCAACCCATCCACGGTATGGCCATGCCCATGCCAAGAAGACGCGTTCCAACTATGATTGGGGACATGGCAACGACTGACCACCGCCCAGACCACGAATCCTGGGTACGACGACGACCAATTTCGATGCCCGGCGCACCCTCGAGCTCGGAGTCGAGCTCTCACTCGCACAACGAGTCGGCACCGGCTTCTCTTGCATTTCCACCCCCGCGGCTCCACTTCTTTCTTCCTCTCTAGTCTTCGATCCTGATGGCGTCCATGTACACCCCCCTTGCGACTATAAAAGGGGACCTTTGCCATCGGGTAGAGGCAGGATGCTCGGCTCCATAGCATTTGGCTTCTCTACTCTCGTTCCCCATTCGATATTGGCACTTGCCTCAATCACAGAGACTTGGGAGCCCGCTCCCTCTCTCGACTCGCTTGTACTAGCCCCGGTATGAGCATTTGAGCTCGGATAGTGATCACCACTGGACTAGGGTGCACGATTTGCCCCGAACCAGTATACATCCTGTGTCATTATCCCTACAGCTAGGCCATCGGAGCACGCATTAGCCAGACATTACTGTGGCGGTGGTATTAGACCACGACAAGGCTATACTGGATGTGTCGAGTGCTTGGATAAAACACATGCAAGTACATCTACCGGGCAACAATAAAATGGTTTATATGAGAAACCGTAGGTTCCTACCGAGGGGACACGCATATCGAAGGAACAAAAGAACTTTCGGGGAATATGAAGATGGGACGGCTCCAGATTATCGAGACGGGAAAGCGATGCTTCGAGAACTAGACAAACCGAATTTTGTCCTTGGGAAGGGGAGGTGGCGTGAGCAGTGCACTGAAGGGAGTATCTAGAAGAAAAATGGCTTTTGGAAAGCGCCTTACCGCCACTATTGAGGGTACGCCTTTGTCTTGATCCCATGCACCTTACTAAAAATATGTGCTTTGGCACCCTAAACCATTTGATGAACACCGGGGACCTCGAAGGATTCACTAGCCACAGGGGGAAGACATGGAGCACTTGGGAATCATGAAGGATCTGCATCCAAAGGCGGCTAAAGAATGATCAGTTCACCTTCCGCTTCGCGACATGGACCTTGAACGTGGCGGCAAAGAAAAAGTTTGTCTCCTTCTTCAATGAACTCAAACTCCCAACAGGCTACTATGGTAACCCACGAAGAGGCTAGTGAACATGAAAGAAGTGAAGTTCAACTATGGCTGCATGAAGGCCCATGATTGTCATGTCATTATGACTCAACCGCTCCCTCGTTGTTTCTACGTGGTCTCCGGCTCCCCCAAAGCTCACCGGGCGCAATCCTAAAGTTGTGCCTCGATCCTCAATGCGATCTCAAAAAGGTCAATGATATGTCCACGATTTGGACCGACACGTGAGGACATAACCCTAAAAAAAGCGTGCTTGAGGTGGAATTCTCGCCGACTTTCTTTGATATCTCGGTGCATCTGGCTGGTTCATCTTGTTGACCAAATTAGAGGCCTTAGCCCAATACACCTGCATTAGATGTTCCCTTTCGAAAGGTTGATGAAAGTTTTTAGGAGGTATGTCGAGAACAGGTTCGGACGTAAGAGAGCATGGTTGAAGGATGGTCAACGGAAGAAGCCATCGAGTTCTCGCACATATTATCTAGACATGGAGAGGGTTGGACTTCCAAAGATCTCGTCATGCGGGAAGACTATGTGGCAAAGGAATGATTGGGCCTAAATCACTGTTGCAGAAGAGACCCCGTTGCTGAAGGTGAGGCACATTTTTTGTTGTTTTACAGCAAGGCGAGGATGCGAGGCCATAATTTGTCTTGACATAAGGCAATCTTTGAAAGAGCAAAATCACAACATGATAGCGAATGGGCTACATAAGAAACATACGGATGAATTTTGCGATTGGTTGCGAGTAAGCTTGCTTGGGAAAGAGTTGGGTAATCAACTGGATTCCCAGGTAAGGGGCCTAAGAGTACATTTGTTATGTACCAAGGGTATGAGATCAATGGATACACATTTTACACAAAAAAGCAAGATGGAAGGAGCCAATACCAAAACAAAGTGGTGTTCGCTTTGAATCAGAGACTAAAAGGGCATAGTGGAAGATACCTACTATGGTTACATAGAGGAGATATGGGAACTAGACTACGGTCATCCGAAGGCAGTTTGTTTTTCACGCCGGTGGGTTCGGAAATCAGCCATCAACATCGATGCAGAGGGGTTCAATACACTTGATCTCAGCAAGACCACACATAGAGAGGACCTCTTCATCCTTGCAAAAGATGTTACGCAAGTTTTCTATGCACCGGACAACACAACAAATGGAAAGTTGCACGCATGCCTAGAAGGGAAAAGGAAGATTGTCGGAATGGATGGAGTGACGGATGAAGAAAACTACAGAGGGTATCATGAAATGCCACGCGATTTACGCCGTTACCGTAGCCCAACCGATCGTAGATGAGGGTGAAGGTGAACCCGCTTAGTACGAGTTGATCATTATGGCCCTCACCGATCACTATTGTTCACTATATGTAATCGATGGAGTTAGATTATTGTTAGCTAAATGTAATCACTATGTTTGGACAAATTAACATTCTTCACCAACTATATAATTTATGGAGTTAGTTTATCTATACTATGTGCCTCGATTTGCAACGGTGCTTTCGGTGAACCGTCAAGAGCCAAAACAGAGGAATTTTGGTTCCTTTGCCGGTTCAAAACCGAGAGTGATAGCCATTATCACTACGGGGAGCTTTCACCGTCGGTTAAATAACATAACCCAGGCAGGATCTAAAAAGCATAAGATTTGTATGGTTCCTATGTTACCCGTGGGTTCATATGCTCTCGGTGTCCTATCGGTCTCAAACTTTTTCCAAGTCCTTCACAATCGATTGGGTGAGTCATCCCAAAATTTTGAGATTTTTGGAGTTGGTTTGGTATTTTTTGCAATTTAATTGATTTTCTGCGCAACGAGACCGAGTAATTCTAGGTTGAACTGAGGCTACCCCCGAAAAGAACAGGCACCATGCCAAACTTTTCCACATGGTCTCATTTGTCCTAGGAGGCAAATTAATGCACATATACATGCTAAATTCTTGTGTTTGCATGATGTAATTTACCATTTACCGCTATGGTTCTCGCCGGTTCAGTTTTTTGGCAAAGTGAAGGGGGTTGAAGCCCCGGCGATAATGAGCGATTCTCGTAGTAGTGACATGTCTAATGCTCAAAATATTCTAGCGCTACATTAAGGCAACTAGATGTAATGGAAATACCTAACTTATACATGTGGCAAATTAATAACACAAGATGATCTTACATGATGGAAGATGTAGCAGAGACACTCGAGCATGAATCTCAAGTTAGCTGCCTCACCCCAAATTAGCAAGTAGAGACCAATATAAAGAAGTTTGCGCTGCTGGACTTCCTGTTGTATAGTTGGCAACCTAGACATCAATTCGCAACCTTTTTTTAGACAAAGAGATTCGATAGTGGGAGAATAGGTGGACATGAGGTTTCACGTTTTCCATCAAATGGACAGAATGAACGCATATAACCATAATTCTAGAGAAACCAGTACTTATCATTCTTATATATTTGCTAAGTCATCCATCGAACCTACCATAAATTACTCTTGCGGCCGAGGTACTTGCACCACTTTTTATAATTCTTAAATAGCTTCCTCATTACATTATCAAGAGATCTACAGTCCAGCTGAGACAAAGAAAGAATACCAAGATACATTTTCAATATACGAATGAAGCACAACAAAACTTATTTGATTCCTCGAAGTATTAAAAAATATGTACCTGTATTTGCCCATGCCCTAGTGTTTGCCTAATGTGTACATTTGAAAGTAAAAGTATCAGATGTTCTCTTTGGTTGGATACATTGTCTTTCTGTAGAGAAGAGTTGCAGTTAGATGGAGAACATTTGGGGTAAAGTACACTTAAGCACAAAAGATGTCATAGATAATAAGAGTAACTCTCATACAGTTACCTGAAAACCAAACATAGCCTGAAGCCAATCAAGAAGGTCCCTATTCGACTTTTCATATTCATTGGGCCAAACCAGACCTCTAACATTTCGAAGAGCATACAAACCAACTTGAATCTTCAAAAAATTGTGAGGAATGAAAAATGATATTTACAGTCCATTCTAAAGATGTGTAGTTCAGGTCTAGCATGCATGGTGTAGATGGATGCAAACCTCTGGATAACGCATAATACATTGATTGCCAGAGTCAGGATCGAGCGGGAGAATATTATAAGCTTCATATAGCTTTGTACGTCCCACAACTAGGTTATGTACATCCGAAACCTAAGAATTATAAGTGTAGTAGATTCACATGAATCTTTTTGTCAGAAAATGCATAAAGTTGGCAGGACACGGTGATGTATAACACTAGAAATTAACAATGTACCTCTACATCAACTTCAGTACTCTCTGAAACCATAACAGCTCTCAAGACCTCAAACAAGCTAGCAGCTGTTTGATACGATTCGGCAAGCAGAGCACTGAGCCAATCGAAGAATGTGTTAGGGAAGGTGCAATAAATCATCAGCAACAAAAGAAAGTACCATAGAAAGTAAGCCCAACACGGCAAAATTCTCACCCGTCCGCCTTGTAGTGCTCAGCCTTGTAAGGGTATTTTTGTGGTAGTCGGATATATTTTTTGTAGAATTCACGGCAGAAACGCTCCATTTCTAAAGCGTCAGTCTCTTGTACCATTCCCATCCACGTTGGATGTTTCTCCTGAGGAAGGAAACATCAGCAAGTCAAAACAGGGCTGCCACTGAAACAACAGTGCCCTCGGTCTTAAGCAATTCAGAACATTATGAAAAGAAAAGGGAAGTGAACACAACCGTTTTAACCTGGCAAACCTAGCTATTCACTATCATAGAATCATTAATTGTTTCATGGTATCATGGAATGCAAAGATAGTTGATTTTCCGAAAAAAATAAATGGGGAAAACGAATTGTACTCTTTCCAGCCTTCGCAGAAGCACTGTTTTAAACTGACGCACACCACGACCACTTGAGGCTGGGTCCATCCGGTGAGCCTTCTCGTAAGCATAAAAGCGGCCTGAGCAATCCGAGAAAATATATAAGGATAAAAACTGCGGGAATGCTGAAGGAGAGGCCAGTAAATGAAAAAATCTACGCACATAGGTAGGCGACGCGGGGGTTCATCGCCTCGACCTTATTTGCCACCCGTAGGATGGGCGTGATCTCGACGAGCGACGACGGCACGGCCTCGCTGTCCAGCACAGACTCTCCCGTGCTCCCCCAGTCTGCTCCCCTTCGAGCCTTCTCCCGTCGGACGAACCCACCGGCGACGGCGAGGACGGTGACCACGACATGTCGTCCGCCCTCCTCGCCGACGCGCCCACACCCTGCTGATTTCTCTTCACCTCGCTGGGCGCCTAGCTTCAAATCGACAAACCTCAAATCTCTGAGCCATGGAGGGGAAAAAGGAATCGCAAAAATTTCGGAAGAAGTCTGTACTAGAATGGTAGGGTATGATGATGTCGGGTGTGAATGTTAGTACTGATACTTGTTGTGTAAATAAAGAGTTATAAATGCATGGGGCCTGCAACTGGTAAGCTGTCGTCATATAGGCTCCAGAAGTTTTAAAATACATTTCTGGTCCACCAAACTTGTTAGGAGTAAGTGATACACATAGATCCATGAATTTTGAAAATGCGTTTCTAGGTTCTAGCCACCTAAACTTATTAAGTGTGGTACACATTAACGTTGCCCTAACTTTTGATATTTTTCAAAAACAACTTAGAAATCCAACCTAAGAAGCAAGGGAAAGGGTGTCTAGAGAGCTAAAAAGAACTTGAAATTTTGTATGTTGGTAGAGTGAATACAAGAATGATAATGGAAAAGAACATGGTAATTTTTTTAAAAAAATCAAATTATTCCATTTCAAAAATGGTGAAATTTATATATATTCTATGAATTATTAGGGCAAATAGCAATAAAAATCTGCATCATTTGAACTCTAGTTAATTTTGATATCTTTGGTCCACACATTACATGGGCAAAAATTGAGTTGCTTTACAAATGTCAAATTTAACCTAAATTTTAAATAGTAACATTTGTAAAGCTAAAAGTTAGTTAGTTATTATTTGATGCACAAATATGAATTTTTGAGATTTGTATTGCCATTTGAATACCCTAAAATTCAGAGAATATATAAGTTTGACCATTTTGAAATGCAATGATTCAAATTTAAAAAAAAATAGTGTGTTTTATGGCATTGTCATCCTTGTTATTCACTTTACCAAACTACAAAGTATCAAGATTTTTAGAGCTCTCTAGGTACTCCTTCTTTGCTTTCTTAAGTTAGATTTCTAAAAAAGCTTTGAAAAATATCAAAAAGTTATTGTTCAAGGGCATGCATGTGGTGGGCCACTTAGCAAGTTTAAAGGGCCAAAAGTGTATTTTCAAATTCCAAAGATCTATATATACCATTTAATAAGTTTAATAAGGAACTAGAAATGTATTTTTAAAAGTTTTTTAAGTTCACAAACTTATGTAATAAATACACACGTTTACTAGTTTGGTGGCTCTGCATTTATTGAGCCGCCTGTATGACTTGTTTTTTTACAGAAAACCCCCTCGTAAGCGTGGAGACGGGTGAGGCCGTAGTCTCGCGAGACGACGATGCCGGCTCGTGCTCCTAGGCTCAGTCGTCATTGGACAGACGCGTTGTACGGCGTCGTCGCCTCAGAGCGACGAGAGACGGATCAATCTGTGCGCGCGGGAGAATCAAGCATCGCACCAAAATATTCCCCTCCCCTCCTAAAGCGCACATGGCCGGACGGCCGCTCCGGCGTGCGGTCCCTAGGCCGGGCGGTTGCTGCGTCGCGAGCTCCTCTGGCTGGGAGGCTGCGGCGGCGTGTGCTCCCTTGGACCCTTGGCCGGATGGCCGCGGCGGCGTGCGGTGCCCCAGGCCGGGCGGTTGCTGCGCCGCGAGCTCCTCTGGCTGGGAGGCTGCGGCGGCGTGTGCTTCCCTGGCCAGGCGGCTGCTACGCCGCGAGCTCCCCTTGCCGGGAGGCTGATGCGCTGCGTGCTCCTGACTGGGCAGTCGCTGCACCGCAAGCTTCTGGATTTTGTCTTCTCAATTTGCTTGCTTGGAGGCTGATACACGCCAATTGCAGAGAGTACTGTAAAGTAGAAGCTAGCCTGTGTCCTTCATGCACGCTAGGTGCTCGAGAAAAATTCGATGAAGTTCTTATGGCCTGAACTGAATTCTTTCGGTTCTTACTGAAGTGATGAATTCTTACTAAACAGGCCCGAACTGAATTGTTTCAGTTCTTGACTGACTGAATTGTTTGGGTTCTTACCTTGATTTATCAATCAAATGAGGTGGCTTGCAGTGACATGGTAGTGTGGTTGGCCGGCTACTACGTATAATCATGTTGTATGAGTTTCAATTCAGAAAATAGAAGTTCTAAAAATAGCGTGGAATTATCGATGTCCTTATTTAAACGTGATTTTTTTTTTTTTCTATCAAGTAGCAACATAGTGGATTGTTTACTATCTAGTAGAAGAACACAATGGTATATAAAATTATGTTCATTATTGATCGTACTTTAAATACAAAGCATTAAAAAACCTTTGTAGATAGGGAAATAGGCTTCACCATTGTATGACCCGTCTTTTATAGTTGTTTGTACGCCAGATTCGATGTCCTTACAGACAACAACGGTCTGTGGTTGAACATGTCCTTAACCTGTGTGGCCGTGGAGTATAGTGGCGTGTGTGGATCCATGGGTGGCGATGTCAGGTGTGGGGTGGGATCCTAATTACAAACGTGTTTGGTGGCTCATAGCGCATTTAGGTTGGAGACAGCCTTACATGTTTGGTGGCTCAGCGCATTTAACTAGCTGACAGTGGAGTAAGTATAGCGGCGTGTGTGTGGATCCGTGTGGGGTGGGATCCAGTGGGCGTCTGGGCCAGTGCTACTGCCCTACTGCCCCGTGAAGCGAGGACGCATGTGGCATGTCTCTTCGAGGTCCTCGTTTCCAAGTGCACTGCGTTCATACGTAATTTTACGTAAGTTAAAATCAAACTTACGTTAAATTTATAGATTATAAAATAGTTGTTCAATAGTTGTCCTTTATTTATCCAAAAATGTTCCAAGTTATTTAATAGTTGTATTGTCGAACCCGGCTAGATTAGGCCCGGGCGACGAGATCGGCGGTTGTTGTGGAAGAGGAGGCGGCGATGGAGGTGGTGGCGGCGGGCGGCGGCGGCTGGGGGCGGGCGGTGGCGGCGGCGGTGGTTGGCGGCAGCGGGCGACACGGTGGGACGGCGGCAGCCGAGGATGAGGGGCGCGGCGTGGGGAGAGGGAGAGATTGGGATAAATTTTTTCTTTATTTGGTTGTTGCCCTAAAAGATTCTGAGACCTCTTACTTTTATAGCCGGCTAGTGGGACTTGTATCGCGAAGACAATCTCTCTAAAAGGTTTCCTTAGATTGGAATACCTTTTTACAAGCATATCCTATTTTCCTAATAATGGTCTTCCTTATAGATGGAATATCCTTGCACACCAAAAAGCCTAAGATAATCCTAGATAATTTCCTCCTTTTTATTGCTGAATTAATTGCGAAAAATCCGCGGAAGGGAGGGGAGGCGGCGCCGGCGCCAGCGCTGCCCAGTGGCGCCGGCTGGTGCCCCTCGGGCCTCGCGGGTCTGTCTGTGGGGCCCTATTTCTTGGGTCATGACATCTCCCACCCTTCTCCGGCCGGCGTGTCCTCGCGTTGGATGAAAGTCCATTCGGTCACACCTAGCATGATGAGCTCAACTTGCGGGATCAGCTTGCCGTGCACCGGGTTCCTAAAGGATCATGTTCTCCTCTGGTTCGATTTGTGGAGCAAACTCGGGAGGTAGTGGAGGTTCCGATGTAGCCGTGGTAGATGTGCGGTGGACAGCACGTCCCTGGCTGCGATGTTGTTCACGTCGACGGGGCGGCGGGAGAGCTCCCTTGGAACTCCCACCTCAAGATCTTTGATGCACCATGTCGGGGCGGGCTCTCGGGGAACAAAAGCGCTCATTGGGCGGAGCATTGACGCCAAGAGCGGAAGAAGGCGCCGGATGGTGATGTCGCGGAGTAGGGGGGTAGCAACCAAATTCAACATCGTATCACCGTACATGAAGGAGCCGGCGTCGAAGAGCGAGGGAGGGAGAGAGGCGGTGTGTGCCCCTCTGCGTCATAGCGATGTGGACGTTATCGATGGTGAGGAAGAGGCAATCCATGCCATCAGGAGAGGCGGCGGGGGCCGGCGTGGTGGCGCCCGTGGCCCATGCCGCCCAATAGGATGGCGGTCGGTGGTGGCGGCGTAGGTGCGGTTGTGTAGGCCCAAGGCGAGGAAGTTTACCGAATGCAGCGAACTCCGCCTGAAGCAAAGCCTCTAGCACCTGGCGTGGCGGTGGAGAGGAAGCTAGGAGGTAGAAGCGTCGTGCCGTCGAAGGGGAGGGAGGTCGTCCTCAGTCCCGGCTGGAGCGGCGCCACCCGTGGTGACGTCGAGGGCGGTTCGACGAATGCGGTCCTCGGTGTCGCTGTCGTGGTTTTATGAAGACTCCGGTGGGCGTGTCGTAGAGGTCCAAGGCGTCGCATGCCTTGAACGTTCCCGGCCGAGAGGGAGTGTGGGACGCGGCGGAAGATTCCCCGACCCGAGCAAAGTCGGACGAGGGCGCCCAACCGGGGAAGTGGAGCCGATGTGAATGTGTCTCGGGCGGCCGTCGTGGTAGTGTCGAAGCTCGTGAGTCGCGAGAGTCCCATATCACACGTCCCAAGCTTGCCAAGCCAAGTAATGCCAGGATGACGTCGGCGTCGTTGCCCGGATGCATGATGTAGGCGTCGATGTCGAAGGTCGGCGGCGTCGATCGCGTGGTGGTGCGTCGAAGGTGGCAGCCGGCATGTCGGTGGCGCCGGTGCCGGTGGTGATCAACACACGCGAGCGGCCGAGTCGGAGGCTGCCGTGGGTCACCACCACGGTGACGCGAAGTTGTGCGTTGCTCGAGTTGGCGATGATGTTGACACCGTGCACGAGATGATGTCGACGAGGTATAAAGAGTGAGCACCACGTACGGGTAGTCGGAGTCCCCAAAAGGACCCTAAGGTCGACGGCTCTCATGTTTGACGTCCCGCCGATTGGAACGCTCTCATGGTCGTCGGTGTAGTCCTTGAAGATCGTGATGTCGAGAAGAGGTGCTTGCACTTGTGACCTCGCGTGAGCGGCTCATCGCGGTTGAAGCGAGAGGCGGCCTTGCGTCGTTCCGTCATCTCCTCGGTGTCAACCGTTTGAGCGGTCGAGTTGATGGTTTGGCGCTGGCGGCGGGGTGGGCGCTGGGGGCGCCATCAAGGCAGAAGGCGCGGCGCCTTGCCCCTCTATCGTGGCTTGGTTTGTCGGGGTTGTAGAGGATGGTGAGGCGTCGTTCGTACGCAGCGAGAGACATGGCTGCCTCCATGTCCCGGGGTCTTTCATCTCGGCGTCCCGTCTTGGCGGCTCGCCCAACCGGTGTGTAGATGTTCACCGTTGCTTGTCGTCGAGATGTCTCGCGCGCCACATGCGCCGAAGCGCCGTGTACTCATCCACGGTGCTCGTCTTCCTCGGCGATGCCGGCTCGCCCAGAGTTCGCCTACCTTCTTGAGCTTGAGGCGTTAGTTGGCGTCTTGGGCGAAGCTTGTCCAATCGCCAACGGTTTCTCCTAGGACAAGCCTCATGTACCACTATTGTGCTCCTCCTGTGAGATGATATGAGGCGTACCAAACTTGCTTTGTGGCTGGCGTACCTTGTCCCTCTCGAAGAATTGCTTTCGCGATGGTTGATCCATGGGAGAGGATCTTCCTTGCCATCATACGTCAGGAAGGGCCAGTTTGTGCGGAGCCGAGGAGCGAGGCTGGGAAGGTGTCCACCGGGGGTGGTGGGGCGGCGCATGCGCCCCTAGCGCCGACGCCCCTGCGGGCTTGAGCTTACGCGGTAGTCTTTCATCATGTTCTCGGATCAGGCTGGCGTGACTTGGTCGTCGACGTCTTTGCTTGCCATCGTCGCTTTATTTTGATGAAGTCGCGGGCTGTGGTCTCGATGGCGTCTTCATGGCAAGATCGACCTCCCGCGGTGGTATTGCTTGATGCTTGACCACTTTCGGATCGTTGCACGATAAGGCGGCAACGTCGGGCGGCGAGTCGAGCGGTGGCGAAATCCGTGGAACTGGTTCCCCAAGTCCTTCGGCATCTTCTTCGTCTCGGTGTCTATGGTGGTGGGTGGATCGTATTGGTCTCCGGATACCATTTGTCGCCGAACCCGGCTAGATTAGACCGAAACTAACATGAGATCGGCGGTTGTTGGGGAAGAGGAGATGGCGATGGAGGTGGTGGCGGCGGGCGGGCGGTGATGGGGTGGGGCGGCGGCGGAGGATGAGGGGGTGCTTGTAGCGTGGGGATAGAGGGAGAGAGATTGAGATAAATTTTCTTTTATTTGCTTGTTGTCCTAAAAGATTACTGAGACCTCTTACTTTTATAGCCCGACTAGTGGGACTTGTATCGTAAAGCAATCTCTTTAAAAGGTTTCCTTATAGATTGAAATACCTTTTTACAAGCATATCCTATTTATTTTCCTAATAAGGGTCTTCCTTATCGATGGAATGTCCTCTTGCACACCAAAAAGCCTAAGATAATCCTAGATAATTTCCTCCTTTATTGCTGAATTAATTACCGAAAAATCCCTTGAAGGGAGCGGAGGCGCGCCCGGTAGCGCCTGCCCACAGTGGCGCCATGCGCTGGCCCCTCGGGCCTCGCGGGCCTGTCTGCTTGGGCCCTATTTCTTGGGTCATGACATGTCTTCTGTTGTGGGGTGCTTGTTGTCTTCTAAAAATGTTCCAAGTGCACTGTGTTCAGTTTGTTGTCTCTGTTGTGGGGTGCTTGTTTCCCACCTCCTAAAGTTTAATTAGTCTCATTACTCAAAAAAGTTTAATTAGTCTCGTCATATAGGATGTTTGACACTAATCTGAAGTACTAAATATTGATTAATTATAAAACTAGTTATACAGGTCGAGACTAAATTGCAAGATGAAATTATTAAATCTAAGTCTAATTAGTCAATAATTTAACAACGTAGTGCTATAGTAAACACGTGCTAATGATAGATTAATTAGGTTTTGTTTTGTGAATTAGTCAAGACTTCTACAATTATAGTTTTATGTCATGAACGAATTGGGCCACCCTAGACGGGCTAAGAGGCCTGAGCAGGCCGCATGCGGGCCTGAGAGGGGCCCGGCAGTGGCGACGAGGGCCGGCGCCCTCCCGCCGCCGCCGCCCTCCCCTTCCGCTTAGGCTACTGCTTCGTCATCAAGTTAGGATTATCTTAGGCTTTTTTTGGTGTGTAAAGGGAATATTCAATCTATAAGGAATGCCCTTATTAGGAAATAAATAAATATTGCTTGTAGAAGGTATTTCAATCATATATAAGGAAACCTTATAGAAGATTGCTTAGATTACAAGTCCCACTAGCCGGGCTATATAAGCAAAATGCGTAATCTCTTTGGGGATAAGCAAGCAATAAAAATAGTTCGTATCTCTACCTCTCTCTCTCTCAACCGCCGCCGACCGCCGCCGCCGCCCGCCGCCACACCACCGCCCGCGCCCGCCAGCGCCCGCCCCGCCGTTGCCAGCGCCACTGCCGGGAGGTGCCGTCGTCGGGACACCGCCGCTCCCCTACGCCACCTTCTCCGCCCACGACGATCGTGGGTGACATGTCACAACCGGCCCAATCGAACCCGGTCTGTGACATTTTATAATTAGCTTATGTTTAGTCTTATAATTACAAGGACTAAATTTTAGTGTCTGGATCCAAATACGGAAAAATTACATACTACCTTGACTATATAAGATTATTACTGTATTTGGCTATGGGTGTGTGTACGTCTAGAAAAAAAAGAAGAGCATGACTTCAAAATTATCCTCGTACATCTTGAAATTACAATGGAGTCCTGTGGTCATCAACGCGCTCCAGTAAAATTTGGACAGTTCTGTTCTTTGACCAAATCACCCGCAATCTTGATTGATTTCTTGCTCTCCCGTTGGATCATCGCTCTCGGCCTCCGTTTTCTGTTGAGCATTCTACTCTCTTTTTCTCAGTTCAGCCTGCCAATGTTCCCGCTGGACCAATGACGCAGCACGCAGTTTCTCCATCGCCACCTGCCCACCTCGTCCAGATTATCACCAAGTAGGTTGGCTGCCCCTCTGATATTGGATTGTTCGAAGTTAATTTGTAGATGCGTTAGTTTGGGACTTTGGATTGCTGAGGCGTAAATTGCTTTGGTTACTTATTCATTAGCAAAAAGCTCTCATAGGACGGGAATGGATCCATCCCCTTCTGTGCTCTGTCAATCCCCTTTGTTTAAACAGATCCTACCTGTCCTGTTTTTATATTTTCTGTCTATGCATCTCAGTAAGGGGTCGGTCCATCTCTTCTCAAATATGTTCGCGCACAAAGCAATTTCTCGTTGCTTGCTGTTGCACTTTTCATGGTTGCTCTGTTGTCGTCCTATGAAGGAGTTTGGAATCTTATGACTAATTATTATGCATGCATCTGGACACGGCGTAAACTTTATATTTCTGTTTCTGGTAACGATGAATATTTTTTATAAGTATGACTGTTACACATATATACATAGGATTTTTTTGGAACTATCATTAGTATAAAATGTGATTTATCTAGAAGTTGCCGTTGTTATTCGCTACTAGAATTCTCTGTTTATGCCCTCATTCGTTTTGATACTCTTATTTTGATTCATTCAATACAGCTCATATGAATTTGCCAGCCCACAAAACAGATCATTTTGTGTTCTCCTATATGCGTTTGTGAGAAATTGTTTCACAAGTTGGAGCTCCATATTTTTTTGAGACCGGGTCTTTTACCCGTTTTTCATTGGAGCTCCATATCAACAATTAAATGGAACTTGATCCATGTCTGAAATAAGTATTTGTTTTTTTTTCTATAGAAGTGTTTGAGTAATCAGGAATGGATAGTGGAGCTACTGATCGTGAAACATTGGAGAAAACGCTGCAGGATCAACTGCAGAGCCAATATTTTTGCCACTAGAATTTTTTGAAAGTCATCACATGCAATTTTCAACTGAACGAGAACTTGGCAGGGGGTGCGTATGGAGTAGTATACAAGGTATGACCATCCTTCTTTTTGCTCCAGTTTTCAGCTGATGGCATTGGCAACAATAAAAGTTAATGAATGGTTCACATACTTGCTTTGAAGGGAGTTCTCCAATGTGGCAAAAGTTATAGCTGTAAAGAAGCTTTTTGACGCACATTTATTGGACAATAATAATCAATTTGAGAATGAGATCACTTGTCTTATGGAGGTCAGGCACCAAAATGTCGTGCAACTTGTAGGTTACTGTGTTGAAACCAGATCGGAAGGCGATGAAGCTACCGAGTGGGAAACATGTTATGGTTCAAATACCTGCATGTTTGCTCTGCTTCGAATATCATTGTAAGGGGAAGCCTTGACAAGCATATTTCTGGTATGTTGAAATAAAATGCTAAGATCTTCTGTTGTTATTTTTCTTTTGCTAAGTTTATTATGTCATTGATATAAAAACAACACAGGGATGAGTCCAGTTACAATCAAGACATAAATATGGGACCCATCCACACAAACATGGTGGTTCCCTATATATGGTACCCTAACTGTATGCACTTTTTTTTTTTTTTTGTCTGTTTGATGATCTATTTCTACAGATAACTTTTCAGTCCTTGATTGGGATATGCGATATGAGATAATCAGGGGAGTTTGCAGAGGTTTGCATTATCTTCATGAGGAATGCCATATTGTTCACCTGGACCTTAAACCTCAAAATATACTTATGGATTCCACTATGATACCGAAAATTGCGGATTTTGGTTTGTCAAGGCTTTTGGGTGAACAAAAATCCAAAACATCCTTGCAAATTTTGCAGAACGCTGTAAGTTATGCCTCTTGCTAGCTAGGCTCCATTTTTTTTTTTTTTTTTTTTTTTTTGCTATTTTGTTCTGATTTTACTAAATTCCTGCAGCGGGTACATGGCACAAGAATACATAGACCATGGTATTATCTCCTCTAAAGGCGAGATATATTCAGTTTGGGTGTCATAATCATAGAGATAATCACAGGTCACAGGGATTATCCCAATTTCGGCGAGAGAACTGAAAGGAGAAAAAGCGCTATCTGAGAAAAGGTAAGATTACTCGGTATTACATACGATAATTTTCTAGCTCACTTATCCAAATGTTTAGGTGGTTGGGAGTTGGAGGAACAGGACTAGAAATAACACCTATACATATATCACTTAGGAAATACATATCCAACAAAGTGGAACAATGCGTCTCTATAGCCCCTGAAGTGCACGGATCCCGACTCAAAGAAAAGGCCTACTTCACTGGACATAGTTCAAAGCCTAAATGCAGTAGAAGCAAAATGTTGGTCTGTTGGAAAACACCACGAGTGTGGCGAGAAGGTAACGATCTCTCAATGTGCACTATGCCTCTCCAAAGTTAAGTTCATTAGGGTGTCCAAATTAATATGCATGTGCCTGAACTAAGTAAACACTCATGCTTCATTTTTCTGATCTTAATTAGTGCCCTATTGCAGCTGTAGTGCAATTATCTGTATTTATATATTCATTATCTATGAAAGAAAGTACTCACTAACTGGTCGAGATCAATCTAACAGGTAACTTGTATTATGTCTTCTTAATGAAACACGTGCTAAGCCAGCTCACGAAAAAAATGGTCCCTAATTTGCACAAGTGAATGCTTGTAATTTATAGCCCTGGTCCAGATGACAC
Source organism: Hyparrhenia diplandra (assembly GCA_015847255.1). NCBI lineage: Eukaryota > Viridiplantae > Streptophyta > Magnoliopsida > Poales > Poaceae > Hyparrhenia > Hyparrhenia diplandra. The sequence goes on from JADLZK010012498.1 coordinate 206,360, forward strand.
CATATATTCCCTCAAGGAGACTCCTAACTCCTAAGGTCAGTGACATCAATGTTGGCCTTGATGCTGCAACACAGTTGCTTAGTGAACATGGCTAATTCATTTTGAGTCCAGAATGACATTCTCACAAACCAATATATGGGTGATGAATCTGGTCATTGTCCTCGTCATTCTCAGCCATCCACCAGACAAGGATAAGTGAGCTGATGCATTGACTTATATTCATCTGAGACCATTCTACATGGTTTGTCCCTTGTGCCCTTCTGCGTGGGAGCCTTTTTGGTTTTACTATTAGTTTTGCCTCTGGAATGATGGACCATTAAGAGAATGTGGATACCCCTTAGAAATTGATGGTTCGACCTCTCACTCCGACATTGTGTACCTATGATTTAGCAAGAACAATGCTATGTTCCATTCCCAAAAATGTTTTTTTGTGATATGTTTGTCATATCACACCGAGGACTATTTGCATTGCACAATCCCCTCTGCCCTAGACCTGACCCTATGTAAGTCAGTAGAAGAGGAGCCATCCCTGGTAGCCCAAACTAGTTTCATTGGATCTGTAGTTCATTAGAGTCCTTAAAGAGGTTTGCATAGTTTCATGCATCTAGTGGACCTTGGCACCTTCCATTCACCCATGTACATGTTGGGTAAGGTTTTGAGCATCTTGATGGTGAGGATAATAGGCATTTCAGAGTTCAAACTATGGTGATGCTTGCTGAACCTGTGGCCACATAGTTGTGTGTTTGTGGGCGGTGGAGTTGTTCATATGGCCTTCTGATCGGTATCATCATGAACATGTTCTCACCCCAGGTCTTCCACACTGTCCTCAGGCCAGATTGATCACATCTCCCCTAGAGCATCACAATGGTTATGCAAACTTTGGACCTATTCCCATGCCTGCCATCCATTTCTAATCCGCTCTTGAGGTTGCAACCATGATGGTCGCTACGCCCATGGTCTCAGTCATTGCGCCACGGCCTTGGGTTTTGGCTGTGACCATAGGCTCCATGACCATCAGTCCATCACGTACTCTTGGCACTTTGCACCCATAGTGCAGTGCAAGATGGGACCACCCTTTGAGATATTATGCTCTAAGATCACCTACTTCCAGGATATGCTTCACCACATTCATTCAAAACCACTTAGTAACAAGAGGTCACGTCCATCATCACCCGGGGTTAGTGGTGGAAAACTCTGGCCATGTACTATAAGACAACAATTTCATTTGGTTGTTCGTCTGGCTCCAATCTCTTATAGTCACAATACAGAAATTACCAAACTGAAAGCAATAGTGATTGTGTTTTTTTTTTTTTTTTTTTTTTTTTTTTGAGCATTCAATAGTGATTGTGTGAAAATTGTGAATAGATTGATTGAGAGACCTATCTACATATATATAGGGCTGAGGAGATCTCGTAGTTTATAGAAACAGAACCAAACCGAGATCTCATATCTCTCTAACCAAAACAGAGAACCAGCCGGCTATACCTGGCCCAGGCCCATATATTCATGCATACACACATTTACATTCTAACACAAACAATATAGTGTCCTACTAATGATACTGATTTCATTTTCCCCTTCCCCCAATTATTATCTTTTGTCCAACTATGATGCCGTTTGGTGATGGTGGTGGCTATGATACCTTGCAAACTGGTGATGACATCAAGTCCCGAATCGTGGTGTTTTTTTTTTTCTTCTTTTTGGCATGCATGTGCACACTATTTCATAGATATCATGTTTTATTATTATTTTTGAAGGCCATGTTTTATCATCTTACTTGGTTCATTTTTGTTGGATCAGATCATACCCCGGGAACATGGTCACATAGATGTAACTTCCATAGATGTGCATCCAACTAATCCGTGGTGAGTAGGTAGTGTTTTTGTTTGGAGAAGCTAAACTTATATTGTTTCTTGTTTTGCTCTTCACAGTAGAAAATGGACCTAAGATTTTTGTTGGATCTTTAGAATAAATTATTTATATGTACTTTTGCGTGATATATATATATGATGATAAATTTGTACTTTCGTAGTGCAGGATTTTGACGAATCATTACAGCGGCTCCGTTCTTATCTGGGACTACCATCTGCAGGCAAGTAGTAGCACTCATAATCAACATGTATTCTGTGTGCTAGTCCATAAGTCCATATGTGGTCTGCTCTAGGGATTGAAATTTTGTGTTTTTCCTGTAATTGAGTCTCCACCATGGCTAAGAAAGAAAATGAAATAAAGTAGTAAACTAGTAACCCATAACTACTCATTACTTGGGTACCCAAATGACATCCATACTCTACCCTTGTTAGAGTCTGGAAATCAGATTCTAACCTTTTGGTGGGTGTACATCATATGCAGTGGCAGACCCACATTGGGACCATAGAGAGCTGTGGCTCCCCTTGCAACAATCAAATTTCTGAAATGCACATGTGATTCTCTAGCAGTTTTCTTTCTAACCTCTGACATTCTCCTCGGCTTGTGCGAATCACAGTCCCGGCTACTGGCCGGACTAGCCCTGTGTAGTAACAACACTATCTGCTCTTACTCCATTGCCTCTGCGTACAGATATTGTTTGTTCTTTGCTTCTTAGAGTTCTTGTTGCTCTTTCGGCTATTAGACCGGCCCACAGGCTTCGCAAACTCGAACTGGCCCAAAGAGGGAGGGATCGAAGGATTTTATACGGGACTCTACAGAATGCAGAGGGCTGAAGGAATGAAGGAAGATTTCTGCTTGGCACCACCTGCAGGCCACTGTCACCGATGAGCAAAGCATCCACGCTAGTAGTGAATGAGGCGCAGCAGGCGGACACCCTTGGGTTGCTTAGAGCTGACACGAGGATCGTCCGAGTTCTATCAAGTGGTGACCTTCTTTGGATAAATTTTGGTTTCACACCCACCCAATTCACATGTCTTTCAGAATTGGATACTCCACATGCAAATTCTTTCATTCAGATGTTTTCCTGCTTTTCTCTCTTTTTTGGTGGTACTGGCCACCACTGCATCATCCTTGTCACCATCAGCGACTCCCAGGTTCTCTCTCATTTTGGTGGTAGTGGCCACCATTGCATCATCCTCATCACCATCAGCGACTCCCCGGTTACTGCATCAGAATCGTAGAGATCGACCAGAGATTTCACTTTAGCGAGACTGATTCAATCCAATCGGTGGGAATAGGTGAGCCAAGGGCAATTTCGTCCTTTCAGTAGGGCTGAAAAAAAAAAAGAGAATAAAGAAAATAGGAAATGAGAGAAGTGGGGAAAATACATCGATCCAAAGAAGTCGCACGGGGTGTCAAATTCTGAAAGGCGCGTGTAGATTCGGTGTCAAATATCCAAATTGCTCCTCTCTTTAGATGACATTCTGTCAAGTTCCAAGTTTTTTTGGTAAATCTGAGGAGCCACACTTTAAATTGGAAAACCTTCAAAGTTCTCATCTCTTCCATGTTGATTAACTAGTTGACATTTTTCTATATGTTTGGAATTTGGACTCAGCAATGTAAGCCGGTGAGTTTGGAATTTTTTTTTTCTATATGTTTGGAAGCTGTTGCTCAATTTTTCTCCAATGTAAATTAGCCTGTTAGTTTTTTTAGGGGTGGCTAGGCCCTCAACTGTTTGAGCTCAAGCAAAATGTAAGAGATGGCGTAGCTTGTGCCATGTGCTTGTGTAATTCTTGTAAATCTCTTACTCTCTTATTAATAAAAGCCGGTAACATATCTTTCGGAAAAAAAAAAGAATTTGGACTCAGCAATGTATAATATATTTGTGCAGGAGTTGAGATACTCATCGGATGCCAGAGAGCAAGAAACAGGCATGCTTTTGGACTCAGTTCCTATCGTTTGTTTCTTCCCTCACACACTGTCACACTAATTTTTTTTGAGAGAATACTGTCACACTAATCGAGTAATCACATGAAAGTGCAGCATGGACATCAAAATTTATTGCACGATCTGGATGGTTTTTGGTGGGATTTTATTTTGGTCACATAGAAGTGTACAGTTGTGATAAATTGGACAAAATCAAAAAATTTTAAAGCTCATGATACTGGTGTTTGGTCTTTGAGCATCCATCCTACTGAACCTTACATGCTGTCTGCATCCTGTGACGGTGAGATTAAGCTGTGGGACTGGGAGAAAGGCTGGAAGTGCATTAGGAAATTTGTTGAGAAAAGCCCAGTATGTCAAGTCAAATTTAACCCAAGGGACCCAAATAGTTTTGTTAGTGTTTCCAGGAAAGATCAGGCAAAGGTACAGTAAAGTTGGGTATTTCTTTATCATGTGCATTTTGGTCAAATGTTCCAGGCAGATCTTATATTAACATTAAATAGTTGTGTTGGAAGTACAGATTTGGAATATTGGTTCTCTGCGCAGTGAATCCACATTATTTGAGATACAGGATGCAAAATATTTGGATTTCTTTTCTCAAGGTGGCCAGCTAATGTTGATCATTGGTCATAGTAACAAGGAGACAGCCTCGGTAAGGCATCATCCTTGAATAATTTAATAATGATGGAAATCTTCATCATCTATATAGAAAGTTGATCTAATTCACATCTGTTCTCCTGGAATCAGATTTGGGACTACGATAGGGGGACTTGTGTTGAGACGCTCCAAGGACATACAGAATCTGTTTCTACTGCATGTTTCCATCCCGACATACCGATACTAGTTACAGGCTCATACGATGGGACAGTCCGTATGTGGAACTCCAGTAACTTCAAGTATGCACCAATTCCTTCTCACTAACCATTATTCACAGTGATTGTGCCCCGTTGTTAAACTTATAGCCCTAACAGTTCACATGCTCATTATCTGATTACTATGTTTGGCCATGACCTGAAAGGGATTAAAATTTTGTTGTTACCCTTCACTATATATTTGGACCATTATTAGTGATTATTCACAAATACCCCGCCACTTTTCTTTGTCACTTCTCTGCACTCTTTTTACATAGTGTACGCTCCCGAACTAGCTGAGACTGTTTTGAAGACTCTTTACATAGTGTAGGTTCACAATATTATGATATGGTGAGACAACTTTTGAAGACACAGAACTTGTATCAGCGTATCGAAATATAGGATATGGATACGGATCCGGCACAGGCTGGAACAACATCATGCTATGCTATAATATCTTGGTAGAGAGATTGTTCTAGGGTCATGACATGTTCATTTCGAAAAAGTAAAGGTCATTCTATTAGTATGCCTATAAGTAGATATCAATTAATAGGTTTTATTAGCACAAACCTTGTTTTAAATTCAAAGGAAGATTACAAACCGACGTTGTTTACTTGGCTGTGGTACGCTTTTATGCAATAGTTGGAATTTGTTTTCAAAGGAGCTATGTTTTGAAGAAATAAAATATGGAGCATGCTATTTTTGTGGCTGAAAATAAAGGTTTTGTTTATTTAATCAACCAGGTGAAGCATTGGATGAACTTTGAACTTCATGGTTAAAATGGACTTTGAACGTGCTATTATAGTGTTTCACGCTGTAGCAGTAGTACTTACTTTGAACTTCATAGTTAAAATGTTTCGTGGTTGCTCTAATACTTATTTGTTCCACTTTGACCATATAATGTGATCGAGGGAAAACAAAATATAAAGAACAAATTAACCACTAGCCAGCTGTGCACGGATCAAACAGCATACAGTAAGAAATCCATCTGACTGAATGTAATCAAAATTTCACTTTGGAGCTAGTGGTTCGGAGAGATAAATAGGTGAATATATACTTAAAGATGGACTTTTGCCTATTGGACAAAAAAAATAGTTGTCTCAAACTCCTAAATTTTAGATCATAAAACAGTTGTTTTGTGAAGCAAGCAACAACCTCATTCTCTCTTTTTCTCTCTTTGCTTCACATCATATGGCACTCCATAACTGACATGTAGCAATGTACCTACCTTACAAACTTTTTGCTAGCAATTTGAGGAATGCATTCGTACCGTTTGGAGGCTGGCCTTCTTTTATTTCATAAATACCTTCCATATGAGTTATGATACATAGTAATTAATTTTCCTGTACTTTTCATCCCTGTGTTTTTCTTTAGTTTACCTTGGGTTTTGTTTCAATTCCTCTCTCTCTCTCTCTCTCTCTCTCTCTCTCTCTCTCTCTCTCTTATCCCCTATGTAAGTTCCCTGTAAATTTTGGTTTTATAAAATGGTTTTGATTGCCGTGGGGATCTCCCCACGGTATTTTGCGTCAAAAAATTAGTAACACCATTACAAAATTAACAAACTGTGTGAAAGATATTTGTGATAGCAGTGTGTCGGGTATATTAGCGCTAGTTTGTTAGAGCATGTCCAAGAGACCAGTCAAAGAGACTAGCTAAATTTACCATTTTAGCTACTATCTAAAATAGAGTTATTAACAAAATACTAGAGTACTCCAAGAGAGTATGTAAAAGATAGCTAGTGAGGTAGGCTCTCCAAGAATAGAGAGCGGAGGAGGAGGGATGGAGAGCTAGCCAATTTGAAATCTTGTAGAGAGTTTGTTGCAGGATGTATTTTCTTAATAATAGATAAATTTAGCTTTACAAAACTATTTAGCTAGTCCTTTTGGACATGCTCTTACTAGCTTGTAATCTAAGGGTATTTTGTGCATGTATCTAGGATGTATACTCTCTGTATCCTTATTAGAGGATATTTTTAGAAAATGTTTGAGTCAACCATTGAGAACATAAAGCATCAATAACTTTTAACTCGTTGAGTTTAGAAATGTAAAAATCATATTAATAGATTTGTATTGAAAATTATTTTCATAAAAATATACATATATACTTTTTAGTAAATATTTTTATATAAAAAAGTTAAAGTTATGCTTTTAGAGATCATATCGCTGTCATAAATTTTTTTCTAACAGTGATATAGAGGAAGTATATTGGAGTTTGTTGTAATAACCTGATGTACATGTTGGAGCATGTGGGGCAAATCTATCGAAGGACCATCAATGACAATGTTTCATGCACTCGGTTACCGACTAATAAATTGTTTTTTTTATTTGGCGACCATGGCTCACCTACATGCTTTCGATGCTACTCCCTCCGTCCCAAAAGAATGACACTTTTTAACTTTTTAGAATTCGTGTTTGACTGGTCCGTCTTATTCAAAAAAAAATTTATGCAAATTACAAAATAAATAAATCAATGCTAAAGTATTTTCAATGATAAAATAAGTCATAACAAAATAAATCATATTTATACAACTTTTTTGAATAAGACGGATGGTCAAAACATGATATCCGAAAAGTCAAAAAAACGTCATTCTTTTTGGGGGGGAGGGTGTACTCCGTAGGAATTTCGAACTTGGCACCGCTCCCTGTAACTTGATGATCCGATGCTAGGAAGACTCCCTCTTCTTTCAGCATCAGTAATTCCATAAGTTGGCCAGTCTAACTTTTTTTTTTTTTTTTTTTTTTGAGAATTAGTTGGCCAGTCTAACTGAGGGTAGTAGTACTTTTTACCTTTCCTTTTTCCATATAATTCGTCAAAATTTGATTGTGTCCACCAACAAGATTTATTTCTTCTGACCCTAAAAATGAGATTCTCACTTCTTTCGAAGTTAAACAAATTCAATTAATCACATATAAGAAAGTACTAATATTTACAATATCAAACTATCATTAGATTAAATATAAATGCCTAATTAAAATTATGAATATTGATATATTTTTTTTTATAAATTTAAATAAATTATTAAATTTAAGACAATTTGGCCTGACCTTATTTAAATCTATAATTTTATTTTTTTAGTGATATAATTACATTTTCTTGGGACGGGTAAGTAACGAGGAGATTCTGTGCACGGTTGGATGCGGCCATAGGTATACAGCCTCGCCGTCCAACGGCCGCGATGCAGCGCAGAGCGTGCCGCGGGCGGGCCGCCGTCGACTTGCATCCTTCCGTTCGGTCGCGGCCGGCGCCTCCACCCTACCTGCTCTCACCGCGGCCGCCGCCGCGGCGTTTGATGTCAGCAAAGCTCCTGCCCCGCGTCACCCCGCTCCTCCCGCACCGCCCGAGACCGAGCCCGCCGGCCATCGCCCCCGCCCTCGCGGCCTCGCTCGCGCGCGTCCTCGCCGCGCGCTCCACCGACCCGACCTGGTCCCGCTCCCTCGCGGCGCTCCTCCCTTCCCCGCTCCCCGACGCGCGCCTCGCCGCCGCCGTCTCCGCGCTCGGGGACGCCGACCCGGACCTCGCGGTCGCGCTCCTCTCCTGGCACCGTGCCCACCACCACCACGGCCATGGCGGCGGCGGCGGGCCCACCACCCCCTCTCGCCCACTCGGCGCTGCTCCGCCTCCTCGCCCGCGCCCGCCGCTTCGACGCCGCGGACGCCGCGCTCCGCTCCATGTCCCTCGAGGGTTCCGCGCCCTCGCGCGGGAGCCTCGGCGCGCTCGCCGCCGCCTACGCGGACGCCGGGATGGAAGCGAAGGCCGCCGAGGCGTGCGCGCGCGCCAGGGACCTGCACGGCGCGCTCCCCGACGCGCCGCACTGCAACCGCGTGCTCAGGCTCCTCGTGGAGCGCCGACGGTGGGAGGACGCCCGGAGGCTGTACGACGAGATGCTCGCCCGGGACAGGGAGGGGGCGGCGCGGATGACTACAGCACCTTCGTCATGGTCCGTGGGCTGTGCCTGGAAGGGCGGGTGGAGGAGGGGAGGCGCCTCATTGAGGCCAGGTGGGGAGAAGGGTGCGTCCCGGACGCCGTGTTCTACAACGCGTTGATCGATGGGTACTGCCGGCGCGGGGACGTCGGGAGGGGCTTGCTGCTGTTGGGCGAGATGGAGACGAAGGGGATCATGCCAACCGTGGTGACATATGGTGCTATCATTCACTGGCTTGGGAGGAAAGGCGATTTGGCGAAGATTGAGAGCTTGCTTGGGGAGATGAAGGAGAGAGGGCTGTCCCCTAACGTGCAGATTTACAACCATGTGATTTATGCATTGTGCAAATGCCGATCGGCGTCACAGGCATTGGCTGTTCTGAACCAAATGGTTGCAAGGAGGTTTGACCCGGATATCGTCACCTTTAATACTTTGATAGCAGCGTTTTGCCGGGAAGGGGATGTTCAGGAGGCTCTGAAACTTTTGAGGGATGCCATTAGGAGGGAGTTGGAACCGAATCAGTTAAGCTATACTCCTTTGATTCATGGCCTCTGCGTAAGAGGAGAGGCTATGGTTGCATCTGATTTGCTTGTGGAAATGATTGGAAGAGGCCATACTCCGGACGTGGTTACATTTGGAGCATTAATTCATGGCCTCGTTGTTTCTGGTCAGGTTAATGAGGCTTTGATTGTCCGGGAGAAGATGAAAGAGAGACAGGTGATGCCTGATGCTAACATATATAATGTGCTGATTAGTGGTCTATGCAAGAAATGGATGCTTTCTGCAGCTAAGAACCTTCTCGAAGAGATGCTTGAGCAAAAAGTCCAGCCTGATAAATTTTTATATACTACTCTGATTGATGGATTCATTAGGAGTGACAAACTCAATGATGCGAGGAGAATATTCGAGTTCATGGAAGAAAAAGTTGGTTGTCCTGATATTGTTGCCTACAATACTATGATAAAAGGGTATTGTAAGTCTGGAATGATGAATGAGGCGGTTATGTGCATGAGAAGCATGAGAAAGGTTGGGTGTTTCCCAGATGAGTTTACATATACTACACTTATCGATGGCTACGCTAAGAAAGGCGACATAAAAGCAGCTCTGAGAGTTTTATGTGATATGATGAAGCGAAGATGCAAGCCGAATGTTTTTTACATATGCATCACTAATATGTGGATACTGCAACATCGGTGACACAGACAGTGCAGAAGATTTATTTGCAAGTATGCAGTCTGAGGGTCTATTTCCCAATGTTGTACACTACACAGTTCTAATTGGTAGTCTCTTTAAGAAAGATAAAGTAATCCAAGCTGCAGCGTACTATGAACATATGCTGCTTAACCATTGCTCTCCTAATGATGCTACAATGCATTATTTAGTTAATGGGCTCACAAACTGTAGGTATGGTATGATCAACTCAAACTGCAGTGATACTGATCAGGCTCACAAGAAGAGTGCCCTTTTAGATGTATTCAAGGGATTGATTTCTGATGGATTGGACCCAAGGATTTCAGCATACAATGCTATAATCTTTAGCTTGTGCAGACATAATATGCTTGGGAAGGCAATGGAGCTGAAAGATAAGATGTCTAACAAAGGCTGCTTGCCAGACCCTATAACCTTCCTTTCGCTTCTTTATGGATTTTGTTCTGTTGGAAAATCAGGGAAATGGAGGAGTGCCTTAACTGATGATTTTCAGCAGGATGAATTCGAGATAATCTGCAAGCGCATGACATTATTCAATCAGCATGTAATTAGTCCAGTTAGAGATGAAGTCTCTAGGGTTTTAGAGCTGTATGCTGAGGAGTTTCAGTTCCTACAACAACCAGAGCAGAGATTTGCTGGTTCTTGACTCAGTGTTGTGGTTTACCTATCTCTTGGGATCAGGGTGTAACTATAATATGAATTTTGGCTTGAGCAACTGAATACCAAGCAGAATAGCATGATTTAAAATGCTAAGCAAAGTTGCTGACAGTGTTGAATTTTTCTCAAGCACTCAATTTCAAGAATGACAGTGCAATTAGCTACACAAAATTTTCAGTCAAGATCATCCTTGAAGGTAGCGATCACAGTGTGCATAGTTTATCTTTTTGAGAACTTTTACAGTGCATTTTACAGCTTCTTTGTTTATTGCCAAAATGCTGTGACAACTGAACTCTAGTAATGTTTGCCAAACATTTTGTGACAAATGAACCATCGTAAAAATTTGCTTGTAGGTGTCTTGAATTTTTTCTTTTAACGATAACTTGTTCATTTTCTGAAAAGAAATAACTTTCCAATCTTAGAGCCTCTTACCATATATTAACATTGGCTTTATTGGCTAATGTCATTAATTGCAGCATTTTTTCATCATCTATGAGACTGACTATAATTCATCATTTCAGCTTCTCTGTGCATAGCACTATATTTTGGATTGCTTATAATCCACCAATCCATCAGCATTGTTGCAGTACAGTGCAAGCAGCAGCGAGCATCATTGGGGTCAACATGGGCCATGGCCACCCCTGCATATGAGTAATTTGGTGAGGAAACTAGCAACTTTAAAGCTTTTTTGTTGGTGACTAAACTACGGGCTATGTCTAACTTGGCTACTGCATCATTGGCCCCTCGCCTTGTCTGAGATTTAAAGCAAGCTCTGCCACTGAATGCAAGTAGAGGAATGCCACATATATCATACTAGTACCTACAAGATTTAGAGGTGTTTGAGGAAGGAGACTATAACACTATTCTTTTTTTTTTACCCCAACCCAATGCTGCAGAGACTAAATTTGGCTTTCTTTAGCTTGCCATAATTTCTCAACATTTTTTAATTGGTTAAAACGTTATTTTTTCTCTTGTATCTGGTTGTTGCTTTGTTGCTGATTCATTTCTCAAGGGAAACCAGTTCAACATCCTTTCAATGACTAACACATGCATTGAGATGCAAAGTCACATAAGGATCTGTCATGAGGGAATCATGGCTTGGGCTGTTAAAGCTCAACAACACTGAAATGCCTCGATGAACAAAAACTGAGCAACTATATGCTGTACTGCATTTGATTCCTGCTTATTTTTCATCTTTTTATATAGAAGGTAAACTAACTCTTGGATTCTTTTTTTCAGGTAAGCAAATTAAATCAGCCGCTCCCTCATGACAACGCAGTCTTCTCCCCACCTGTAATGTAGGACATTAGCCAAAATATAAGTTATTTGCATCTGCATATACTTCTGTACATAGTTGCTGACCATACCATACTGTGATACTGACCTGACCGTGTTAGCACAAGAGGCCGCATGACAAAAACTGTCCCACGTCACTAGTTGTAGGAGCGATGTATCTCAAATATCCTGTTCATTTGGTACAAACCTTTCGTATTGGAGGCAAAAGGAAGAACTGGTAAAACTAAGGCGATTTAAATTAAATGCAATCCTAATCTTTTCCTCATTGTTGTTGCTGATAACTTGGATCATTGTAAGTAAGCATGTGCAATGCAATATTTGATGTCTATTTGTCTACATGCTATGCAGTGAAATTTTTCTTCAGGATTACTCATGTGTGAAGATGTGTGTATCATCAATTTATTATTGTTTCCAGCAAGATATAAACATTTCCATTTATAATCTATTTTTCTCTTGAGAATAAAGGCAGAGACTGTTAGAAGTAATCCTTGTGTTTAGGGCTAGTATTCTATGGGAGTAATCTGCTGCAGGTTCTAGTCCTTAAGTTACTTGGCATGTAAGCCAAGGACAGCTAGTAGTGGTAGTAAAATTGGGCTTTCTTTGTGTGCAATTTGTTCTCAGCTTCGGCATGTTAGTTGTTGTTGGCCAGCGGTAGAAGTAGTCAAATTAGAGTTTGCTTGTGTATGGCTGTTCATAGTCGCTAGGAGTAGCATGTCTATATATATGTATGCATATGTGATGAAATAGAGTAGTTCATTTTGCCACAAACCACAAGAGTTTTAGGTTTCAGCGAAACAAAACCGTGAGCAAATGTGTGTGTGAGGGCGAGAAAAGAGCTCCGCTCTTCTTCTACGGATCGGGGAGGAGGAGAGAAGCGGCGGTGGCGGAGTTGCTCACCTTGGTTCCGGGTCGGCTGACTAACAAGTGGTATCGGAGCCGTAACAGCGTCATTGCGGCCCCGCCCGGCTAGCGATGGCGGGCGGTGAAGATTCCCCGACATCCGGTGGCAAGAAGACGGAGGTGTCAGGGGCCGGAGACGCGGCCGGGGGTCTTCGAAGGAGGTGGTGATCCGAACGGGTGCGAGAGGTGAGCGGGCGGGGCTGGCCGCAACTCACCCGCACCAACTACGCGCAGTGGTCGGTGGCGATGAAGTGGAAGCTCGAGCTCGCAAGCTCGGATTGCCGTGGAGAAGGGCACCGACAACGAGGACGACGAGGTCTTGGCCATGGAGGCCTGCTCGCCCACGCCCGTCGAATTCCATGAAGCCATCGGAGGCAAGGATACGGCGAAGGAAGCATGGGACATGCTTGCGTCGTTCGCATCGGCTCGGATCGAGCCAAGAGGGCAAAGGCGCGGCGGCTGCGGGAAGGAATTCGGCGACATCAAGTTCGCCACGGTGAGACCGTGGAGGAGTTCGCGCTTCAACTCCGGTCATTTGGTGAGCGGTGGCGGCGACGGTCGGGAAGAAGGTGGATGAGGAAGATGTGGTGCGCAAGTCGCACGCGCCGTGTTGCGCCGGCCAAGTGCGGCCGGATGGCTCTCACCATCGAGACCACTCTGGACTGGACAAGGTCTCGCTTTTGAGGGACGTGGTTGGGCAACCACGGTGTCGGAGGGACTGCTCGACACGCCGCTCGGCGGAAGGAGGAGGCGGCAAGTCGTTGCTCCTGAGGAGGAGGAATGGGCTGCGCGCATGAAGGAGAGGCGGTCAGGGGGAAGGTTCCTCCGGCCGCGCGGTGGCAACACCGGCGGACAAAGGGCGCGGAAAGCCCAAGGCCAAGGGAAGAAAAAGGCCTCACGACCCCAACGCTGCCGCAAAGTGCGGCAAGACGGGGCACTTGGGCAAAAGGAGTGCCCGCGCCGCGAAAGCCCGGAGAAGGAGGAGGCGCAGGCGGCGGAGAGAGTGGCGATGAGCATGCGGCGCTCATGGCTTCTTACTGCGGTTGCGGGGGTGAAGCGGAGGAGGCGCACGGAGGAGTTGCGTCCGCGGGATCCGGTCCACCTCGACGAGCCACGAGCTGGAAGTCCACCTCGGCACGAGGGGGAATGAAACAGGCGAGAGGTGGTTCCTAGACTGGAGCCCGGCAATCACATGAGGCCCGGGCTCAGGCGCCTTCTCCGAGCCTCGCTCGGCGGCTTCAGGCAGGTCAAGTTCGGCGACGGCAGCGGGTGGACATCCGCGGTCGAGGAACCGTCGTCTTCGAGTGCAGAAGCGGGGGCGGCGTGCGTTGACGGAGGTCTACTTCATTCCCCAGCTGCGCTCGAGCATCGTCGGCAGGGCGGCCGGATGAGCGGGTCGGAGGTGCGATCCGGCGGCGTGTGCGGATTCGGGAAGCGGCCGGAGCTACCGTTTCCCAAAGAGGCGGCGAAATTTCGCGGCGAGAGAAGCTCGAGTCGGTCCACGGGGACTTTGCGGGCCCATTTGCCCGGCGACACATGGCGGGAGGAGGTATTTCCTCACGCTCGTAGAGCGGCTGCGATCGCTACATGTGGCTGCGGCTCTGACGCGAGCAAAGAGCGGCCGCCGGAGGCCATCAAGCACTTCAAGGCGGCGCGGGTAGGCGAGTCGGGAAGCGGCTGCAGTCTTTGCGGACCGATCGCGGCCGGCGAATTCACGGCGGTGGAGTTCGCCCGGTATTGCGCAGGAAGAAGGAGTGGGCCGCCACCTCCACGCGCCTTGCTCGCCGCCCGAACGGCGTGGTGGAGCGCCGAATCGGACCATTGTGGGTATGACAAGGTCCATGATGAAGGCGGGGATGCCGCGGCGTTACGGGGTGAGCGGTCACCACCACCGCGTGTTCATCCTCAACCGGTCGCCGACCAAGGCTGCGCGGGGATGGCCCGTGCGGCGTGGCACGCGGGCGCAAGCCCTAATATCTCGCCCTGCGCACCTTGGTGCATCGGCCATGTGAAGGCCACCTGGCAGGGCCTCGGCAAGGCGGAGGACGAGGAGCACCATGGTGTTCCTAGGCTACGGGACGGGTCCAAGGCGTATCGCCTCTATGATCCGACCGGCGGCAAGGTGGTAGTGTCCCGAGGCGTCATCTTCGACGAGGGCGGCGTCGTGGAGTTGGGATAGGCCGGCGGGGAAGAGCAAGGCGGCGGACTGCGACTCGTTCGTCGTGGAGCGATTAGTGATCCATGGCCACGGCGAGGCTATGGAAGCGCCGGTGACCGGGAAGCTCGGGCGGGAAGAGCTGCGGCGGCGAGAGGTGGTGGAGCCACCTAGTCCGGTCGAGGCGGGGTTCTCTCGGCTCACCGGGGCCAATGGCGGATCATTCCCCTGTTTCGCCCACGGCAAAGGACACGGCGGCAACAACGATCGAGTACGCCACCCGCCCTCCAGCGTCTCGGAGTTCGTGGGACGCATTCCACGAAGGGGAGGAGGTGCGATTCGCCGCATGGACAACGTCGTGGGTGATGCGGCGGTGCGACCGGGCGGCGTGGTACTCGGATGACGATCTCACTCGCTTCTAATGAGTGCGGAAGGAGCCGCCACGCTTTGCGGTCGCGGGCGACGCCGGGCGTGGCGGAAGGCAATCTTTGGAGGAGATGCGGGCGATAGAGGCCAATAAGACACAGGAGTTGGTTGATCCGCCGGCGGGTTGCCGGGCCGTCGGACTCAAGTGGGTCTTCAAGGTCAAGCGTGCGTGGTGCCGTGGTGAAGCACAAGGCGCGGCTCGTGGCCGTGGTTTCGTGCGGCGAGGGATCGACCGAGGAGGTCTTGGCGCCGGTGGCACGCATGGAGTCGGTCGCGGCTCCTCGCTTGCGGCGGCCAAAGACTCCGGCAAGTCCATCACCTCGATGTCAAGTCTGCCTTCCTCAGCGGCAACTTGGCGGAGGCGATCTTCGTCAAGCGGGCGCCGGGCCGTCGTCAAGGGAGCGAGCACAGGTGCTTCATTTGCGCAAAGGCGCTCACGGACACGCCAGCACCGCGGGCGTGGAACGCCAAGCTTGACGCCACCATGACGGAGCTTGGGTTCACGCGGTGTGCCACGGAGCATGCCTTGTACACCCGCCCGGGGAAGGAGCATCTCATCGTCGGGGTATGCGTGGGACGACCTATCGTCACGGGGCACGGCCAGGACATTGCCGGCTTTAAGGGAGGAAATGGCCGCCAGGTTCAGGATGAGCGACCTAGGCGTGTTGTCCTACTACCTCGGCATTGAGGTAAAGCAGGGGGAGGACGCCATCAGGCTTGGGCAGCGGGCTTACGCACAAAAGCTGCTCGAGCGGGCAGGCATGGCAGGCTGCAAGGCGGTGGCGACGCCAATGGAGGAGCGCATCAAGCTCTCAAAGGAGAGCACGGCGGCGAAGGTGGACGCGACGCTCTACCGGAGTATCGTTGGCGGACTGCGTTGGCTCACACACACGCGACCGGACATCGCGTTCGCGGTCGGTTATGTGAGCCGGTTCATGGAGGATCCGAGGGAGGATCACTGGATGGCAGTCAAGCGACTTCTTCGCTACATCCAAGGGACGGTGGAGATGGGGATCGTCTTTCCCAAGCGTGGCGGGCTGCAGCTGACGGCGTTCAGCGAGGCGCCGCCTAAGGCCAAGGATGGTGAGCCGGGGCTCACGGCGTTCAGCGACGCGGACATGGCAGGCGATATGGATGGGCGGCGAAGCACCTCTGGCGTGCTCGTCTTCCTCGGCGGAGCGCCGATCGCCTGGCAGTCACTGAAGCAAAAGATGGTGGCTTTGTCTACGTGCGAGGCAGAGTACGTAGCTGCGGCTTCCGCAGCATGCCGTGGTCAGCTCGCCCGGCTGTTGGGTGAGCTCACGGCGTTGAGGTTCGCCCACCGGGCTCAAGGTGGACAACAAGCCGGCCATCAGACTGGCAAAGAACCCGGTGCTCCACCGGCGGGAGCAAGCACATCGGCGGTGAAGTTCCATTTCCTTCGGGATTGCGTCGATGGAGGACAACTAGTCATCGAGTTGTCGCCGAGGGCGACAACTTGCGATATCCTCACCAAGTCACTTTCGGACGCCTCGGGTTCATGGAGCTCAGAGGTTTGATTGGCATGGTGGAGATCAAGGGCTAAATAGCAAGGATTAGGGGGAAGAATGTTAGAAATAATCCTTGTGTTTAGGGCTAGTATTCTATGGGAGTAATCTGCTGCAGGTTCTAGTCCTTAAGTTACTTGGCATGTAAGCCAAGGACAGCTAGTAGTGGTAGTAAAATTGGGCTTTCTTTGTGTACTGACTGTTCTCGGCTCAGCATGTTAGTTGTTGACAGCGGGTAGAAGTAGTCAAATTAGAGTTTGCTTGTGTATGGCTGTTCACAGCTGCTAGGAGTAGCATGTCTATATATATGTATGCATATGTGATGAAATAGAGTAGTTCATTTTGCCACAAACCACAAGAGTTTTTAGGTTTCAGCCCAAGCTGAAACCGTGAGCAGTGTGTGTGTGAGGGCGTAAAGAGCTCCTGCTCTTCTTCTACCTGGATCGGGGAGGAGGGAGAGAGCAGCGGTGAGCAGGTTGCTCACCTTGGTTGCTGGTCCAGCGACTAACACAGACATCCATCCATTTCTATTGATTGGTTGTGTACCCTGACCCGAAAATAATGTGAGAAAAGTAGCTAAAATGTTCGGAACAGTATGGCTTCCGTGGCAAATGGATAGGCACAGGATTGTTTTGAGTATCTGTGCGCGCTTGTTGTTGATTGACCAAAGATACGTCATACGATACGAGTGTATACGTCGACCTATGCCGTGCTAATGCTCGTTCCTGAAAAAAAAAAAAAAAGAGAGTATATACGGCGACCTTGCACTACAGCTACAACAGGATGAGGATTGAGGAGGCTCCCGGCGGTGACTTTGGCGTCTGATCTTATTGGGCCGTGCCGTGGAAATGGACTCTGCTGCAGCCTCTCACGAAAAAGAATGCAACGCAAATGACACTGTGCCCGCGGCCCACGACGGACGAGCAAACGAGTCAACAATTGTAGTCGGCCTTCCTTCACTCTTCCCAGATTTAAAAAAAAAAAAAAAACTCGCAGTTCAGTGGTGAATGATCCTCGTCGCAAGACGACGCCATCTCGCACTGTTGCACACACGTTTGACCTCTGCTAATATGCTGCTGCGTTCAGCCAGGTAAGTAAGCTGACCTCCGCTACTCTGATGCATGCAATGCAATGCAGCCACGTAGGGGTTGTGACTTGGTGGTGCCGGCCGTTGTCCCCCGTATAGTACAAGTGAGGCTGCTGAGGATGATGCCTTGCCTTGCCTGCAGGGCCTCTGCACTGCGTACACCAGTTCAGGCCAGTAGACGAGAGACTGTGGACCGAGGCACGTAGGGCCAAAACAAAGTCGCGTCGTCCTCATCCACATCCGACTACTACTCCTCTGTCGTACGTCAACCATTGCATGCATGCAGTGCACGTACCTCTCCCACGCATTTACGAGCTAGGACGCATGGATCGATGCATGGCGAGCCAGCTTACCACCTCGTGCGCTCTCCAAACAGGCCCGTCTCCAAACCGGCCTGTTGTTTCAGTTTTACGAGTGTGCAAACATGCATGCAACTTGCAAGTTCAGTTCAGGCCTCCAGGCCCAGGCACGACGACGTTTCCACGGCACACGATCAACAAGAGCGCTCTATATATAGACTGCCATTGCCCACACACTGCCAACACGCACCACAGCGGCTACCTAGCTTTGCACACTCACACAAGTCACAAGAAGTCAATCTCTTTCGATCACAAAGCTCAGCTAGCAATGGACGTGCAGGTGCAGCGGAGCTTCGTGATACCCGCGCCGGCGTCCGAGCCATCGACGGAGGTGCCGTTGACGGTGTTCGACCTCATCGCGCCAACCTACCACGTCACCGTGCTGTTCGCGTACACCGCGCCCAACCCGACCAACGCCGTCCTCCTCGACGCGCTCGCCGCCACGCTCCCACGTTTCCCGCTCCTCACCGCGCGACTCGTCGCCGCCGACCCGCCGCCGCCCGTTCTTCGTCACGGGGAGGGGAAAGTGGTGCGGGCGCGCTCGTGGTCGAGGCCACGGTGGCGTCCGCGCTCTCCGACTACCTTCCTCTCACGCCCGCGCCGGAGCTCGCGAGCCTGCACGTGCCCGTCGGTGGCGGCGGCGTTGGCGACGCGTCATCGTCGCCGCCGCAGCACCTGCTCATGCTTCAGATCAACCGGTTCGCGTGCGGGGCCTCGTCATCGCCGCGTCCTCGCACCATCAGGCTGCTGACGGTTACCCATGTCCACCTTCTTTCACGCGTGGGCGACGCCGTCCGCCGCGCCAACAACACAACAACGGCGGCGGTACTAAGCCGCGCAACTCACCGATGTCGGCGGTCTTCTGCCGCCGGGCGCCCGTATGGGCGAGCGCCATCGTGCCACGCCGCCCGCCCAGCGATGCGAGATTCGAGCATCGCGGCACCGGAAGTTCCCCTGCGCGCCGAGGACGCCGCCCGCGGGCACCGGCGCAGGCCGGCGCCAGTTCGGGTGGGACGCTTCCGAGATCGCCAACGTGCTACTGCACCTCCCGAGCGAGTTCGTGGCGGGGCTCAAGCAGCAGGCGGCCGCCACGCGCGTCGGGTCAGAGCCGGGCGTACCACGACCTTCGAGGCCGTCTCGGCGCACCTGTGGCGGAAGATCACCGTTGCGCGCGGCCGCTCCGACGACAGCGTCACGGACGACGTTCTACGCCCGGTGAACGGCCGCGCGCGCTCGACGGCGCCGGCGTGGCGCGGGGATTCTTCGGCAACGTGGTCCTCGCGGCGAGCGCGGACACCAGCGCCGCGGACCTGGCCGGGGCACGCTCGCCGACGCGGCGGCGCTGGTCCGCTCCGGCGTGCGCGCGCGTGACCGCCAGTACTTCCTGTCGTTCATCGACTTCGGGGAGCTGCATCGTCTGCACGGCGGCGAGGAGGTGCTGGAGCCCACGGTCGGGGACGACATCAACGTGCTGCTCCCGGATGTGACGTCCAACAGCTGGCTGCACATGGAGTTTCAGCGCCTGGACTTTGGGTGCGGCGGCCGGCTCGCCGGGATCCTGCCGGCGAAGGTCCCGCTCGACGGGGAGCTGGTGCTGATACCCAGCCTGCGGAAAGGGGGTGGGGTCGACGTGTTCGTGGCGCTCTGGGAGAAGCATGCAGAGGAGCTTAGGAATATTGTGTACACCATGGACTAGAAAACAAATCCATTACAGCAAACAGCGTGACGGATACGTACAAGAGTCCAAACACACGTGGCGTGGCGACCAAAGTATTACTGCGAATGCACCGTGGAAGGAATAATAAAAGTTTTAAAAGATAATAAAGTTTCCTTTTGGTTATAACAATTAAAGTTTTCTTTTGAGAAATCCATGCTCCCTTCCCTACGTGTTGCAAAGTAGTTCATTTTAGGTTCTTATATGTGTCATTAAGTCAAACTTCTTTCTCTACGTTTAACCAGAGTGTAAAGTTTTGGTCCGCGCCGTCTGACGAACTCCTCTTTTTAATATAACAGGCAGCTCTTACGCCGGTTCGTTTTTAAAAAAAAAAAACGTTTAACCAGATTTATAGAAGAATGAAAGAAGATCAGGTTAGTGTCACTGAAATTTCTCAATAAAATATATTTTGATGGAGCATTTATTTGAACGTTGTAATGTCAATATATTTTCCCTAGAAACATGATTAAAAGTAGATAATTTGACTTACAATCATAAAACTAAAATAAACATAGTTTGAAAAAAGGAGTGGAACATAAATCCTCTATGATTAAGAACCTAATGCAAATTAGTTAATTTTAGGTTTGTGTGTTAAGTCAAACTTTGTTCTCTATGTTTAACCAAATTTATGTAGAAGAATGGAAGAAGATCAAATTAGTGTCATTGAAAAATCAATAAAATATATTTTTATGGAGCATTTATTTGAACTTTGTAATGTCAATGTATTTTCCCTAAAAGGAGTTAATTTGACTTGTAATAAAACGAAAATAAATATAAGTTGAAACAAAGGGAGTGGAACATAAATCCTCTATGATGAAGCAAAGCACATCTTCTTCCCTTGCTCAACTTACATTCAACAGATGAACAAGACTCATTAAGGCAATGCGATCACAATTCTTCGGCTCAATCCCGACGAGTTAAACAAGTTTTTTTTATGCACGGGTATCTATATCAATCCACATGTATTGGGTGGATTAAAATAAAAGTTAAACTACCTCATATCTTAGTTTACTCTAACACTTACGTGGGTTAAGGTGAATACAGGTGTAGCCAAACAAGCCAACAATGTACCAGAGCTGCTGCATGGGCCAAGACCATTCAGGTCCATCGAGGGATTCCACCACTTCGACCGGCGCCGGTTGCGTCGATCCCTTGGCGGGTGAGTGGCACAGGTCACTTTGGAGCCTCCCGCTTGGGTTGACCCAATGCTTGTGGAGACCGTGGCTTCGAGCTTTGCGCCACGCCTGCTGGTGGACACATGCTCTACAGCACTTGCGCCCCGACGCGGGGGATGATTGGTGGGCACACCTAGTGGCGGCTTCGTAAGCTCGGCGAAGGTCGAGGATGAGGCCGTGGATTCAGAGATTGAGCAGAAGTTCATGGTTACCTTTGGGGGCAAGATGACTGAAAAAAGAGGAGTTGTTTCGAGGCCCCGCTAGCAAGTGGGATCGATCTCTCCACCATGGAGCTCAACATGGCTGGGATTGCGAGGAAGAGGAGGTCGGCTAGTTTGGCCTTGATCTCTTTATTTCTTTCTTGTCGTAAATTTGTTCCAATATAATCGCCGTGTAAGATCCGGTAGAATTAGGGGTGGTGATCCAGGTAATGCTCGTGTTACCGGATCGACCATAGTTTATAACACTCTTTCTGCTTAATGAAAAACGCGCCTAGGCGTGCTCTTGAAAAAAAAAGGTCCAGCAACTCGGACATTGGGCTTCCTGGGCCGTAGACTCTTCCGTGGCCCACTCCTGTCGTTTGCCTCAGCGTCGTGTTCATCGTTCAGAATAAATGCAGTGCATTAGAACCAGAAAAAAACATCGACCGATCATTTCATTGGCTCAATGCACTTCTCAATGTATTTTTTTTCATTGGGATAAGTATTGCTTTAATTAGATTAGTTTCGCTACAAGTTAAATGAACACTCTTTATGGAACAAAATTTGAAAGCTAAACGAACACTCTTTGTGAGATGGAAGGAGTAGTACAAACTATGAGACATTTTGCTAGTTGCCGTGAAATCATGGGGAAAGGATCCGTTGACCAATGGAGGCTGCGTGGCGAGGAAAAAAATAAAAGGAAATTATAGAGAAGTTAAAATATAAGTTTGGGCCTCTTCCTTGAGAAAATCCCGTCGCGTGGATTCTTTTCTGTTGCCTCTCGTACGTTCTTCCGGAACCCTAAACCCCCGCCGCCGCCTCCACCTCCGCCTCCTCGCTTCCGGCGCCGGCAGTCTCGTATCATGCAGGCGGTGCTGGACACCGTATACCAATGCCTACCTCGACCTACCTTCCCGGGATCCGACCTCCCCTGCGGCGGTGGCAAGCTGCCGAAGTGTGAGGAGGCACTTCAAGGTGGCTGCAGCAAGCCACCGCCGCCGCTGCCTGGGCACACCAAGGTGGATAGAATCAGTTTCCTCCCGGACCGCCTGCGCCGTGACATCGTCTCTCGACTCCCGATCAGGGACGCCGTCAGAACCCAGCTACTGTCCCGCAAGTGGTCCCATGATTGGACCTGTACTCCGCTCCATCTTGATGATGCTCACCTCCTCCGCAGCAGTGAAAATCAGCGCGTACAGCGAGTGTCGAGGATTCTTCTGGCGCACCCAGGACCGTTTCGGTCTGTTCGGATCGTCTTCACATGCTTCGATCATCATCCCGCCGCGCTCCGGTCGTGGGTATCTCTTCTTGCTACTAAGTGCGTGGAGGAGCTCGTCTTGCTCAACCGGCCGTTGCCGGTGGATATGGCCTTACCCATTGATATCATGCACTGCACATCTTTGAGGCGACTGTACCTTGGCTTTTTCTCCTTCCCCAACACCACCGGGCATCACTCCGTCTTCAGAATGCTCACCGAGCTTGGGCTCTACTGTATGGTAATCACCTCCTGCGACCTCACTCGTATGCTGCACCTCTCTCCTCTGCTCGAGAAGCTGTCCGTAGTTGCCAGTTATGGGTCCACAGAACGTGTTAATGTCCATGGCCACAAGAAGCTTCGCAGCATTGTCATCTGTTCATCGGTGGTCAAGGAAATCTGCCTCCAGAATACAGATCGTCTAGATCGCCTCGTTCTGTGGAACAATACAAGTGGTGATTCTCGGATGAATGTCAGGATAGACAATGCTCCAACATTGCGGGTGTTGGGATACTTGGATCCGGGAGCACACAGCTTATCGATTGGTGATAGCTTCGTACAGGTACTTTTGTTTCCATCGACTATGCTTGACATGATGCATGTGTGATTGTGTACATTGTGCTAATTCTGTGCCTCTGTTCCAATTTGATGCAATATATCAAAGGTCGGGACAAAGACAGGCCCAAACACCATGGTTCCGACTGTTCAGGTTTTGGGCTTGAGAGTCCCATTTGGAGATAAGCGACGGTCAAGGATGATCCCTGCTTTTCTCAGATGTTTCCCTAATACTGATACCCTACATATTGAGGTAAGATTGCCATTGCCAACCTAGCTAGTTTTATTTTGCATATGCTCTGTTACTAGTTTAGAGCATTGCTAGTTTGACACATTGCTATTGCATTTGCTATGTAACCAGTTTAAGAAACTGCTAGTGAATCATGCCACCACCTGCATTTCTTTTTTTTGCAGTCTACTGAAACCAATGAGCCCAATGGCAAGCTAAGTTTGGCATCTTGGCGGAACATGTGTGGTGACATCCCATGTGTGGATGAACACATTAAAAAAGTATTCATTCACAACTTCCAAGGAGGAAACAATGAACTTGCATTCCTCAAGCTCCTTCTTGAGAGAGCAAGCCTTCTTGAAGCGATGGTCATTATTCTGTCTGAAGAATGCCTGACCCAGATCGATGATGTATGGGGGAAACTGAGTGATCTTGGTAGCTCAAACAGGGCCAGCGAGAACCCACGTCTATTGGTCACGGACTGCAGTAGTCCATTAAGCTTTGAGATGGCCTTGGATTTGTCTGTGAGGGACCCCTTCTGTAGCACAGATGTGAGTGAAGAGCTGCAGCAGCAGGTGGGGTCGGCGGCGAAGGATGTGGAGCCGACAGTGATGCTGAGCAGCGGGCACAGGATGCCGGTGATGGGGCTTAGTGTGCGGCAGATGATGGGAGAGTCAAAGCAACATGACATCTGTGACCTCATGAGCACAGTCCTTGCCATGGGTTACCGCCACTTTGACTGTACATGTAAGCCTCCCTAAACCCTATACGCTCACATATACCTGCCTACAACATGTCCTGGTCTTTGGTCCTTATGTCCATTGTCATGTTTGCCAGATGTGTTATATTCCTCTGCCACTGAACTTGATGATTTGCTACTTGTGCTTATTTCTTTCCTTGTAGCTGATTTTGACACTGAAATGAAGATCGGTAAGGCACTCGCAGAAGCCTGCCATTGCCAGCCACAACTTGTCAAGAGGGAGGATCTGTTTATAACAACCAAGGTTACTATTTCTCATTTTCTTTTGTACTCTGGAAAAGAAATTTACTCTTTGAAGGTCATAATTGGTTTTACGGGGTCAACCTTTAGAGAAGGCAAAATGCAATATAAGCAATGTAACATGTACATCTTTATTGTCTAGACACAAAATGTTTGGTGGTATACCACCAAAGCTGCGTCCGACCGTTGGGCTCGCCCCGGCGGACTCCCCCGCCAGCCTGCCGGCCGGCCGCCGCCCGGCCCCGGCGCCCGCCCGCCGCCCCCGCCCGGCGCCGCCCCACCCCACCCCAACCTCCATCTCCACCTCCGTCCCCCTCCTCCACTTCTCTTCCGCGCGCAGTGACGGGGCCGCCCGGGATCCCGTCGCTTGCGGCGCCGTCGCCGGCGGCCACGCCTTCGCCGCCGGGAGGACCGGATCCGGCGGCCACGACCCGGGGACCGGATCCGGCAGAGGCGCTGCTTGCCCCGCCATGCTCGTCCCCATCTCCTTCAACGTCCCCACCGCCGGTCGGCCCCTTGCCTCGGGGGAAGCCCCGTAGGGGACGCCGCCGACGCCGAAAGGCGGAGGGCCGCCGCGGACACCGGAGCTCGGGTCCGGCCGTTGTGGACCTCTTCACGCCGCCCGGTCCCCCCCTCCGACCGGGGGCAACCTGGCCCCATGGGACGCCCACCACCCGTCCCGTCGGGGCGCCGCCGGAGGTCGACATGGAGTGCACCATCGCCAGCCCCATCGCCCCTCCGCCTCTTTCCGTCTTGGGGATGGCGGGGACGATGAGGGGGACCCCCGCTCGCCCCGCGCTGCCCATGGAGGTGGCCACCCGGCGGATCGCCCATGTGCCCTCCAAAGATACCGTCGCCCTTCGCCGCCGGACGGCGACCATGTCGGCCGCTCCGTCATCGCCATCCTCCGCGATCGATGCCGCCGGTGGACATGGCGAGGGCTGTGCGTCGTGCGACCGCCTCGCCCGCCCCGCCGCCGTCTCTCGCCGCCCACCGATGCTCCGTCCACCCGGCTGCCGACACTACTCCGGCCTCGTCGGGCGTCTCCCACCAAACCTGCCCCTCCGTCGGCCGACCGGGGGATGCGGTGGGTAGACGCCTCCCTTCTCCGACCGCTCCGACAACGAGGAGGAGTATGCCGAGACGGAGGCCCCCACCGCCGATGCGGCGCGCTTCTCCATCCTGCCCTCGTCGGGCAAGCTCCGTGCTCCGCCCGTCGAGCACACGGGTGGCACCGCCATGTCGCCCGCTCGCTGACGCTAGCTACGCCCCCGGCGCCTTAGCTGGTCGGGCGCAGCGCTCGTCGCCGCCGCCGCCGCCGTCGGCCGCTATGGACCCCATCGACGCCGCTCGGTGCGGCCTCTTCCGCGGCTAGGGTGCCGGCCCCCGAGGATCGGCCGACGGCCGGAGGCGCGTCCCGCCACCGTCGACTAGGCCCCAATGCCGCTCGCGTCGCCGAGGTAACCACCGTCGTCGTCGGCGCGGCGGGCTCGGTTGGGGACCATCCTCTCCGTCGCCCCCTCATCGATGACGACGGCTTCACCCTTGTCCTGGGGCGACGACGCGTAGGCGCCCGGCGTGCCACTTCCGCCCCCGCCGACGGCGTCTGTGCCGCCTTCCCTCGTCGGGCTTTGTTTCAACCGCCGGGCGGGGGACCACGCCGCTTCGGTGTGCCGCCCCAACCGTTGCCTCTTCGCCGCAAAGACGAGGAACCGGGGCGAGGATTACCGGGGCACCGGCGCAGCCTCCGGCGCAAAGACCGCCTACGACCGGTGAACGGGGAACTACGCGCCGTGCCCGAGGAGCCTCAGCGTGCCCGGGCGGGCCGAGGCGTCGTCGACCGCGTCCGGATGCCGGACTACCCGGATCGGTGAGGCCATCGGTCCCCCCTTCTTTGTCGGGAAAATCCTTTGCTCGGCCCCCTCCACCTCGCCCCAGCCACAGCTCATGTTGAGCGCCGATCCATCGTTCGCTGAGCACCGACTCCATGGACCCGCTCTCGCTTCGTGCGACTCGAGGGCGCGGATCCCCCGGTCGGGTGGACCCCATGCTCGAAGAGCTTGTGGCCTCCCCGCCGCGAGGCCGCTCTACTTGACGGCGCGGTCCGAGCCTCTCGCCGCCCGCGTCGTTCAGCCTCAACCGTGGATCTTTGTGGCGTCGAGGTCGACGTGTCGTCGCGGACCACGGCGACCCCACGGCGGGGCGTGCGCCGCCGGCGCGTGGCGCACTACCGCCACGGCAGGGGATGACCGTCTCCTCGACAGCACCGGCGCAGCTCCCGGCTGCAGGCTCGCCGCGTCATGCTCGCTAGATGGGAGGGCAAGCGGATGGGCGCCAACGCGGGAGTTCCGACGACACGATCGTGGAGAGGTTCCGTAGCCACTTCAAGAGCAACGTTCCGCAGCACAGGCGCGGCGTTGTCGATGTGCTCGTCCCCCTCAAGCGCCGGCAACGAACCTCCTCCGTGAGCCGTTGATCGCCGTCGCCCTTTAGTCGCGCAACTGTTTTACCGCTTAGTACGACACTAAGCTCCACCGTTGTAGCCGGTGCCTTTTGTTAGTGTTCCGCCTTTTTCGCCTACCCCGGCACCTCGCCACGGGGACGTCTATGATGTATTGAATCTTGGCCTTCTTTCGGCCTCTCTCTTAATGCAAAACGGTAAAGTCCCGGTTTCGAAAAATCTTTATTGTCTATCTTCCATGACTATCATGTGACTCAAAGTTCCTTGTCTCTTCGTGATTGTAGCTATCCTACAAAAGTCCTGTCAATGTGATTGAAACTTGCAAGCGCACATTGAAGAATTTGCAGCTGAATTATGTGGATCTCTACCTTGTTTCCTTCCCACATTTGGGTAATTTCTTTATCCTTATTTTTACATAATATTTAGGAAGGTGTGTACGTACCTAACAAAATGTGAGAGTATTTCTTCAAATGACTGCGCAGATGCTGGTGACACTGATACTACAATCTTACTTGAAAGGACATGGGATGCAATGGAAGAGCTAGTCTCAATGGGTCTTGTTAACAGTATTGGGATTAGGTACATTTATATATGATTCTGTTTTCCTGTCTTCATCTAAAATTGAGAATGTTGGGCATGCGACTTGCTCCATGTACATAACATCTAACTAGAATCATTTATGCAGTGATTGCAACCTCATCCTCATCAGGGACTTGTTGGCCTGTGCTGAGATAAATCCTGCTGTTAGCCAAATCAAGATACACCCTTACTTGCAGCGGGATCCTCTTGTCGAGTTCTGCCAGACGCATGAGATATGTGTCATGGCTGTAATCCCAGATTGTGATGGCCTGGAGCCATTCCTCAAAGATTCTGTTATCAAGGTAATTAACGACACAAACACGCAACGTGACTTCATGAGTGCAGTTTGGTATTTGAGTTATGCTATTCTTGTGACACGTTCTTAACTTGGTGTCATTGATTTGCAGCAATTGGCTAAGAAGTACAGCAAGATTCCTGCACAGGTGGTGCTCAGGTGGGGTCTCCAGAGGAGCATGGTGGTCGTCCCCGAGACCTCCAGGGTGGAAGTGCTGAAGGATCTCATGGACTTCAACATATCTCACGAGGACATGAAGTCCATAGCATCTCTTGACAGGAGTGACAGGACCTAAGGTCTACGTTTGTGTCTACTTAAGCTCTGTAATAGCTGTACTTCAAAGTTAAAAATTGTACTTCTAAGTTTGAGATAAGAGAGGCAAAAATATAAGTGAATCTGTTGGGCTTGATGCGCTGTCACATGGCATCCCATCTTCCCAGCTTCCTTGAGAAAATCCCGTCGCGTGGATTCTTTTCTATTCTCTATTGGCCTCTCGTTCTCCACGAGATCCCCACGCCTCGCTTCCGGCGCCGGCACTCGCGTAATCGTATCATGCAGGCGGTGCTGGACACCGTATTCCAATGCCCCTCCCCTGCGGTGGTGGCAAGCTGCCGAAGTCTGAGGAGGCTTCTGTCGTCGATATGATCGCTTTCCTTCCCGATCACCTGCGCAGTAACATCGTCTCTCAACTCAAATCCTGGGTGCGACACTTTATCCCTGGATTTATTTCAGGATTTTCGCGCTGTGCATTAAGTGGTAGGCGACGTCCCCGTCGATAGCGAGGCGCCAATGGTGATTTCGGAACTTCAAGATTTGCCGGCTCAGTCCTTCGAAGGCGCTCATAGGGGTAGGGTTTGCATACGTGTGTTCATAGGGGTGAGTGTGCGTGCGTGTTGAGCGTCTGCGTTTTACTGTGTAATCTTAAGAAAAAAAAAACTCCCAATCAAGGATGCTGCCAGAAGCAGGGTCAGTGGTACCAGGATTCGTGCTCCGCCCGAGACGGCGGCGAGCTACCGGTACCTGGGGACATGGATAGCTTCAGTTTCCTCCCCAACGATCTGCGCTGCGACATCATCTCTCGGCTGCCAGTCAAAGAAGCATTGAGAACCCAGGTACTCTCTCGTCAGTGGTGCCAGCATTGGAGCTCCACCCCACTTAAGGTGGCTGCAGCAAGCCGACGCCGCTGCCTGGGCACACCAAGGTGGATAGAATCAGTTTCCTCCCGGACCGCCTGCGCCGTGACATCGTCTCTCAGACTCCCGATCAGGGAAGCAGTCAGAACCTAGCTAGGTTCATTTGACATAGCTAACTTGAGAAGCTCTGACTCTCTAAGATTCTTTAAATGACTTACAATTTGGAATGGAGGGAGTAATTTTTATTTCAGTCCACCCAACAATGTGGATTGACATAGGTACTCATGCATCCAGAAAAACCTTCATTTGACTCATCGGGATTGAACCGAAGTAAGTTGATTATTTTTTCATAATTTTCCACTAGAAGTGTCCGTTATATGAGCAAGATCGAGAAGAAGATGTGCTTTGCTTATTTTGGGTTCTTAAAAATCATAGAGGATTTGTTTCCACTACCTTTGTTTCAAAATTTGTTTATTTTAGTTTTATTATTTGTCAAATTATATCTTTTTAATCAAGTTTTTAGGGGAAAATACATTGACATTACAAAGTTCAAATAAATGCTCCATCAAAATAATATTTAATTGAAATTTCAATGACACTAATTTGATCTTCTTTCATTCTTGTATTCAAACCTGGTTAAACATAGAGAACGAAGTTTGACTTAACACACAAACCTAAAATTAACTAATTTTCATTGGGTTCTTAATCATAGAGGATTTATGCATGTTTCACTTCCTTTGTTTCAAATTATGTTTATTTTAGTTTTATTGTAAGTCAAATTCTCTACTTTAATCATGTTTTACGGGAAAATACATTGACATTACAAAGTTCAAATAAATGCTCCATCAAAATATATTTTATTGAAATTTCATTGACACTAATCATCTTCTTTCATTCTTGTACAAATCTGATTAAACGTAGAGAAAGAAGTTTGACTTAACACATATGAACCTAAAATGAACTAGATTCGTAGCGCAGGGAGCATGAATTGCCCAAAGAAAACTTTAATTGTTATAGAAAATAAAACTTTATTATCTTTAAAACTTCCGCCGTGCGCATTCGCAGTAATAAATTTGGTCGCCACGGCACGTGTGTTTGCACTCTTGTATGTATATCCGTCACGCTGTTTGTTGTCATGGATTTTTTTCGAAAGCGTGTCCATTGACACGTATTGCATAAAGGGAAAATAGAGTTTTACATGTCGCACACTTTAGCCAAAATAATTGGATGCAGCGCACGAAAGCACACAGACAAGAATCACCGGCCTTACACGACGGTGCGGTAGAGTTGTAATAAAAAGGTAAACTATTGCGCGACTATTGGGGGTGGGGGGAGGAAGAAGCGGCTACAGATTGCGGACAAGCACCTCCTTCAGGGGCCACCCCCGCCCGGCGCCACATCAAGGTGAAGAGCTTGCGCAGATCTTGTCGCTTATCGGATGATCTCCTTCGTCGCCAAAGTGTTTCTGGAGCTTGCTCGCTAGCTCGGGGACTGGGGCGTCTGACGCCGCCTCGACCAGGCGTCCATCAAGCTTCCTGAGCAGCACCAACAGCGCCTGCCACTCTGGGTGTGGATCGTGCTGCTCTTGCTTTGCAGCGCGTCTTATGGTCCATTCCTCATCGCTGATTTTGGACGAGCAGAGGGTGGGGCGGCCGCTGAGGACGGGCTCGTCAAGCGGCAGGGTGATCGCCGACAGGAAGTCTTGAACAAAAGTAGCAGTGGGGAAGCCGGCGTCCTCCCCAAGTGACCCCGCCCCGGCAACGACGACTGTAGAGTTCGGGGGCAGGTGAGGAGAGGCTGCAGGAAGCACCGGTGTGGACACAGTGTCTGAATCTCCCAGCTCTCCCCGCAGCGAAGACCGAGTAGGGGAAGGAGCTTGCGCATGTTCTCCTTCCTAGAGGATGGCTTAGCATCCCTGAACACATCATGGAACCTCACGGCGAACGTGGGGTCTGGGGCAGGCACCACGTCCTCGGGGCGCTTGGCCCACTTGTTCAACTAGACACGCCGTGCCTGCTTTTCCGGGCGGCGAACGTGGAAAGCAGATTTGGTGGCCAACCAGTAGTTGCGACGCAGGACCTAGTCGTCGTCGACAACCCTTGACCTTCGCTTGCGATGTGGGATCTTGGCAGGTTCCGCCAACGGCAGTGTCAACGAATCGAAGAAGGCTGGTACCGACACTGCTGAAGGCGCGGGGACGGAGGCCGGCGGAACCACCACTAGGGAGTGAAGGAGGAGTGCGAGGAGCCACGGGTTCACACCTACTGCCCCGACGCGTCCGCGCTTGCGAGGCTGAGATGAGCCAAGCGAGGCGGCGACGTGGTGGACGCCCGTAAGGCCCCGGGCCTCGGACCCCTCGGACACGGTCTGGCCACGGCAAGCCCCCACCCCGAACGGCGAGAATTGGGCTGGGCGGCGTGATGTGGTGGGAGTGGTTTTGGCAGCACCACAGGATCCTCCGAAGCCTCTTCCTTTGTGAAGTAGAGCGCGACCATGCGCAGAGGCGAAGGTGGCTCCAACGGCACGGCGGTGGACGACCAGCGCGACGAGGGAGGCCACGAGGTCATCAAGCATCGAGTCCACCCGAGTAGGGGGCATCGTAGCCACCACGGCACAAGCTCAAGCAGGCCCGAAGAGGTGGCGGCATTGTCAGCGAAGCCACTAGCCACGGCGAATGCGTGGCGCACGAAAAGGCTTGCAAGCCGAAGTCACTAGCATGGTGGAGGCCATATGAAACCTCCACTAGAAGTTGCCAACGCAAGCCCAACAATAGAGGAAGGCGGTCTAGGGCGCGGCCGACGACGCCCACGCTACTTGATAGAGGATCTTCCCGCGGTGGCGGCGAGAGGTGGCCGTGAAGGGGTTGGTCGATGAACAAAGACCCCGCGTGGCTCGTCACAGTGGCGGGCCTAGTGGCCAGCACCTCTACAGAGGAGATAGCATGACGGCAGATGGCAGACCGCAGCAACGTGATCCTTCGCGAGACAGTTGAAGCACAGGCCTACAAGATAGGCCGGGACAGGCGGCGACGATGCGAGGCGAGGTTGGTCGTCGAGACCGGGGGTTGATGAGCAAAGTATGCACAACACGCCGGTGTGGTGAAGGACGCTCAGCCGCGGCATCCCGGCATGGTTGCCCGGCCGGCGACCCCCAACCGTTGGAGGGCGAGACGCGCAGCGCGCGCCGCCAGGAGAAGGTGAGTGAGTAGACGTGCTCGGTGCCCTCAAAGACGCCCCATTCATCGCGACGCCCCACCAAGGGACAAGGTGCACCGCCTTGACGGTGCCGCGCCCGCAACTCCCTGCCTCGGCGGTGGTGGGGCGGGATGCTCGGTGCCGGGCCACCAAGAGGACACCAGCCCGTGCCTACCGGACCTTTTGGCGGAGTCACCAGACACGCCGCCACCACGCCCGCAGGTGAAGTTGGTGAGTTGGAGATGCCCCGATGAGCCACACGGGTAGGCGGGTCCACCGCCGCCAGGTTGACGCCGTCATCATCTGTCTCCCAATCGAAGACGACGCCCTTAGCCAACCACATCTCCTTTGATTTGCCCAAGGAGGATGGGAAGAAGGGAGCGACGTCGCAGAGAGCGACTTCGGCCGGAGAGCGGCCGGCTTCGCAGTGCTTGTGGGGCACCCGAGTAGCCGGCAAAGAGGGGCGACCGGTTGGAGGCGGGGCTGCCATGTCGAGGGGGGAGGGGGCGCACAAGCTCAAGATCCACGCCCACCACCGCCCGACGCCGAATAGGTGGCCGCGGTGGAAGGCGACCTGATGAGGAAGTCGAGTCGCCGTCATCTCAACCTCGCCTTCCTTGACGCCCGTGAAGGTGGGCTGCGTCTGGGGAGAGGGC
This sequence comes from Hyparrhenia diplandra, assembly GCA_015847255.1. Lineage (NCBI taxonomy): Eukaryota > Viridiplantae > Streptophyta > Magnoliopsida > Poales > Poaceae > Hyparrhenia > Hyparrhenia diplandra. Next base: position 239,007 of record JADLZK010012498.1, read on the forward strand.
CCTCCTTGTGGGAGATGGTGAAGAGCTCGGAGCGGATGGCGCAAAGAGGCGACGCCGCCCCAACCACCCCGACGAGCTAGGAGATGGGGAGTCCGAAGTCTTCATCCGTAAACTTGCCTCCCTCGACGCCCCCGACCACATCTACGCGGTCCTTCACGCCGGCGGTGCACGGGGCACCGCCTCCCCAGCCTAGCCGAAAGCGGCAACTTTCATGAAACGTGCCCAGAGGCGGAGCATGCGGCGACAACGACCCGACCTTTACTGCGATGAGGAGACGAGGGGCGCCGGCGGAGGGAGGTTCCTACGATGGCGCCTTTGTGGGACGGCTCACGGCGGCGGCACCGGCGCAGGGCCAGAACGGCCGAAGCCCGGCACGTGGGGCGGCGACGGCTACCTGCCCGAGCAGCGGCGTGGCGCCTCGCGCAGCAAAGCCCGTGGGGCTTGCCGGGAAACGGGAGGGGCGGCCACCGGCGCCGCAACAGCGCCGCTGGGGGGGTGGCCGGACCGCGAGAGGGCTGCCGATCTTTGTCTTGGCCAGCCGGATCTCGCGGCAAAACGACGGAGAGGGAGGCGAGTAGGAGGGAGAGGAGTGTGAGGTGGATCTACGCATGGGGGAGGCGAGGGTGGGTGCCGGCGGCTAGGGAGAGGGGGCGGGGAGGCAACTAACACCCCGCTCCACCGTAGTATCGCTCAAGGTAGTACGTTCCCCTTCTCCTCCCCGACGCTTGACCCTCTTATAGCTCCCCCCCCCACCCCTTCCCTTCTCCTCCCCGACACCAGCCCTGTTATAGCCCCCCCCACCCCTTCCCGCCCCCCCCGCCTCCATCTCCGGCGAGCTTCGCCGGTGACGAGGCAGGTGGGGTCGATCTCCTTGTGTTCTGTTTCCCCTCTTCCTTCAAGCCTTGTAAAATCCCCCAAGCAAAAATAACACTTATGAGGACTTTCATCCTCCTCATCTTCCTCCTCTTGTCGCTCCTCCTCCAAGACGACTAATTTTCATAGTCTTTAGTGGGCAATTCAATAATTGTTTATATTAAGTAGTACCTCAACATATGACCAAAAGCTCCCCGACATGCACCTCATAAGAACAAATTCGAACACCGGCTGCAGTCCCCAAAATCTCTCTTGAATTCCAAATCGATGTACACCTCTTGCTCGTGAAATCCTCAAAATCCCTACCTCTTGTTTCCAAGATTCTCCCGAATCTCATCCTCCCGATCACTAAATTCCCAGTTCATCTCATGGAACCCTAACCGGTCCGGAACACAAGCTCTCCATGGAGCACCGAATTTGGATTAGCGTGGAGAGATTCCAAGTGTGCACGCCGTCGAGGGCCGCCGCCATTGGATCGCTACGTTCTCCAATCCACCCCTACCTCTCCAATGTGAGTAGGAGCACCACCGCAATAGAGCATCCCCGGGCCGCCGCCGACCACGCCGCCGCGGGGCGGCCGCCGAAGCTCCGCATGTAGGCAGCCTTCTCGGGGCCATGGGCGCATTTTGCAACCCCCATCGGCGCCGGGCTTGGCATGTCCTTGATTCGGCCGGCTGGGCGCGGAGATTTTTTTTTTTTTCTCGATCGGGCCATTCACCCGTATTTCATTAAGAGGATGGAAAACCAAATGCGAAAACAAAGGATACCCCGATGGCGAGAGGACATCGGAGTGAAACACGGAAAAATGGGCACACACCTATCTACTGAACTGTTACTAACTGATTACATACTATGCAAATTTTGCGACCACACCGAGAGCACCGGCCTTAGCGTCGTAAATCCCGCGTTCACCCAGTCTTCCGCTTCCTGCACTAATCTGGCGGCCATGACCGGGATTGTGCTCGTCTCGCTCCTGAATACTCTTGCATTCCGCTCTTTCCATAGCGTCCAACTGATAAGCAGATAGGCTGAGTCGAATACCGGCCTAGCTTCCTTGCTCAGCTTGCTCCTCGTGTGCAACCACCAGTCCGCGATGTCCGAACTACCCGTCGGGGCCAAAGCAGCAAGGAGGGCAGCGACCACGGCGACATGGCCCTGCAAGAGTCAAGAGTGTGAGGCACGGGCATGAGACAGCGGGTGGACAGACTTTTTTAAACGAAGAAAACCATAGTCCTGTATGGACTCTCTATAGAGTCGTATGATAGATTTGAGTCCGAACAATATAGAAATTTTGGCCCGTGACCAATCTGGACTGGGAGAAGGGAGGAGGTGAAACAAAACGATGGTGAATAAAATTGGCAGAAATTTTCGTGCTTTATTAGTAGGCATAAATAAAAGATAGATAAGCTGATGTTTGGAAAAAAAAAACTTTCAACTGCACGACTCGTTTCCGCATCCGCATGCAACTGCCCGAGCTCGCACGCAAGGCGGGGAGAATTAATCGAACAACTCGGAAGGTCGACCCGCGATCCGAGGTGGAGGGCGCCTCTAGATCTCCTCCGCCGTTGTCATGGATTTGTTTTCTACTCCATGGTGTACACAATATTCCTAAGCTCCTCTGCATGCTTCTTCCAGAGCGTCACGAACACGTCGACCCCACCGCCTTTCCGCAGGCTGGGTATCAGCACCAGCTCCCCGTCGAGCGGGTCCTTCGCCGGCAGGATCCCGGCGAGGCGGCCGCCGCACCCAAAGTCCAGGCGGTCCAGCTCCAGGTGCAGCCAGCTGTTGGACGTCACGTCCGGGCGCAGCACGTTGAAGTGGTCCCCAACCGCGGGCTCCAGCAGCTCCTCGTTGTCGCCGCCATGCAGGTGCAACTCCCCGAAGTCGATGAACGACTGGAAGTACTGGCGGTCACGCGCGCGCACGCCCTTGCGGACCAGCGCCGCCGCGTCAGCGATCGTGCCCCGGGCTATGTCCGCGGCGCTGGTGGCCGCGCTCGCTGTGAGAACCACGTTCCCGAAGAAGCCTCGCGCCACGCCGGCGCCGTCGAGGCGCGCGCGGCCGTTCACCGGGGTGTACAACGCCGTGTGCGACACGTCGTCGGCGCGGCCGCGCGCAAGCGTGATCTTCCGCCACAGGTGCGCCGAGACGACCTCGAAGGTCGTGTACGGCCGGCTGATCTGCGGCGTGGTGGCGGCCGCCTGCTGCTTGAGCCCCAACACGAACTCGCTCGGGAGGTGCAGTAGCACGTGGTCGATCTCGAAGCGTCCACCTGGACCGGCGCTGGCCTGTCTGCGGCGGCGTCCTCGGCGCGCAGGAATTCGGTGCCGCGATGCTCGAACTGGCACCGCCGGGCGGCGGCGTGGCACAATGGCGCCGCCCGCACGGCACCGTGGTAGTAGTAGACCGCCGCCGCCCGCGTCGTCGGCGAGTGGTGGCTTGGTAGCACCACCGTTGTTGTTGGCGCGACGGTGTCCGCCCACGCGATGGAAGAATGTCGACATGGAGTAGCCGCCGGGCGGCCTGGTGGTGCTCGGACGCGGCGATTAGACCCCCGCACGCGAACCGGTTGATCTGGATCATGAACAGGTGCGGCGGCGGCATCGCCGCCGACCGCACGTGGAGGCTAGCGAGCTCCGCGCGGGCGTGAGAGGAGGTGGTCGGAGAGCGCGGACGCCACCGTGGCTCGACCACGCGCCCGCGCCACCATCCTCCCCGTGACGAAGAACGGGCGGCGGCGGGCGGCGGGCGAGGCGGCGCGGTGAGGAGCGGAAGCGCTGAGCGTGGCGGCGAAGCGCGTCGAGGAGCACCGCGCTGGTCGGGTTGGGCGCGGCGTACGCGTACAGCACGGTGACGTGGTAGGTTGGCGCGACGAGGTCGAACACCGCCAACGGCACCTCCGTCGATGGCTCGGACGCCGGCGGGGGTATCACGAAGCTCCGCTGCACCTGCACGTCCATTGCTAGCGGAGCTTTGTGATCGAAAGATCGATCGACTTCTTGTGACTTGTGTGAGTGTGCAAAGCTAGGTAGCTGCTGTGGTGCGCGCTGGCAGTGTGGGCGATGGCAGTCTATATATAGAGCGTTCGTATGTGTGCCGTGGAAACGTGGAAACGTTGCGTGGCCTGAACTGAACACTTGCGAGTTAAAAAAAAAAAAGACAAAAAAAAACACTTGCATGTAGTGAATGTTCCCGTGAACTGTTTGCAATTTGATCCTTTGAAAAAGCATTTTCTACAAATAGACCCCTAGCAGCGTAATGTCAGTATAGGCCGAGTTGTGTCACGTAGCATCCAACGTGGTTACCGGGAAAGTGTGGGGTCAGGACCTCGACGTTAGATCCTTGAAAGCCCCGTCGTAAATGTTGGTGTATCCCGACCTAACGCTGAGGTACAAGCGAACCCGCGACGACCCTCTTCTTCTGCCCTCCTTCCTTCCCCACACGCGCCTTATGTTCTCTTTCTCCCTCGCTCTCCATGAACCCTAGCTATACACCGCCGCCGCCAAAGCTCCCCATCGAAGCAAGCGCCCGGCCAACGTTGCTTCGTCGGCGAGCGGGGGTGGCGAAACTTGGTGGGGCGCAAAAAGGCAGCCATCCACAACCACCTATTTCCTCAACTCCCTCCCCTCGTTCGTCGATGGCTCCATGGTTGTCGGTGGCCGGAGACAAGTTAGATTTGTGCTCTTTAAGGCTGGATCCGAGCAACCTACGGATTTGTGCTTGGGGAGCTACTGCGGCGGATCCATTTAACCCTACCTCATTCCTGGCCCGACCGTGGTGGGCCTCCACGGCGTCTACGAGCACACCTGGGAGTGGCTACACTAGGGGTGCCGCGGGCGCCAGCGGCAGGACGAGGGATGGAATGGAGACTAAGGCCTTGACCGGTGCCCGCGTGCCGTGCACAGGTGCTGGCCGCCTAGGTGCGCCTCCAAGCATCCCGTGAACCATGGTAAGCAACCTCGATGTCCGGATTTTCCATTCAGTTATGTATATGATAGACAAGAAAAAACGACAGAGGAGACTCCGTGTAATGACCGAGCTTCGGAGGCGGGTTGTGTGTAGGCAAATGGGCGGTTGGCAATGAGCGATGGCGTGCGCGCATGAGCAGGGAGAGGAGGCGATGGTGTCAAGAGAGAAGAGAGATAGCGGAAATATTTTCTTTGATTGCTTAAACAAAAGATTACATCTCCCTAGTATTTATAGTCCCTAGTTGACTTGCACACCAAGCAAACTCTAAAGGTTTCCTTGTAGCTTCAAATATCTCATTCCTAAACAGCTCGATCTCTTTTCCTAATAAAACTATCTATTTATTTCCTAAACATTTATTTCTTTAATATAATTTTTGACGAGATAAGAATGGCAGGCTATCGTCTCTTCCTGGCCCCTTGGGCCTTGTAGCCTTTGGGATGTGACATCTCCCCACCCTTCCTCCAGTCAATGCATCCTCGCGTTGACAAACTAAAAGCTCCCTTGTGGTTTTTGGTAATTGAGTGACAACATTTGGTGAACTAATAATGTGTGATTGAGATAATACACGTAAGATTAGTTCACATGTGATGATGCAATGAAGGAGATTATTGCATATGAGACATGACATGGAGTCATGTGACTAAGATGGTGAAGCTCAAGATGAGGCTTGGCTTGATGGACCGGTTGCAAGTGTGAAGGGTAAGTCAAGGCTTTGAAGTCATGGACCGTGAGGCGGTGAAGCTTGAGCAAGACTTGGCGCCGACGGACCACCACGAACGGTGAAGATCAAGTGAGGTCAAGATCGATGGACCAAGAGGGCCATGTGATGATATGGAGTGGATCATATCATTCTTGATCGTGTTCATGCATGCGTTGCATCAGCACTTGGAGGAGATGGAGCGGAATGGAAATGTGTATGGCAAAGGTATAACCTAGGGCATTTCATTTCGCCAGTCATGGGAACTTAGAGAAGTTTATGGCTGGATTTAGGATAGATGGTCGTACTATCAAGAGGGGCGATCTTGTTTGCATATCAGCCATCTAGTGCCACTTGTGTGATCTAACTTTGCGATATGTTAGGATCGAGTGGCATGGTGTGAAAATACTTTGAAAATGATTGTAAAAATGTTAACACACATGCACATGGTGATGTACACCTGGTGGTATTGGCACATTTACAAAGGAGAAGTTGTTTCGGTATTTCTCGGACACTATGACTTCCCTTCGAGTGGAATAATGCTTTTATCCCTTTTTTTGGATCAAGTAACCACGTGGGTTGTGTACCCCCTCTGAGTAAGCTTTCCATAGAGTTTTAGATCGAAAAGCGAGTTCGGACCAAAGAGTTATGGTCATTTGATCGTGTGTTGGTCTTGTTGAAAAAGAACAGTGGACGCTGGCAAGGGACGCGGCGTGAGTCCACTGGTCAAGCAGGGGACACTACCTTGGCTAAGTCCGCCGGTCCCTTCCCGAGGTTGTGTTGCAAGCTGAGGAGAAAGAGAAGCTGGGGGACGTAGGCGTGAGTCCATTTGGTCAAGCGGGGGATGCGGCCGGGCCGCCGTGAACCATACTTGGACACCCGGGGATGCCATGCACCAAGGGCGGGGACACGTCCGGCTGGGTGCGCCCATTGCCCCTCCTTCATGTGAGAAAAGAGCTATTGGAGGGCGGGGGCGTGAGGTGAGTCCGCGGGTGCATCCGCTGGTCCCTAAGTGTGCGCATGTTGTCGATCGTTGGAGATGAGAGGCCGGCTCGAAGGAGGGACTTGTGGATGGCTTGGAGGCAGCGGACGTTGAGCACCTTGAAGGAATATGGGATCGCTACGCTAGCCAGAAAACAAAATTTTTCTACCCATAAACCAATGATCTACTGCTAGTTATAGATCACGGCATTACCACTAGACGCGCAGGTGCAGCGGAAGTGTCGACCCTCGACGAAGATGTGCGCGTAGCAGCAGTGCCGTGCAGTTGCTCACGTCCTTCCTCCATGTGTGGTTCGTCCTTGTGCTCCAGATGCAGCACCTCCGAGGTATCCCACACGTACAGGGAGGAAGCGATGCGCCTCCGGACTGCTAGGTCCGCGAGGAGCAAGAGGCGAGGGCGTGGGCAGCGGCAGCTGCCAAAGTGGCATGGCTTACCCTAGCCCCGCGCCCACCTCTCGTATATATAGGCGTCCCTAATAGGCTCCCGAGCTGGAGGCCCATTAGTAACCCTAAGCCTCGTCTAATTGGATCAGATCCGAATTAGGCCTCCTTCCCCTTAAGCATGCGACCCTATGGGCTCACGCACACATAGACATGGCCCGAGTACTCCTACTCGACCAATAGCTGATAGCGGCCTCTAGCAAGACGTGTCAACTCCCATGTGTACGCAATGATCATATCAGACGAACCACCACAAACTCACATACATGTTATTCCCTTGCCACACGATATTTGGTCCACCTCGTGGGTTAACACTTAACCCAAGCACGGCCATGTATTTCTTGATCCAATCAATCGAGTGGTCCAGTGATATCTCTCTCTCATGGAGAGGGGCAATTCCATCTTGATTGACTATGCCTCACAAAGATGCTTCCCGACAAACCCGAACACCACCTTTATAGCTACCCAATTCACGGAGTAACGTTTGATAGTCCCTAAGTAGGTCGTTTCACATCTTGAGTACATACGACAATCTCAGGTCTAAGGACATAACGTACATGATGTGTAAAGAGACAATAATAACATCTCATGTCGGGTCTATCCAGCCCCATGTCACACATGTGCCCACACTATTAGTTCGACATCTCCATGTCTATGACTTGTGAAACATAGTCATCAACTAATATGTGTGCTGATCTAATATTCATGTGTGTCCTCACATGAACTCCGACCAGGGACAATTACAGAATGACCATACAAGTAAAGAGTCTCACAAAACAATTCACATAATTGTCAATCGATACAAGTTGTCTTTAATGGATATTCATGAACACATAATATATCATGGATACAAGGTGATACAATCATCTCTATGATTATCTCTAGGGCATATTCCCAACACACCCTAACGCGTCCGCTAGTCCTACCTATGAGTCCGCTACTCCGCGGGCCTGCATGCTTGGCAATGACTCCTTTGGCTTGTTGGTTATAAATTGGAGGTGTGGCCGGCCATGGCAAGTGTTGAGCACCTTGGGGACTTTGTATCCATGCTTGAGAGTGCTAGAGAGCCCTTCCAGGTCACATATGTTTGATAGTGTTCACCCGATTGTATGAGAGATCGATATCTAGTGTGTTGCGTTGACGGATCGCATTTGTGGCACTAGGTGATCATGTTGCAAGCTGATGTGCTTGTTTCTCTTGGAGGTTGCAACCTCCTAGATGACTTGGTGACAAGAGACTCCGTCGAAGCATGCAAGGGAGATTGTGCGGTGCCCTCGGATGAGGATTTGTGAGAGGTTCGTACTCACCTCGCGGGGATCGTGAAGAGCAACACTACTAGAGCGTGTCGTTGAGTACCACCCTTGTGAGTGGTGTCTTGGAGAGCCTCGAGGGTCTAACTAGTGGAGAGCCACCTAGTGCAAAAACCATTGGATCCCGGCGGCCGCAGTGATCCGGTTTAGATCTAGGCCCTAGGCCCATTTAGGGTTGGATCTAGGCTTTTTCATTTTCTTTGTTTTTCTTCTTGGATTATGACGGGCAAAATAACCACCATGGTAAATGGGTGATTAACATGGCCTTGTCTCCTTGGGTTGCAAAAACCGCCATGGTTAATCCTAAAAAATCGCCATGAAAAAACAATTGTGTAGTAATGGCCATTTCTTACATACATGCGGGTTTCTCCATTTTAGCATTTTTTTTTTTCTCCGTACTCTGTTGCTATAAATTTAGTTACTTTGGACTACCACCTCTTAGTTACTATGGACTACCACCTCTGCTCCACCGACAATTTAGTTACTATGGACTACCATCTCTACTCCAAAGAACTCACATGCAGGCTTCTAGTTGTTTTTATCAATGTGTGAGTGAGATCCAACATGATGCATGGTTGTGTGTATGTCTATGTTCATCAACATTGTAGCCATTGTCATATATTTTTATGTTTGCATTTGATGAGAAGATCATATGTACACAACATGTCATTGTTAATAATGCCCAATTAGAAATATTTTGTAGGAATTTCTAAATCAAATAGTATTCAAGTTGATTTTATCCCAAAGCAAAAGATCTGCACCTACTTGCTTTGGAAGTAATAATGCCCATCTCGATAACCCTAGAAGCATAAAACAAGATACGAGAAACCATATAAGTTTATTTGGTTATTTGGTACTATAAGTTTAGAGTGTTTGATAGCTCTTTTCATAGGTTTCTCTAAATTTGGTCTTACCAAGTAGAATACAATTTTAGTTGCGTTCTTATATGGTGAAAGTCAAAATGTTTATAATTGATGTCATGGGAATAACTTTTAATGCAGGTTTTCATGGGCACAAAACGTCAAGATGCCTTCTTCTTGCGGGGGTAATTAGATGTGCTTGATTTGTCATGACCAAAAAGGGATCGCGGAATAGGGCCCAACAAAGGGGGAACCGCCGCCGCCCTAGGGGCCCCAAGGCCCCGGCGGCGCACACGCCCCTGGTAGGGCCGCCATCGCCCTCCAAAAACGCAGCGCCACGTCGGTTGCCGCAATTAAGTAAGGAATATTTAAGGAATAAAGATAGGAATAAAATAGGGAATAAATAGATTGTTTGTAAAAGAGGAATTCCAATCTATAAGGAAACCTCTAGATCTTTCTTAGCATGCAAGTCTCCCTCGGACTATAAATACAAGGGGCATGTAGCCAGTTGAATCTTAAGAAGAAATAAATTAAAGGGGTAACTCCCAACGGCTCTCGACCACGGGCTCTCTCTCTCCCTCCCCTTCCCAGCGCGCGCCCGCCGCCACCACCGCCGCACGCCGCTGGCCGTCTCCACGCGCGCCGCCGCCGCGCCCGTCGTCGTCACGCTGCCCTCCTCCTCCTCCAACACCGCCGCCACCACTGCGCCACCACCATCGATCATCACCACCATCTCCTTCCTCTTATTCTTCCCTAAATCAGCCCCAACGCCTCCTCCGTCGCCTACACCATCATCGCCGCCGTCAAAGCTTCGCCCGTCGACATGTCGGATCGCGGAATCCATTGCGGGTTCTCGACATTGACTTATGTTGAAATATCAACTCACTTCCTAGATTTGTACCCCATCTCATCTTGAGCTAGTTTAGTGTACTAATTATTGAACATGGCATGCAAGGCGACCAAATAGTGTTTTTCAATCTCGGAGTTATAGTGCTTGATGAATTCATTTGGACACTTTCGAGGCCCTTTTTAGTGACGCTAGAGCATAATTCTTTCAGGATAAAAAAATTATTGTGTCTTATTTATTTAGACAAGCATATGGAAGTGCCATTGGGGGCTAATAAGAGCTAAACAAGCACTCAATCCTAAAATTTTCATACTATAATTTTAATGTAAGGATGGTCGAGCATGTAGTGGAAGGATTTGCAAATGGGTACACACATTTTTTTTCATATGTTTTGGCCTTTGACCCATTGAAAACATTAAGGTGAAATTCTTGCGATTTCATTTTTGAGCATAGAATTGATATAGAAAATGAAATCAGTTATATGAAAGTTTTATTGAACGGATCAACATGTAGAGATGCAAAGATGGTCAAGGTGTTGGCATAGTCATTATTTATTCTAGTGGTCCTTATGTCTAGATACTCCCTCCGTCCCAGAAAGAACATCGTTCTCGGAACGGTCACAGGGATTAAGGAGCTAGGCCTGAGCCCGAGACGTGCAAGCCTCCGTGTTCTGTCCTCTGCGTTCTGTGTCCTGTCTCTTCCCGTTGTGTGTTCTGGCATGCACGCCCACATGAAGGAGATGGTCGCCAACGCCTGGTGATTTGCTCGCACGCGGGCAGCCCACGGCCTCCCACACTGTCCGTTTGAGGTGTTGGCGCTTCGACTGGTGCATGAGAGCCGATCCCGTGTTCAGCTATGGTAGGAAGCAAGCTAGAAGCCAAGAAGGCATGCAAGAAGGCCACGCCACCATCACCGCTCTCCTCCCCATTGTCTACACTTCCTCCCACGAAATCTCATGTTTGGTTTTAATAATTGATGACACCTTATTATTATGCTAATCCTCTACTCTAAGTGTGCTTAAGAGATAGGATTGCATGGATGACGTGGAGCAACATGATCATGGATATGGACGTTGATGATGGATATGGTGGATCATCGAGCTCACGTGTTGGAAAGGAAAGGGCCCGAAGATCAAGGCAAAGGTATAACTTGATAGGGTTCACTTTCGGTGATCAAGACACTATAGAGAGTGTGATCACGTTTTGGATAGATAGCCCGACTATCAAGAGGGAATGCCACGGCTAATCCAAAATAGAAGTGCCTCTAGGTTCATGTTGACTTGCATATGCATTTAGAATCTAGTGCACTAACTTCGTTCTTGCCAAATCATTTGCGAAAAATGCTAACACTTGAGCTATCGAGATGATCTTTGACGTGTTGGCAACTTGTGGCATGTGGCAAAACTTGGAAAGAAGCGAAAGGCGACAACGAACGACGAATCCTTGCACGAACTAGCCGACCGGACGCTGGACCGGACGCTGGGACCTAACCGGAGCGTCCGGTCAAGCGAGGGTCCGTACGATTCTAGAAAGGTCTGCTTGTGGATGACTCAAGCCTTCAAGCACATGAGCGGTTGTGGGCAATTCACCGCGATGGAGTGTCAAAGAATCAGCCCGTAGAGAGCACTTGATCCTTGCGCGGATCAAGGGGGAGCGATACCCTTGTGAGGGTGCTCCAACGAGGACTAGTGGAGAGTAGCGACTCTCTGATACCTCGGGAAAACATCGCCGCGTTCTTCTTCCTCTCTTTACTTTGAGAATTTACTTTCCGCAATTCATTTCATGTCTTTACATTCATAGAATTGCCATGCTAGAGTAGGAATTGGAGCCTAGGGTGCAAAACTTTGTGCGGTATTTCATAGAAACACAACTAGGCACAAGTGGGTGAATATGGGCTAGTAGGTTTAATTACTGCGATAAAATTTTAGATTGCCCCCCTCTTGGGCATCTTGATCCTTTCAGTCCTGGACAACCATTTATCAAAACCACAGATTTGGAGGACTGTAGTATCATCCTCATCCAGCCACACCACTGATTGCTAAAACCCCTTGCCTGTAGAATCACATCGAGAGCCTCCCAGCTGACCGTATCGAAAGTCGTGGCAAAATCCAGCTTGACCAATAGAGTTGGCATCTTTCCTTTGTAACATCATTGCACTAGCTCCATGGCATAAACGAAGTTCTCAGAGATCGATCGACCTCTAATGAACCCAGTTTGATCAATGTCCACAAGGATGCCGATCGCTTCTTCGAAGTCTTGTTGTCGGGATTTTTGTCGATTACCTTGACACAACAATTACGCAAAAGCAGATCGGCTTTGAAAGCATGGATTTCATCTTTCGGTTTCTTTGGAATGAGGACCATATGAGATCGGTTAATTCTTTCTAATTCCACGACCCCGAGGGAAGGCATGCAAGAATTCCATGACCTCATTCCCAAGCTGTCCCATCCGGTCCTAGGGCACTAGCTCGGTTCATATTCTTGATCACTTCCAGGGGACTCCCTTTCTATGAATGAGTCTTTCGGTGATCTGTTGTCGATGGTAAACCCCTATAAAGGTCCACGGTCAAATGCCCATGAGGACTGCCCTCGGCGTGCCGATTGGTGAAGTACTCTATGAGAGTCGTTGCCTTTGCACGATGGGACACGCAACCCATCTACCAAGATGGTCGTAATGACATTCTTCCTTAACCTCACGGTTGCATGAGCGTGGAAGAATGTTGTGTTGTTGTCGCCTTCCCGCACAACCCGCACTTTTGCACACTGCTTCTAGTACACTGCTCGCTGCCTGAGCTCAAGCGCCAATCGGTCATACGCCTGCTGCCAGAGCTACCTCTCATCCTAGGACAATGGTTGAAACTCCTCGACCATGTCAAATAATAAGATTAGCAACTTGCAATTGGGTATAATGGTAGGAGGCACCCTGTTTCGCTTAGACCAAACCTTTGTCGCCGCTCTAATGGATTTCAAACGTCGCACGAGGTCCCTGGCTGCATCCTCATGGCATGGACCCTCTGTCCAAGCCAGGAGGATGGCCGGCAAGAAGGCGTTGCTCAGTAACCATGCATTCTCAAAGCGGAAGGTCTATGGTTTCAGAATTTGAATGGAGAGGCTAGCTATCAGTGGGGTATGATCTAAAGTTGGACGCGATAAATTGTCGAGGAAGAAGGGAGGGAATAGAGTTGTAAAGGCTATGTTGTGGAACACCCGGTCTAGCCTAGCCGGCGTTGGGATTTGCTTTCGTTTGCTAGTCCGGGTGTACTAACACCCAGTAAGCGGTATCTTGAGCAGGTTTACCTCATTGATCTTATCATTGAAAGTCGTGACAAGGGATCCGTTGGAGATGGCAGTGTTTTGTCAAGGTGCGATCTGATGAGGTTGAAGTCACCAGCTAAAGCCCAAGGGCCGGTGATGGTGGATGAGAGACCAAAAATGGTGGAGATGAAAAGGGCGGTTAGTATGATCCGATAGAGCGTACACATTGGTGATTGCGAAGGAGTGCTCAGGGGAGCAAGAAGAGAAGGCGGTGGTGAGACGGGAAGGGGTAAGAACGTGGTGATTGTCAAGCACTAGGGAGTTGGGACCCCACACTATCAACATCCCCCCTTGGGATCCCGAGGCGTTACAAACGACAAAGGTGGAGAGCGTGTTAGGGGAGAGGATGGTGGTCGCTTTGAAAAAACATAAGAGTTGAGTTTTATCTCTTGGAGGCAAATGGTGGTAGGGAAGCCGAACGAATAGCATCACGAACAATCGTACACTTATCTTATGAATTAGCACTTGTGCGAAGCGAAAGCGAGAGAGATGAGGGCCATCACTGATCTGGGGAAAGATGGAGCTGTTGCTACACCGGAGATAGGGCGGGCCACCACCGCCGATCTGCGACCTAGGGTTCGCCCGGCGGCATGTGCGCCCAAGATCGAGCCACCACCACGGCGAGGTTGCAAGCCATCGGGGAAGTCTTCGTTGTCGCCGCCGCCATGGTGAAATCTCATGTTTGGTTTTGGAAATTGATGACACTTTATTATGCTAATCCTTTGCTCTAAGTGTGCTTAAGAGATAGGATTGCATGGATGACGTGAAGCGACATGATCATGGACATGGACGTTGATGATGGACATGGTGTATCATCGAGCCCACGTGGTGGAATGGAAAGGACCCAGAGATCAAGGCAGAGGTATAACTTGATAGGGTTTGCTTTCGGTGATCAAGACATTATAGAGAGTGTGATCACATTTTGGATAGATAGCCGACTATCAAGAGGGAATGCCACGGCTAATCCGATGATGAAGTGCCTCTAGGTTCATATTGACTTGCATATGCATTTAGAATCTAGTGCACTAACTTCGCCTTTGAAATTGGTTGTGAAATTACTAACACACTTGCACATGGAGATGTACACTTGGTGGTGTTGGCACATTTGCAAAGGCGGTGGTGGTTTGTAGAGTTGAGTCGGTTTTGGGAAAATGAGATGCCTATTTTCTAACCCTCGTGCTCAAGTTGGTATACTTGTTGGGTAGCAATTTGGAGCAAAGGCGACAACGAATGACGATTTTTCGCGAGAACCGGCGGACCGAACTCTATGACCGAAAGTTGGACCACGGCCGGAGCATTCTGGTCGGCTAGGGTCGGTCGATTCGAGGTCAGGAATCGGCTCCTTGGCCCGACCGTTGCGCCCGGTCGGCGGCCGGACGCTTCGGTTTAGGGTGTCGGCTTGTGGGGCCGGGGTTTTGTCGTTTGTGACCGGACTCATGACCGGAGCGTCCAATTAGCGCGCAGTGAGCACGTTTTGAACACCAACGGCTCTATTTCGTGGTGGAGCCTATATATATGTGTGTGGCCGGTCATTTGAGTGCTCCCTTACACATTTTGATCATTCTAACTCTCTTGTGAGCTGAGAAAACTCCCCTCCACTCATCTCTCTTGCCTAACTTCGATCTTTGGTGAGATTGAGTGAGAATCTAAGTGCATTGCATTGTTGATTGCATCTAGAGGCACTTGATCTTTGGAGGAGCTGCGGGATTCTTGTTATCTTGGAAATTTGCTTGGTTCCCTAGCGGCTTGGAGTTCATGGTGGTGTTGAGCTCGATTGGTGGTTGTTTGAGGCCACACCGGGTGGACTTGTGGAGGGTTGATCCTTACCCCGGGGAGATTCGTGAAAGGAGTCACTAGTGGATTGCTCGTGGCTTGTGGATCCCCTCTTGTGAGTGATTCATTGAGCTCCCACCGTGGGATTTGGCACCGGCCATTAAGCTTGTCAATCATCAAGTGGGTGTATCGCCACAACGGGGATTAGCGTGTCGGCAAGCATGTGAACCTCGAGGTTAAATCATCTTGTCAATCGTGTTTGAGCTCGTTGGAGATTTCTATGACTTGGTGATTGGCCACAACCTCAACTCGACATCGTCGGTATTGTATCCTAGCACTTCTTCACATTCTTACATAGTTTTGAATTGTGTAGCTTGTTAGCTTATCTAGCTTGAGTAGCAATACTTGATAGAATTAGCTAGCTCAACTTGATCATCTAGGAGTAAATTAGCAACCAAGCCTTTGTGTGCATAGAGACTTTACAATTGTCTAGAATTGCTAGGTGGCTTGCCTAGATAACTTGTAGCATTGCTTTGTTCGCCGCCATTGTTGGCGGTCGTTATCGACCATATTATACCGCCAATTTTTATCCAAATCCAGAGAAACAAGGATACTTATGACACATATACATATGCTATGACCCCATTCCACTTGTTTCTCGAGAAAACATGTTTTGCAAGACAAACGGCGAAAACAAGTAAAAATGCATGAAGTAAAGAAGAAAGCGCAAAGCAGAACACATATTCCAGAAATGCGCTATCAAGGGAAATTGAGAAAGTCCACTTCAAAGAACAAGTGGACCAAAGCACCCGACAATTATGGATCAGGGCCAGCCCACAAGCCCACACACCAAAGGCGGTCGCGAGAAGGGCCAGGCCCAGTCCGGCCGGACTGGAAGTGGGTCCGGCCGGACTGGCGGTTCCACCAATTCGTGCCGCCCTTTTTTTGGCGGTTGCATGCCGCCATGCATAGTCGGTTTCCAGGGGTGATTCCTTATTTACCTGCACGAAACCGACCATCCTAGCTATAAATAGATAGTGGAGGGCTCTATTCAAAACATACACAACACAAGACCATTCTCCCTCTACTCTTTTATCATTTTACGTTTTAGTTAGTAGTTGGAGCTAGGCAAGGGCTTGTAATAAGAGATCAAGATCATCTTGAAGATAATTGGTATGATCAATATAATGTTATTTATGTCGATTCATATCTTGTTCTTCATATTGTTCTTGTTCTTTATTTATCAATATAGCTATGCTTATGAACTAGAGTATAGTTCTTATGATATGATCTTAGGATATGAACTAGCATATAGTTTTTATGTTGTGATCTTGTCATATAGAACTTTATGCTTAATCTATCATACATACATGTTTAGACCAAGAGCTAAGTTGAGATGTTAAGTTCCTCTTTGAGCTAGTCTTGGTTGTTGTTGGTTTGCGGGTTCGTCGTCCGTCCTCGTGGAGAATGCTCTAGTAGAAGGACCCCGGGGACGGGTAAGCCTTGTCGACACGCTAGAGTAGTAATCATAGCTTAGACATGGTGTCTATGCTAGAGGTTGCCTTCGTTTGCCTCACACCTGACAGACGGGCCGAGGTGGTGGCGGTGGTGGTGGCTTGACCTGTCCGTCCCTTGTAATCCCCCACGTCTCGTATGAGGTAGAGCTGTATACCGGCTTCACCTGGCAGACCAGGTGCATCCCGGTGCCCGAAGTAAGTCAACGGTGGCCATGGCTAACTTAACTTAGAATCTTTAACATTATAAAAGCATGTATGTATATCTACTCTCTTAACATAGCTATTTAGGATATGCACTGCTCCATGCTAGGTTTATTCTTTTATTCTTTCTTTTATCTTTATCCTTGAGATTGGTTCAAGTGTGTGTGTCAAGTTATCCTTTATCTACCGTACATCACTCCTGTTATGAACTTTGGTGTATCGCATAGTCATGTTATCTTGTCCATGTTCATATTAGAAACATTTACACCATGCCTTCCCTGTGGAAATACGATATCCTAAATACTTCCGGGTGAAAGCTACAATGGCATTTCCGTGTGCTTGCGGAACTCTTTACATTTGCGTTAAGAAACGCCAATAGCCATCTTGTTGTCTAACCATTTGTCTTAAGTGTTGTTGTCGAAATTTTTTATAGGCTATTCAGCCCCCTCGGCCCTTAGGACTTTTCACACGGTAGCAGCAGCTCTTGATGTTGGCCTTCCCACACGCGCCCAAACCACAACCTTGCGCCAGCACCTGGGATCCACGCAGCAACGATTTTAGGAGATGCGCCATACATCACTGCTGGTGCCTCAGAGCATGGGACGGTGTCGTTGCCTCGAGAGGCGACGCCGGCTCTGTCTCCTGCCTCCCGTAGGGTGCTTTTTGTAAAATATGCATCGATGAGACGAAGCTAAAGGATGCGTTGTGCGTGCCCTAATAGTGGTGACGCAACCTACCCGTCCATCTCATCTTAGTAATAGCTCAATCTTTCAAAAATTCTCATAGAGGTAGAGTTGCATGCTTGTTTCCGTCAAGGATTGTGCGTGCATGTATGTCAGATCTACTCACCTAGTATAGCTTCTGGACCACCAATTCTGGCGCCTGTCTCTCACTGACGGACAGCAAGGTCAGACCATGGCCACCATATATGTTCTTATCTGTTCCAGACTTGCTGTGCTGTATTGACTGCTCTCTCGTTGCTAGCTGTTATCGTCCCTGCACCAATATTACACTATTGAAGCTTGGTTGTAGTAGTGACCTGAGGATTTTGCTTCCAATTCTTCCTAAGCTAGCTTGCAATATTTAGATGTGCTTTTGATTGATTTCCAGCGACTATTTTTGTTGTTATATATGTACAGATTAATTCACCAGTCATATAATTCTGTCAATGAACTTTGCTGCAAATTTTGCACAAATTTATACACACCAGATATTTGCAGTGACTACTTTTCGCTATAGCTGATTTTTTTTTTTTTTTTTTTTTGCATTTTTTTTTTTTTTTGAAGGTCATTCTTTTGCATTGTCATTCAATGGTTATGGTCTGCTAGCTGTATAGGAAATTTGTTATTATGTCTTTTTAGTGTTTGTATTTTGGGTTCCCTATAATCTTTTGTTGTAGTAGTGGCATGTTTGCTGGATGGAGCACCCTGGAACTGCTTTGCAACCGCACTTACTTCTTGTTGCATTCCTGCAGCTTATACTGTTATATTTGACATGTATATGCAGCCTTTTTTTTTCCTACTGCCTGTATTATTATGTTTAACTTTTTGTATGCAGTCTTTTTTTTTTCTACTTTCATTGTTGCATTTAAGTGTCTGCTACTAACAGTAATTATGTTGCAACATGTTATGTGGCAGGAACAAACAAACTTCAGAGATCGAAGACTTTATACAATGTAAGGTATATTCATGTCTTGCTTTGTAATTTCTGCCAAAATTGCTACAGGAAGCTCCTGATTTGAGCCTTGCCTGAAAGAATGCAGTGACTTGTTTACAGTAGAAATAGCATCAGGCTCCTGATTTGAGTGCACTCCCAGAATTTAATTGTGTCCAACTTAGCTATTCCACTTTGCTCATCCTTAAGCTGCTGCACTTCCAGAGCATATATTGCTTGTTCACTGCATGCGTACCATCAAACTGCAGCTAGCTGGTACTTGCAATAATGCGTCACATGTTTGTATAGACGTCAAACAATGAAAAAACTGAAATTGGCATACACAAGTACCCTGCTTTCAGTCTGAAATCAAGGGCAGATGCACTCCATAAAAGTGTCTGACTTCGTTTTTCGTGGTGACATGGAGGCAGTTTTGAATTAAAATGTTACTTTAACGTCATTATGTAATTTTATATTATTGTTATCTTATTGTGTGATCCTGTGTCTTTAGTACAAAATTTAAGTTGTCCCGTAGCAACGCACGGGCCAGCTACCTAGTATTTTATAAAATAAAAGAAAACAGTGAACTTGATACCTCACAATTACGGGACATAGCAAAGTTTTTTGTGCTGTTATTGCTTAGCTAGGGACAGGAATAAAGTATGCATCAATACACAATGCTAAAACATTATTGAAAATCAATATGATTCAGAAAACAATAAAACTTTTATTGCAGTTCATGCTATACGGACGAAAATGTTCAGGTCAATATTTTGACATTTCATATATTGTCCTATGTCTACACATGATCCAATTTATATATCTGGTTGTATATCAGGTGAAAACAAACGTCAAAATTTTTCAAAACAACACATTAATAAATAAACTAACCGCAGTAATCTCTTGGGCATGGTCCCGGGAACGGTTGAAGATATAGTTCCGCAGGCCGTCCACCTCATCCCGCACTGCCATGAAGCCATAAATCCTCATCGTTTGACCGTGTGAGAAATTACCAGCAAACCTTATTGAAAAGAATTGAAGAAGTTCTGATGACACATATTCACAAGCAGCAGGCTTTGTAAAGCGTCTACTCCCTGCAGAAGCTAAGAGTAACAGAAGGAGATAGGATTCATGAGCTAGGATCAAAGTAAAAGGTTTAGGAATAACAAATACAGAAAAGAACATGTATGACGTTACTAGGGTTAATGTTTGTCATTCGAAAATCCCGATGCCACAAATGGAAGCACCTAGGAGATGGAGAACGTGGCAGGATGTCAACAAAACTGAATGGCCCCATGCCCCTAACATTCAACTTCAAGATCTTCTTGTAGTATTTGTCATTTTCCTTCTTATACTTGGCAGCGTTCTTCAAAGCATCCTCTAAAGGAAAATAAATATTGAATCATGAGCAGTTGGTCAAAAAGAAGGAACATGAGGAACAAACCAACCTGATGTGTGCTTATGCAAGTCAGATACAATTTTTTTTTGAACTATCACCGGGGAATCCCCACCTGATATATATATTCAAAAAGTGCCTAAATGGCAGATATACACAGAGTACACAAAAGAAAGGGGGAGTACAACAACACGTAACAGGAGCAACAAGAATAGCACAACTACGAGGATGACCCCGGGGAGTACAACAACACGTAACAGGAGCAACAAGAATAGCACAACTACGAGGATGACCCTGGACATAAGCCGAGAGACGCGAACCGATCATCGAATTGTGCCACCGCCAAACAGCATACTCGCCGGTTTCACTTGGATCCATGTGCCTTGCACCAAACCTCGTGAATCTGCGCCGCTCCATTTGTCATCCTCCATCTGAGGACCAGGCCAGCGGAGAGGGGACTAAGAGTGATGTAGGTCACACAAACCTAAGATCACTGGACACGGCGACCTCCATTGAAACTGATGGTGAGGCACCAAGCACATCCGGGCCCACATATCACCATTCTACGCCATCCATGGGGAGGAAACCTTGGAGGGGAATGGTGGCAGCGGTGGAAACACCACCCGGCATAAGATTTCCTGGTACCATCAAGGAGAGCGTCGACGGAGCAGAGGCGTCAGAGGAGGACACTCATCAAGGAACATCGCTATAACCAGAGTCACCTAGAAGAACAAGGAGGCACACACAAGGAGAGGAACAAGGAGCATGCAGACACCAAGAAGGAGAGAGTGGACGGGGGGAGGACATGAGAGGTCAAGGTGGCAAAAAGGACAGAGGCAAGGAAGGTCGAAGTGCATAGGAGTTGTAATCTGACCTCCACACAAGGAGAGGGACACGACGTCGCTAACGAGTGACGCTGCCACTACCGGCTCCAGAGAAGTGGAGCAAGGTTTTCACCAGAGGAAATGGTCGCCCTGCAGTAATAGGAGTGACAATGCCAACGCCCAAGAAGGTAAGCGGCGCTAGAAGGCGCCGCCGTCGCCACACAAACGGGGACGACCCGGCGCAGCCCCCCGCACACCTGACCTTGGACACGGATGTCGCGAGCACACACGGGGGGATCTCGCACCATACCTCACCAAAGAATCGGAAAACGCAGCCCCACCGCCAAGAAGCCCGCGACCAAAGCGTACTTCCAGCGCCGAGGTACGGAGGAAGAGCAGAGCACGCTGCCCCCACCACGGCATGCCCGCGGCCGAACAAGGTGCTTCGAGCCTTCCATCGCTGCTGAGCTTCGGATGAGGGGGCAGCCGCAGTGCCAAAGTCCGCATGATGCCCCGTTGCGCCCCCCCGCAGCCGCGAGGCTGCCTAGTCCGCCGGGGAGTTGGCCATGGTCGTTGGAGAGGCCGTCCCCCGCCAGTAGGGCCGAGGGACGATGCCAGCCGCATGTCCCGCCCGGGCCGCACGAGGTGGTCGAAGGCGACCGCAGTTGTGGGGCCAAGCCCACGCCCGAGATCCGCCCCCCCGCAGCCCATTGTTGTCGCCTCGACCAAGAAACCATGCCGGAGAAAGGAGGAGGGGGGAGGACGGACGCCGAGCGGCAGCCCCGCACGCGGCCGTGGCTGGATTTTTGGAGAGCCCGCCGCCGCCTTCACCCGCCGCAGGGGCTTCCCGCCGGCGCCCTCTAGCGACGGCGAGGTGGCGGGGTGTGGGGCGGCGGCGGCTAGGGTTTGCCGCTGCCCGAGTCGCCCGAGCGGAGGTAGGCGACGGGGGGGCTTCAAGTGGGTCAATTGTTCAAGTCAGATACAACATGATACTTTGTATATGGTTCATAAACATTTAATCATGATTCATGAGCTAACCAAAACCAAGGTGCATGACGTGACAAGTGTTTATATTAGTCATCCAAGTATACTATATATGTAGGATATCATCAAAATCACAAATATTGAATCACAATCAGTAGGTAGCATAAGTTGCATGAGGACAAACCATCCTGATGAATGTTTGTGCGTGTCATACATACAAGGATATGAGATATGTAGTCATTAAAATCCACCGTAGAAATTTCAGTAATGCTATGAGGCATCATAAACAAAAATTGGAGGTTGACAAATAATCTTTTTAGCGATCTGGTGCTCAAATGAAAACCTTACAACCTAAAATCATAATTAACCGAACCTTTTTAGTCTAGTTGGGACAATCCAAAGTAGCATTTGGGATAGAACAATCTTCTATCTTAATCTTTGAGAAATAGGAGCACACGCCACTCTGCCTAAAAAGATAAAAGCTGAAACTTCCCATTACCCAACCCAAATTACTTTATACGGCGTGGAAATGAAAGTTTCCAATGCTTGGACCAAATTTAATGAGAAGCTAGGCTTACCAAGCAAACTTCTGTTGGATTCTGACACATTATTTGTATTTCGTTTATTCCAACGATGTGGATGTACTCCAAGTATTGCTTCCCAGAACGCTACATGTGCCATGTATTCTTGCTCATCTGACATGAACATTGGAGAGATTAGTATGAAGAAATATTTGCATATGGATACATCTGTATGCAGCATTCGTTATTATCTACATAGTACATGCAAACATGCCTAGTGCCAAAAACATTAGAGATGTCTCCCCGTTCGCCTGTGTTGTCAGAAATTGCTAATCGATTTAACTGAACCAAGTTGGAGAACACTCAGTAGCGAACGACGAGCTTACCAGGGTCCTCAGGCCGCGGATTCCCCTGGATACGTGCCAATAACTCCGTGTCGAGATTAACCAGTTTCGGTTCGATGCGAGATCGTTTCTCGCCGTCACGCTCCATCGGGGCTAAGTCTGGTTGGCGGCGCTACTCGGAACAGGGGAAAATTTGCTACCTGTCTCTTTATATCTTGGTGATCTGGGAGTAGGCGATGCTAACTCGATTCATATGCTAACTCGATTCAAAATTTGCTACCTGTCTCTTTATTAATGTGTTGTCCCGGGGAGTATCCCTTCTTCGAGTACGGTTTTGATTACACACGGCCATCAACTTGCCAAAATCCAAATCCTTGTCGACGGACGCGATTAGACGTCGATAAAGACGAGACATTATATGCAGGTGGCGTGGCGACCAAAATTATTACTGCGAATGCACGGCTGAAGGAAGGGTAAAAGTTTAAATAAAGTTAATAAAGTTTTTTTTTTTATAACAAATTAAAGTTTTCTATGAGAAATTCATGCTCCCTTCACTACGTGTTACAAAGTAATTCATTTTAGGTTCATATATCGTTAAATCAAACTTCTTTCTCTGCGTTTATAACCAGATTTATAAAGAATGAAAGAAGATCAGATTAGTGTCACTTAAATTTCAGTAAAATATAGTTTGATGGAACATTTTTTTTAACGATGCAATGTCAATGTATTTTCCTCTAAAAAAATTATTAAAAGGAGATACTTTGACTTATAATAAAAACCAAAATAAACATAATTTGAAACAAAAAGAGAGTGGAACATAAATCCTCTAGATTAATAAACCAAGATAGCAAAGCTCATTCACCGGGCACTTCTAGTGGAAAAAACATGAAAAAAAATAATCAACTTACATTCAACAGAGCAAGACTCATTTTTTTTTTTTTTTTTTTGAGAATGCAAGACTCATTAATTTAAACAATGCTATTACACAGTTCAATCCTGATGAGTCAAATGAGGGTTTTTTTAGATGCAAAAGTAACCATGTCAATCCACACGTGTTGTTGGGTGGATGGAAATAATTAAACTTACATCTTAGCTAGTTTACTCGACACACGTGGATTGAGGTGAATGTATAGCCAAACAAAGCCACAAATTGCTTTGATAGCCTTGTTGCCTTAACCACGCCAAAGCAGTCGTGAGAGGAGAGGAATGCACGAGTTCCCTTGGACAACAACATACACTAGGGCAGGTGCTTTCTTGGAGACAAAAAAAATGAAGACAAGCTTTGTGGTCAGGTTCTAGCTCGAATTAACCATCTAATTTCTCTTCTTAGCTTATAATAAGGTACAACACGATAAGCCTTCCATGCATTTATGGCTGTGTTTCTCATGACTTAAGCTCCAACTTTTGTCTCAACATTCATAATGTGTCATGTATTCTACATTTGTGCAGTTAAAGAATTCATATCTTCTTTTTGGGTCGTACAATGAATCAACGATATGTACTCCCCTCCGTGTAAAATAGTTGGCTATTAAAACACACATTTAGGTAGTCTAATTTTGGACAAAATTGTTGTAGATACTCTTAGTGCTAGTCGTATCGTTTGGTAGTTGTTTCTATGCGCTAATAAGCTTGCTTGGGTCGTATGTGTTGGGTGGATGGAAATAGTTAAACTTACATCTTAGTTTACTCTAACACACGTGAATTGAGGTGAATATGTAGCCATACAAAGCCACAAAATGCTTGGATAGCCTTGTTACCTTAACCACACAAAAGCAATTGTGAGAGGAGAGGAATGCACGAGTTTCCTTCGACGACAACATACACCAGGGCAAGTGCTTTATTGGAGACAAAAAAGAATGAAGCCAAGCTTTTGTGGTTAGGTTGTAGCTTAAATTAACCATCTAATTTATCTTCTTAGCTTATAATAGGTACAACATGATAAGGCTTCCATGCATTTACGGTTGTGTGTCTCATGACTTAAGCTGTTGTAAGCTCCAACTTTTGTCCCAACATTTATAATGTGTCATGTGTTGTGCAGTCAAAGAAATCATAATTCTTTTATCTCACAATGAACCAACCCTCCATATAAAAATAGGTGCCTATTCAAACACATATTTTTTGAGGAAACTATTCAAACACATATTTATTAGGTAGTCTATTTTTTAGACAATATTGTTGTAGATGCTCTTAGTCGCTAGTCATTTCTATATGTTAATAAGCTTGTCCTGGCTGTATTTGTCCCTATGTAGTAAATCTTAACTCTGTTGTGAATGATCGTTGTTAGACTAGTAGCCTTGTAAATTGTAATGGTTGATGAGTTTTTTTTTTTTTTGGGAAAGCTTGATGAGTTGTTTTTGTAATTGGAATTCCATGTTGTGCCTTTTCTTGTTCTCTAAGCCAAAAACGTGTTGGAACGGGCGCGGGGGGAAAAAAAAACTTTGAGGCAGCCAACTCGCAACACACACGCACCGGTCTGGTTTATGAACGGTTGGACTTGGACTCGAACCCGACTAGCATCGACTCGACTCAGCCAGCCGCCACTTCCGCAGTCCTCCCTCACCTTCTTGCGCCGGAAGGAAGGAAACGCCGGCGATTCCAACCCCAACCAGGCGGCGGAGATGGCGGAGCCACCGGCCTCCTCCGCGTCCGCCGCCACAGCCGCGGAGCAGACGGACGCGGAGAGGATGGATGCCCTGGACCGGATGCTGACGCGTCTGGCGCTCGCCGACGACTCGCGCCTCGCGCCGGTGCTCGCCCGCGTCCTCCCCTACGCCGTCACCTCGCTGGCCTCCCCTGCGCCGGCCGTCCGCAAGCTCGTAAGCGCACCGCTGCTCTCCGTTTTCCTCCAGCATTTATTCGATCCGAATTTCAGTGAGACATTCGTGCCGCTCATTCTATTCCCCTTAGTTGGATTAGTTGGTTCCTTCATGATGATATGTATTGGGTATTGGCGTATTGCTGGTGGGGTGAGATGTGAGAGATAATTTTTAGGTTCGGGCGTGGCACAATTTAGAGCGGTATACCTGAAGGTGCGGCAATTGCTTCTATTGGTTTCTTCAGAGAGAAATTACTTTGTATTATTAGTGGCTGGCTAATACCGATTACGCGATTAACTCATTATCTGTAGTCTTAGCTGTTTATCTTGTACTAGGACTATATAAAAAAAACATGTGGCCTCCTTTCACGTGCTGCCCTGCCACTAGTCACTAGTCAGTACTATAATTTTTTTGTTAAACTTTTGTATGCGCCTCTCTAACTTTATGTGGTTTTATTTTGGATCTCATTAGGTTATGGAAATTCTTAGTCACATTAACAAAAGGGTGAAGCACAGGCCTGAGATTTCACTGCCAATGCTGGAGTTATGGAAGATCTATACTGAATCTACTTCTGCAACAATGGTCCGAAACTTTTGTATCGTATATATTGAGATGGCGTTTGAGCGCCTGCCAGCCGAGGTACTCTTTTCCTTTGCTAGTCTCTAGTTTTCTCTAGAGCTGCTTCACCAGTTCTGCAAAGTTGATTGTGTCAACTTACCATTCTGTAACAGGAGAAAGGGAACATTGCGCCTGATCTTTTAACCAATATATCAAATGTTCCAGCTCAGCATCAAGGGATCATCTTGAGACTGGTAACAAAGGTCAGTCATGCCCCTATTGGAGTGATCACCTTTTTATTGAACATCTTGTAAATCTGTTGTCTGTACCATACTTTTCTATTCCTTTCTGTGTCTACATTCTGTAGCTCTTGCATGTTTTTTTCCTAACAAAAATTTGCATCTATTATTGGTCAGGCTATTGGCGAATGTAATACCCATAAGGTGGATGAGACTATTAAGCGTCAAAAATATCGAAAGTAATAACTGAAACCAAGGATGGTCTAGTATTTGCTGAATTCTGTTTTCACGCATTATTGTATCAAGCACCACTTCAAGGGTACGTATTCCTTGCTAAATTAGGTAAAACCATATAACACAATTTGAGCATCGGACATTTGACTGCTATTGAATTGTACAGTAGTGGATGCCCAGCAGGACTGTCACCTGCTCAATCAGAACGTGTCACCGGAAAACAGCCCCT
The DNA here is from genome assembly GCA_015847255.1 of Hyparrhenia diplandra. Taxonomy (NCBI): domain Eukaryota; kingdom Viridiplantae; phylum Streptophyta; class Magnoliopsida; order Poales; family Poaceae; genus Hyparrhenia; species Hyparrhenia diplandra. Next base: position 265,608 of record JADLZK010012498.1, read on the forward strand.
AAAAACCGACATACTTGCATCAAGAAAGGTAATTAAAAAAAATTGTAATCATGTCTGCACAGATGCACATACATATTTTAGTTGTTACAACCTGCACAATGCACTTGGTCTTCTCATGGTTGAATATCTTGTTCAATCTCTCCAGCTAGGAATCTTGAATGTCATTGAAGCTATGAACTTCGCGCCTGAGATTGTCTACCCACTTTATTTATCCGCTTCTTCAGATAGGTATTTTATTTTAGAATTTTGATTAAAATATATTGGAATTTTTACGTGGACCGATAATGATGCTAACTACTATCTTAATACAGCCAAGAGGCAGTTTCTAAGAAAGGAGAAGAGTTCTTGAAGCGCAAAGCTTCAACAGTAAATTTAGAAGATCCCAACCTTATCAAGAGACTGTTCACACTCTTCAATGGTATGCACTTTGCATTTCTTGGGTTTTGATCAATGCAATTTAAATTTCAATTAGAGTACTGTCACTATGTTCTTCTCTTGCCATCTATATGGTGTGTTATAAGTCATTCTGCATTTATAGTCTGAATACTTGCATGCGTTTCTATCTATGGTGTTGTTTTGATTATGGTTTCATTTTTTTACCTGTTGGTTTTTATGGTCCATTGGAGAGAATGCATATGTGAGTGGATGGTTGCAAACCTGTTCTCATGATTTTCCAGCTCTTCTTGAACTCCCAAACCTGCCTTTCACAAGTATGTGTAGTGTGTACCCATATAGGTGCCTACATATGTCCACACAATTGGCTGCCTGCTGACATGTTTGAATGCCAGCAGGCTGAACATATGCATAGCTGAATGTGTGCACACTTCTTATTCTTGTTTGCCATTAAGAATTTGATAGTTCTATTGCATGTAACCCCTTTATGTTTTTATCTGTCATTTTGTATCTAAATAAATATTTTACAGTAAGTCTCTATGCATGATAATGTTCTCTTGTGATGAGACAGGTACTGTGGGTGCTGAAAATATAGCTGCAGATCTGAAAGTTTCCCCAGCACATGCTTCATTGCGTATGCGGCTTATGAATGTTTTCTGCCGATCAGTTGCTGCAGCAAATGCATTTCCACACACACTTCAATGCATCTTCGGCTGCATCTACGGTATTCTAGTTTGCACCCCACTTTTTTTTTGTTTGCATTTAATTGGTCTTATCCCCTCTCTCTTCTAATTGCTACATTGTAATAAGACTGGTTATTAGCAACTGTAGTTTTTCCATACTTTATATCCATATCATTAATGAGCCGCATCTCTATGTAGGACTGAAATATTTTTCCAGTGTTCTGTTGTTTTGAAAATTTTCCTTTTCTTTTGGCGCCAATGTCTTTCAAAAAAAAAAAACTCCACTAATTTATGGGAAGAATGTAAGCTGGTAACTTTTCTATTACTGAACATAGATGTGTATTGAAGATGAGTGGATTTTTTGGTTGATTTTTCACTGTGGTTTTATTAATCAAGGATCATTGTCAACTGAGATTAAAACATTTTATTAATTCTGCTCAGGATCATGCTCATCGTGGTTCTAGAAAGCATTTCTGTTGGCCTCGATGAGTTAGTGTCTGGTTTCTATTGTTCTTAATGAGATTATGCACTGGCATTTCGAACTCATATTTCTGTGAATCTATTATTAGAAGTAACTCTTGTCTCCCCATTCTTACATTTAATTGTTGGTAGAACCATCCTTTTTGCTGTTTCGATAAGGTAATGACTTAAACTTCACCATTTCGGTATGCTACTAAATCCTTCTTATCTCTCATTGTGTTTTGCCTATAGGAACTGGAACTACTTCAAGGCTGAAGCAGTTAGGAATGGAGTTCACTGTCTGGGTTTTCAAACATGTATGTGTGTGCACTTTGCATGTTCTAACAAGGAGTAGCTTAACTTCTAGAATTAATGACTTATCCTGTTGCTTTTAATTTGGTCACCTATGGTAATTCTTTTGCTCCATTTTTTTAAACTAATGCGATTTATGATGTAATTGTTAATTTAGGCAGTAACTGACCAGCTAAAGTTAATCGGTCCAGTTATCCTTAGTGGAATATTGCGCTCCCTTGATGGTTCTTCAACTGCAGAAACAGGTCTTTCAACTATTTATCAGCTTTATCTATTCAGATCTAAATGTGGTTTATCTTTGATTTTTATGGTTTGTTGAGATAATTTTCAATGGACAAATTCCCAATATTGAAAGGATTGAAAAACATTGAGCATGTGTTGATTTGCTTCTCCAGATTCTACCGGTAGAGATACCAAAATATTTGCATACCAGGCTATTGGTTTTTTTTGCCTCTCGCATGCCAAATTTATTCAGGCATGATATTTTCTTAAAACTTTCTTTTGCTCTTGTTTCATTTTTTTGTTGTATTAAGGAATGACATTCCTACCTCTGTTATATTGCAGTGATAAAACTGACATGGCTATACGACTTTTTCACGGCTTTTGAGATTGGAGGATCAATCTCTTCGTTTGACAATTCAAGAGGCGGCTACTTCCCCTTGCTACAGCATATAAGGTAACTCTAGAGAGCATGTTGCTTTCTACAAAGTGTGCTTAACAAAGCTGATTTTAAATTGTAATTAATTGATCATTTATACAGTAATGTTTTGGTTTAAATGGTTGATGCAACTTGTAAATGCTAGCTTATTGTAAATGGTTGATGCAAAGAAGCAAAGAGACTTCAAAGTATGTCTAGGCAGTTTCCATTTTTGAGCTTTTGATCTACTTAGGTCCTGTGTCAATGTTGTAGTTTTTAGAGACCAGAGATGTGCAAAAACCACTGTTTGCAAAAAAGATGCCATAGAGTAGAGTTTCTATAACTCCAAAAGACTACACTTTTTAACAGTATCATGTTTTTCAAAACTACAAGGTTTGTTGTATTTCAGACACCTCAGTTTTCTGAAACTATCAGTTTTCTGAAACTAATGTATTTCATAAAACCATGGTATTTTGTTCATCTAAAACTCCAAAAATACTTTGCATGATTGCATCCAAACAGGGCCTTAGGGCTCACAATTATCAACCCAGTGACATTTCTTGTGTGTTGGCAACCCTTTATGCTATTGCTCGCAAGTAATAAGCGAGCTTCAATACATTAGAACTTAATTGATGCTTATCTGAGCAGGATATTATAGTGTTTCACAAAAAGTGAGAGAGAGAGGATATTTTAGTGTGCACATAAGGTAGAAACAACATAAAAACACAGTTTTTCTATCATCCAGAACAGAACCAATAGCAATTGGGTACTGGGTTTTCATTCAACATTTTTGGATAGTTTGTTGTTCTGTTTGCTGCATCATGATATGATTTCTATGCATCTCATTTTTCTCTAGCTTTAATTAGAGAATTACTAGTTAATTTTATTCTCTTTTTTTCTTGACCTTGATATCAGCATGCTTCAACGATAGTACTGAAGGATCTTGAGGCACTTCTTCTGGAAAATTGTGAAGCGGTAAAGTTATTGTTCTTAACAGCATAGGTTCTCAAGCCACTATTGTGCTAATCCTTTGTTCTCAACATTTATATATGGTTTCATCGTTGGTGATAGTTTTGAATGCAAATAAATTTTAGTATGAGATCAAAACCTAAGTCCTTGCTTTAGGAACTTGAAGGAAGGCCCATGCTCCTTTTGGTAAACAAAAGTGTGATTAACAAAACAATCTGTAAAGCTCATTACATGGCGTGATAGGTGAATATTGCAAAATAACCAAGTAATTTTATTCAGGATTATTGCAAAATAAACAATCTGTAAACTTTTAGTATTAGGAGAGGTTTAAGATGTTCGTTTTTAGTCTGAGATATGCTCATAGCCACCTAGGCGAGAAGTCAGATTTTTTATCCTTCAACTATGACTCAAATTCTCAGTTTAGATCTCATCTTTATAGTCGAAATGTAACTTTTCCCCACCCTTTTCTAAGAGATCACAAGTGCATTCATATCCCATGTACATCATTGAGAACTTATCTCTGATGGCTTACATTGTCATACTTTCTATCTGCGGCAGTTTTTATGGGATGGCTATTTTTCTTGTGGTTTTGGTGATACTTGAAACTCTTATGGAGTAGACATGGGCTTCCAGTAACACCTGTTTTTATATTATTATATGTAGACTAATTATTTCCAAATTGCAGCGTCTTATCATCTCTAAGGGCCTTACCAATTTACATTAAGAAAAGGGCCTAACCAAATGATTTCTATGCTCTTCTTTTAAACTTTGATAATGGCTTGATCTTACACATTTTTGTTATATATATTTTTTTCTTAATAAAGGAGCAAAGTGAGGTTCGCTTTTCTGCTATAAGATGGGCAACAACATTATACGATTCATGGCACTGTTCAAGCCGGTACATTTGCATGATTGGGGCTTCAGATGTTAAACTGGACATAAGGTTGGTTACAAAAGATATTGGATATACATTATTTTGGCATAATGCTTTGATGTCGTGGTTGCTTTTCTGTACTGTTATAGTAGCACGGTCACAGGTAGCTCCATATACTTTATAGTTTGTAGTCCACATCAATTGGGAAATATATGTATATTAGAAGTTTCCAAACATCAAATGACCCAACATTGTTGATGCTTTTAGTACTTATTATAACTTTTCGAGCTTTAAACCATAAGGTTCATTCATTTTATAAGTTTCCCTATTGCTATGCATGCTCAACTTTATATACTGCAGAGTGCAGGTCATATTGGCACTCTTCTCTTCTCTTTTTCCTACACAGTATTCATGCGATGGCATTTTTTTTTTTTTTTTTTGGAATTACAAGTTGAATATAAGACTTCATTGCCATTTTGTATGAGGTGATGCTGTATATTATCATAGACTTGTAGTTATACTTGTCACTTGTCAGTCAGTAAAACCATTAGATTTAATGCCGAGTGTGAAATGTGCTAGCTAGATCAGTAACTGTTCACCTGACTCAATTTCATAAATCCTTTTTGCTACACTTTCGACAAAGTAGCAACATCCGTCAGTTCTGGCATTTTCAATTCAAATGACTTGAGAATAATTGGGGATCTTGCTTTTGCATTTGGTATAATACATTTTTGCGAACAAGAAATTCTCGATTATGATGCTGATACTTCTGCAGATTTTATCAATGCATGCCTTAATTTCTACATGTTTGACATTTTTAAAATGACTTTAGAATAAATATTTTCTCAAGTATGATGCTGATACTTCAGCAGATTTTATCAATGCATGCCTTTTTAAGTTGTACATGTTTAGCCATCGATGTATTCTTCTCTTATTAGTTCTGTTGTCACAGGGAAATGGCTCTAGCTGGTCTAAATCTTATGAATGATGGGAGTCAATCATCTGCAGGGTCTGGTGATTTCAGCTATCCTGATGTAAAGGAGATGATAAATTATATCTGCAGTCAGCAACCTCAGTTGCTGCATCCTGATGAGCAGAGAGATGGAAAATTGCTTTTCCCTTCAAAAACATTTGTTTCAATGATCAAGTTTCTGATGAAGTGCTTTGAGTCTAGTGATAGCTCAAATCTTTTTGCAAGATCCATCTGATTCTTCTGTAGCAAAAATGTGTGTCATTTTAGAACATGCCATGTCACATGAAGGGTCTAGCGAACTGCATGCGCTGGCCTTGAAGTCATTGGTTGACCTTTCTTCTTCACGTGAACCAAAGGTTTCCATTGGTGCCATTTATTAAAATAAATTTCATGTTTTCCTCAGATTGTTTTAAATTGCACTTTTTACTTTGCAGTTGGTGTCATTGCGGTATGCAGAACGCATAAATTGGCTAAGAACTCTTTTGGGTCATGTTGATTCTGATGCTCGTGAAGCTGCGTCACGCATGCTTGGTATTGCTTCTTCAGCTCTTTCAACCTCTTCTGCACTAAGTCTTCTGTCTGAGCTCACTTCAACACTGAGTCAAAACCGTCCATCAAGGTATGAAAATGAAAACTTAAAGACTGACATGTCCTTTGTGTTGCCACACAACTTCTGATTCGTGTGACTATTTGATGAATTTTGCCAGATTTGAAAACTACCATGGAGTTCTGTAATGCGATCGGGTACATAACAGCTGGTGCTTTGAAGCAATCTTATGTACGCTCATATTATTCATCCTCCTAACTTTGTAGCTTGTTTACTGATTTCATTTTCTCTGATGTGTCTTTATGTGAATTTTGGCCTAATTTCTTAGATTGAAACTGCATCTTGAATCATATTTGCTAGAGCTACTTGATATTAATACTGTTAGAATTGTGGTCCATGAGAACCTGTATGTTTCTCTGGTATTGGTAGTTGGAGAGAGAAATCGAGTAACATGCGTAAGAATGTATGTTTATCTAATATGGGGAAGGAAAAGAATAAAACTTTTCTTGTCAAAATACTTAATATTGGGAGATTAAAAGGAAGTACGAAGAACACATTTCTGATTTATTTGTGTCACATCAATATTTGATTGTTTTTTCAAAACAATAGAAGTACAGAACACTGCAAGATTTTTTTTTTTAAATCTCTCATATTCTTCATCCACACTTTGTTGAGCATCAATGCTTGTTTGCGCAAGTCAATAGATAGCTTTGCTTTGCTCCCTCCTTTTCCAAATTATAAGACGCGTTTTGGCTTTTCTAGATTATGGATACTTATTTTTGATATTTATCTAGACATAGTGTATATTTCAGTGCATAGCAAAAGCTAAGTATTTAGAAAAGCCAAAACGTCTTATAATTTGAATGGAAGGAGTATAACACTCCTAGAAAAGGGTGTCCTATCAGTGTTGTAATCAAGGGCAATAACTGCACAGCTGTAGAAGAAATAGCTGCACCATTATATCCCATAAGTAACTATCCCCTAGCGTCAATGATCCAAAATTGCAACTTTTTTTTTTTCTTGAACATTCAGGAGAGCTGTATATCATTATATTAAGAAGAGAAAAGGGATTTTGAACTTTGGAGAAATCTTAGCACACAGCCACACACCCACTCACTCCTAGGCTTATGAAAACAGATGCATCAGTGCTAGATTGGAGCCAAAACTATGTCTAATTTCTATGTTTTGGATACTTGTGCCCACTAATTTCTATGTTTTGGATACTTGTGCCCACTTCACAAGTTTGACTGCCTATGATGCAATTAATTTGGCTGCCATCATGCGGCTTAGAAAACTTTTGCCCTAACACATTATTTTCATGAATGCAACTAATTTGTATGTTTTTTTCAATTGAAGTTTTTTAATTTGTTGTATTTGGAGTGTATATGCAGATATCTGAGGATATGGTGAAAAATGTAGTTGATATTCTTGTAAAAGTAGTTGTCTCTGAAGGTTCGACATTAGCATCTGTTGCAATGGAGTCTCTTGGTCACATTGGTCTGCGTTGTGCATTGCCTTCCATCAACCAAAACTCTTCTACAGGTTAAACTTGTTAATCAAACCTATACTGTACTTCTTATGAGTTGTGCTATTCACCATCTATGATGCTATTTATTTTAATTATTTTTGCCTTCAGGTACACTATTAAGCATTCTCCGTGAGAGGCTGACTAAGCTTCTTTCTGAAAATGATACTAAAGCTCAACAGAAAATTCTTGTATCATTGGGGCACATATCCTGGAATGAGATGTCCTTTCCTCACCTGAATGATGCATTAGACTTGATTTTTAGTCTTTCACGTTCTAAGGTAGTGGCACAAGAACCCAAACTTTGCAGCTAAAATATTACCACTATTATTTGGAATAAATAATAAGTAATAAATTCTTAAATTGTGCTTGTTCAGGTAGAAGATGTACTTTTTTGCTGGGGGAGGCTTTATCTTTCATATGGGGAGAAGTTCCTGTGACAGCAGATGTGATATTGGAGACGAACTTTTGTTTCCCTTTCCCAGGCCACAAACTATCTTTCTGGTGATGCATCTCTAGTCTTGAGTAACTCCTATGGAAAAAGTGATTGTGAAGAAGCACACTCAGTTGCACGAGAAGAAATTACTAAAAAGTTGTTCAAAACACTAATTTATAGCGGTAGAAAAGAAGAACGCTGTGCAGGTACTGTCTGGTTGGTCTCGCTGACGATGTACTGTGGCCGACATAAAAAATCCTAGAACTACTTCCGCAAATCCAGGTTTGTCAACCAAGAATAAGATACCTAGATTATTAAAGGTGACCTTTGTACATTTTTAAACTTTTTCTCTAAACTGCCTCAGTGCATTAGAATCAGTAGTCATTATACAGGGTGATATCCTTATAGTATTTTAGTGCCAGTGATCTACAGTGACTTAGGCATTGAAGCTAACTTTGAGTAGAAGGAATATTAGATGTGTACCCCACTTACTGAACTAGCTTTTGATTCATTTTCGGAGTTTTTACTAGACTTTGTAGTTCAAAATTGCACTTTAGTGAGGTGCCTAAAAATAGACCTAGGGTGTCTCACCTTTTGATTGAAGTGAGCTGAACTGCTTATGCATATACTGGTGCAATGTACTTCTTTTCTTCAGCTAGCACAGTTGTTGCTTTAAGGATAAAGATCACCTTTGATTTTAGTTTAGTCTAATATTTGATTGCTTTATTTGATCAGATAGTCATTTAATGTTCCCACCAGAGATCCTCCTCTTTATAGACAAATGTAAATTTCATCTCTTTCGCAGGAAGCCCTTTCACATCTTCTTGGTGATCCAAATGAGCTTACGCAAGATTTGGCATCTCAAGGCATGAGTATTGTGTATGAGCTTGGTGATGCATCTATGAAAGAGGAGCTGGTTCATGCTCTGGTGAACACACTGACTGGCGCTGCAAGAAAAAAAAAAAGCCATTAAGGTTCATAATTTTTCTCAATTTTATAATTTTCCTTAGTTGATAATGTTTCATCCGAAGGTAATTATGTTTTATCCACTTGCATTAGTTGATGGAGGATTCTGAGGTCTTTCAAGAAGGCACAATTGGCAATAATCCTACTGGAGGGAAACTTAGCACGCACAAGGAGCTGTGCAGTCTTGCCAATGAGATGGGGCAACCTGACCTGATATACAAGTTCATGGATCTAGCTAATTATCAGGCTGCTCTCAATTCCAAAAGGGGTGCTGCTTTTGGATTTTCCAAGATAGCCAAACAAGCTGGCGAGGCACTTCAACCTTATCTGAATACCTTAATTCCTAGGCTTGTGCGTTACCAACACGACCCTGATAAAAACATCCAGGTAGAAGTTTGCACACTCATCACCATATGTGCCATTTTCTGTGTTTCCTTTTTATTGCACTGAAAGTAAACTATTTGGTTGACGAATGATGCACTCTTGTAAAACTACATATAACCATGTAATATAGTTTGTTTGATGTTGCCATTCTTTTCATATAAGAAAGAAGCTGATGTGCTAAGCAAGTAAATGCAACGAACAGCTCAACTACTTAAGAAAGAAGCTGATGTGCTAAGCAAGTAACTTGATATTGATTTCCTTAGTTTAGTACATTTAAGTTATGAATGTTTATATGCTGGTTTATTAAGGCATTATAATAACTTTCAGCATTATAACTAAACACTCAGTTTCCACATTGTGTTAGTTATGCTATATTGTTATACTTTTCTATCCTGTAATCAGATTGCAGATAAAATTTCATCATGTTTTTCTTGTTGTTGAGAAAAAATATATTAAATTTATTTGAATATTGCACGAATTTTGCACTATAACTCATTGAGATTAGCTTCATTACCACAATAATAGTTTTCTGGAGTAGCCAATCTCCCATGCATAATCATAGTTCTAGAAATAATTATTTTTAAGCATCCTTTACTGTGTGTAGCAAGGTTTTGGTATAATGAACATCCATGCAACTATTGCTTGTAATTAAGTAAAACATGGCCTTGGAACTCGGATCAGAAAAATAGACCAAATATCGACTGAGTAACTGATATACATGTCAGCAGTCCTCTTATCCTTAAGCTCATTGATATACAGCAATAGGTTATATTATTGCGTTCATATTTCTTATAATAAGCTCAGAGCCTTGGAGCTAATAATTCCAGCTGCACTTTTTAGGATTCAATGGCACACATCTGGAAGTTAATTGTTTCAGATCCAAAAAAAGCAATAGATGAACATTATGATGCCATAGTAGAGGATCTGTTGGTTCAATCTGGATCGAGGCTTTGGCGCTCACGAGAAGCATCCTGTCTTGCACTTGCAGACATCATCAAGGTCGAAGATATAGTCAGGTAACATTTGTGGTGTTATGGAAATTCTGTATAACTCAATATTTCATTTGACATGAGCTAAAAGTGTTTGAATTTCTTTTCAGAATAATTACAACTGACCTTTTTATTTGTTCTTTAGGTTGGTAAACATTTGAGAAAAAAATATGGACAACTACCTTCCGTGCGATGGATGACATAAAGGAAACTGTGCGAACTGCTGGTGACAGTTTGTGCCGAGCCATAAGCTCATTGACAATTAGGCTCTGTGATATATCACTAACTTCTACTTCTGATGCAAACGAAACAATGAACATTGTGCTGCCATACTTGCTTTCTGAGGGCATACTCAGTAAAGTTACAAGTGTTCAAAAAGCTGCTATTAGTTTGGTCATGAAGCTTTGCGAAGGTATATTGATGGTAAACTTTAACAAGTTTAGTTGCAATACCCCATAATGAAACCATGACATATTTCACCAAATTCGATGAAGTTTTTCTCTGACAATTGGTTCAAACACACTGAGTGAATAATAGATCATAGCACTTTATTTCTATTCATGTCCTAATCAAAAAAGTGGTATTGAAGAGAACTTTCTATTATCTCTACTTTCTAAGTAATTTTCTATGTTTATTTATTTTTTTTTTTTTTGTGTAAGTATGTTTATTTGACTTGATCTTATATAAATTGCAATTTCTCCAATTCCTTGTTTGAATGCCAATAGCCTAATGCAGTATTAGCCTTGTTATACAGACATTATTTGAAAACACAAATGGCATTGTCATTTTTTATGTGGTTGGCACTTGGCGAATATCTTACGAGTATTCTAATTTCTTTCTTAAAGTAAAAGAACGGAGATCCCTAGAATTTGTTAAGTAATATTAAGAAAGGAAACGAATCAAAGCAAAGAAACACTTAAAGGTTCTTATTACTATGGGCTTAAAATAAAATTACTACTTTGCCTATGCACAGACTACAGCTTCTAATTCCTCTACTCAAGAGGATGTCTTAAGCTTATGGCTTCCTAATGTCTTCAGGGTGCTGGTCCTGCCCTTCGCCCCTCATCTGCCGGAACTTGTTAGTTGTATGCTTGAATGTTTGTCAAGTCTGGAGGATCAGAGGTTGAATTATGTTGAGGTATGCTAATTTTTCCCACTTCTACAAGGACTGATGGTGATGATGTTGCAAGTGTATATCTGACAGATGCAATATTTTACTCACTCCTGCCTTCCGATCAAAGATGCATGCAGGGAATGTTGGTATCAAAACTGATAAGCTTGAAAGCTTGCGTGTAGCTGTGGCTAAAGATTCTCCAATGTGGGAAACTCTTGATATCTGTATAAAAGTTGTTGATAAGAATTCACTTGATCTATTGGTTCCTCGCCTGGCTCAAATGGTTAGATCATCTGTTGGCTTAAATACAAGGTTAGGATTGCCTGTACAATCTTATTCATTATATTCTCAAATGCTTCATTTCTCACTACTTCAATCATGTGGTATTGTTCATTTCTGTCTGATTCTAGGGTTGGTGTTGCTAGCTTCATAACCTTGTTGGTGCAGAAGGTCATGGTTGACATCAAACCATTCACAACAATATTACTGAAGTTATTATATAGTGCTGTTCTGGAGGAAAGGAGTTCTGCCGCTAAAAAGGCTTTCGTCAACTCCTATGTAGCTGCTACTGTAGCACCGACTTAATAGTCCTACAAAAGGACATGTACCCCTCCTATGTGTATGTAAGCTTGTAGGTGGTAATATATATCATTTAGCTTCAAAGCAACTAAGTTTCTCTCCTTGCTATTTCCAACGGTTGGTATCGAGCCGTGTTGAGATCCGAGAGAGCCACACCATGTCTACCTCCGCAACTCGTGCAATGAAGCGCCTCGGTACCGCGTGAGGGCAACAAGTAGCTAGCAGCCCTCCAGCGGGGCGACGAGGCAGTGGGCAGCCGCAGCAACCGGCCGCAGGGCCAAGCTAAAACTGCGCGCAGCGGGCGTCGAGCGTAGATTGATGGAGAGGTTGACGCAGTGGAGACGGCGCCGCAGCCTACCCGAGGCGCTGCGGACCGCAGCCCGCCGCTAAGCGCCGTGCTCCCCGCCTCCCTCCCGGCCGCCGCCGTGGCGCTGCTGAGGCCGCCGGAGTCGCTGATCGCCCATACCATCTACCGCGATTCCTCGCGCGGCGCCCACCCGGCCGATGCAACGAAGAGCAACCATCACGAGTGGTCCTACCGATGAAGCCCGGCGATGCAAGCACGGAGCTCGTGGACGCCTGGCCGGACGGGAGCCGGCTCATCGCGACGATCGCCGGCGCTAGAGGCCATTATCGCGCCGTGCTCCCCGATGGCATTCCCCGCCGCATAAGGAGAGCTGGCGATGCGCGGGACGCTATCGCCGCAGCCGTGACGGCTGTGATTGGTCCGCCGAAGCGACGCCGCAGCGCCTTCGCGAGTGGAAAAATTTGAGTTTCGCCCCGGTGAGCAAGTTGAAGATTCGCTATTAGCTCACCACCGATGTAAAGCAGATGGCGCAGACGAGATGGGATCTCTCGACGAGAAGCGAAGCGGCGGAAAATACCCGCGCGGCCGCGGCCGGTGGGCATCTCCCACCGCCATCGCCATCGACCCTCTCCGACTCGACACACGCCACCGCCGAGGAGGTGATGGGAGGCTTAAGGCCATCGACGACCGTGAGGGAGTGGCCCCCCACCGAGCCAATACGCTGAGGAGGCAAGTCGATGTACACGGAAAGGCGCGGGAGGGCGCGATTGCAGAAGGGTGATGATGGCCGCCAGCCCAGGACGCGGGCCACAAGATGAGCGCGGCCAGAGGTAAAGGCTCAGTGAGGGATAGACGCCGGTGGGCGCCGGGCGGGAGGAGATGACGCGACGGCTACAACACGCGAACCGCGACGACATCCGCTCAATCGGCGGGTCGGCGCCACCGGGCACGCGACCGCCGCCGCCACGACGAGCGCTGTGGAGAGACCGCGGCAAAGCCGGGGGCGAAGCGCGCCGTGGTGACCGCGCAAGAAATGCGGTGGCGCATCGTGAGGCTGGAGGCGATCGCGGTGGCGCTATCGTGGCGCAGCTGCCACGATAGACTGGCGGTGGGCCGTCGGTGCCGGCATGTCGATGTCGCAGGCGAGGAGGATGACAGAGCGCCTTCGCCGCCCACGCCTCCTGACACAATGATTTGAGTACGGGCTGCCGCCTTCACCACAGACATCGAAATCACCTCCATGAACCGGGCGAGCCCGTGCCTTCCCCATCAACACCGCCGACGAGGAGAAGCTAGGCTACCGGGTACTGATACGGCCACGCACTGCATGACCGACGTGGGAGTCGTTCGCCGACCTTAACACCGACGCACGCGGACCGCGTGCGCTTCGGGACGCGTCGCGTGTGGAGATCCACGGTGTCGGCTCAATCATCTTCCAAGGGAAGACCGGCGAACAACGTGTCCTCCACGGCGTCTACTACATCCCCGCCTTGCGCAACTCAATCATGAGTCTTGGGCAATTTTGACGAAGGAGGCTCAAGGTGGAGATCAATCGCGGGAGTGTTGTGCATCTCGACCGCCGCGGCCGCCTGCTTGCCAAGGTTCGACGTGGACCCAACCGTCTCTACATCCTCCACCTTGATGCAGCGCAAACGTTCTGCCTTGCCGCACGCAAGGACGACGAGGCGTGGCGCCGGCATGAGCGGTTCGGCCACCTCCACTTCGAAGCGCTCCGCAAGCTTGGCAAGGAGGAGCTCGTTCGTGGGATGCCGGGATCGACCACGCCGAGCAGCTATGTGGACGATGCGTCACCACGAAAATGAGACGGCGCTCATTCCCGCCCGAGGCCGCTGCATCAAGGCCAGGGGGCGTACCGCTGGCTGGTGCACGGCGATTTGTGCGGCCCTGTCAAGAACACTGGAGGGAAGCGGTACTTTCGCGCCTCGTGGATGATGCGACACGCAGACATGTGGGCTGTTCTCGCTTCCCATCATGACGCCGCAGCCCGACGCCATCAAGAAAGTGCAAGCCGCGGCCGTCGAAGAGAGCAGCCGAAATTTCAAGGCACTCCGACCGACAACGGTGGCGAGTTCACCGCCACCGACTTCGCCAACCATCAAGGCCGAGGAAGGAATTAAGCGCCACTACTCGCCTCCCCACTCGCCGCGCAGAATGGCGTTGTGGAGCGCCGCAACCAGACCATCAGGCGATGGCGCCTTGCCGCGGGAAGGCAGGAGGCTTCGGCGAAGTTCGGGAGAGGCAGTCATGACGGCCGCACAAATCCTCAACCGGTCGCCGACGCGTGCGTTGCAGGGAAAGACGCCCTATGAGGCGTGGCACGGGCGCGCTCCAACGGTGGCGCACTTCAAGGTGTTCTACCGCCGTCGCCACACCAAGGAGTCGGCGCAGAGAGCAAGCTTGATGACCGCGGCAAGGCGGGCGTGTTCATTGATACGCTGAAGGCTAAGGCCTACCGGGTGCTCGATCCGCTGACCCGGGGCCGTGTCAAGATCACCGCGACGTCGCGGTTCGATGAAGGACACGGTTGGGATTGGGCCACGACGGAACCCTGGACGCCGGAGGCGGTCGCCGCCGACTTCACCGCCGAGTATTTTTGGCCGGCTGAGTAGAGAAGGTGCCGAGCCGCGTCACCAGCATGGCCTTCCACGATTTCGCCCACTACATCACCGCCAATTCATCTGGCGCCACCGTCTCAAGCAGGGGATTGAGCAGCCACTACGGAACACCTCTTTTCGCCGTCCGCTTCCCGCTTCGGCCGCTTACTCCAACCTCGCCGCCGGAGTCGTCTGGACCCCAAATTGAGCACGCCACTCCACTGGATGATGACGAGGAGCGAGTGGACGCCTGGCACGACGACGACGAACCGCTCCGCTACAGGACGGTCGCCAACATTCTGGGGGAGCAGCCTACCCCGCCACCGGCGACCCGCCTCTTCGCCGAGCTCCATCTCACCCACTCCGGCGAGCCAGCTTCCTACGCCGAGGCCAAAGGGGACCCTGCTTGGCAGGCAGCAATGGAGCAGAGCTGCGCACCGCCGAGCTCAACCGACATGGGAGCTGGTGCACCTTCCCCGCCGGCCATCGCCCATCTCACTCAAATGGGTATACAAGCTGAAGAAGGACGAGCGGGCGCTGTGATCAAGCACAAGGCCCGGCTCGTGGCGCGCGGCTTTGTCCAGCAGGAGGGAATTGACTATGACGACGCCTTCGCCCCTGTCGCTCGAATGGAGTCCATCCGGTGTGCTGCTCGCGCTGGCCGCCAGGAGGGCTGGCGCGCCCACCACATGGACGTGAAGTCCCGCTGCTCAACGGCGAGCTCAAGGAGGAAGTCTATGTCAAGCAGCCACCCGGTTTGCCATCGCCGGGGAAGAGAACAAAGTCTACCGCCTCCGCCAAGGCGCTTTATGGCCTGGCGGCAGGCGCCGAGGGCGTGGAACGCCAAACTGGATGTGGCGTTAAAGCAAATGGGCTTCAAGCAGTGCAGTCATGAAGCCGCAATGTACCGGCGAGGCGCCGGCGGCTCTGTTCTGCTAGTGGGAGTTTACGTTGATGATCTGATCATCACAAGCGCAAGGGAGCAAGTCGTGGAGGCATTCAAGGTACAGATGCAGACCACCTTCGACATGAGTGATCTTGGCCTCTTGAGCTTCTATCTCGGGTCGAGGTCCACCAAGGCACCGATGGCATCACCTTGCGCCAAACCCACTATGCCAAGAGGATCTTGGAGCTGGGTGCCATGGCTGACTGCAACCCAGCAGCCACACCCATGGAAGAGCGCCTGCGGCTGAGCAAGCACAGCACCGCCGCCGAAGTCGATTCAACTCAGTACCGGCGGCTCATTGGCAGTCTGCGCTACCTCGTCCACACGCGGCCAGACCTTGCTTTCGCCGTTGGTTTTGTGAGCCGGTTCCTGGAACGGCCCACCGTGGAGCACCAGCAAGCTATAAAGCGCATACTGAGGTATGTTGCTGGGACTATTGACTTCGGCCTCCACTTCACCAGAGCACCCACTGCTGCTCGGTTTGTGGGGTACTGTGATTCAGACTTGGCAGGGGACATTGATTCAAGCAAGAGCACAACTGGGAGCCTCTTCTTCGTCGGCAACTGCCTGGTCAGTTGGCAGTCAATCAAACAAAGAGTTGTGGCTCTATCAAGCTGTGAAGCTGAGTATGTGGCAATGACTACAGCAGCAACTCAGGCCCTGTGGCTGTCTAGGCTATTCGCAGAGCTACTGGGCAGAAGGATTGAAGTAGTGGAGCTGAGGGTTGACAACAAGTCTGCACTTAGCCCTTGCAAAGAATCCTGTGTTTCATGACAGAAGCAAGCACATAAGGACCAAGTTCCACTTCATCAGGGACTGCATTGCAGAAGGGACCATCAAGGCAGAGTTCATCCCTACTGCAGATCAGCTAGCTGACATCTTGACTAAATCACTTGGCAAGGCCAAGTTTGAAGAATTAAGGAGAAGAATTGGAATGACCAAGATCCAAGATGAGCACAAGGATTAGGGGGAGAATGTTAGCAGTAATCCTTGTGTTAGTATTTGCATTGTACTAGATGTCTCTAGGACCTTGTTTACTTAGCTAGTAAGTTTTACAGCTGCTACCAACCTACTAGATAACAGCTAGTAGTAATAGTCAATTTGGTTTTTTCTTTTAGCTGTAAACAGATTGCACAGTATGTCGGTACTGTAGCTGCTACTGTAGCACCGACTTAATAGTAAGGACATGTACCCCTCCTATGTGTATGTAAGCTTGTAGGTGGTAATATATATCATTTAGCTTCAAAGCAACCAAGTTTCTCTCCTTGCTATTTCCAACACTCATAACACCTTTACCTGTAGATAATATGTTGTCTTCCTGCTAATGGATATTAATTACCACTCACTTTAATTTAAAATATATGCCTATAACATGTATTAAAGCATGTAAACATTTTAATGTGCACTTGACAGTTTAAAGCATGGTTTAATTGCATTGCCCCTTGATTATGATTCCATTAATGATGATAATAAAAAATTGCAATGCCTTTTAAACTCATATTGGCAATGTTTTCTGTCAAATTTACTTGCCATGTGTCAAACAAGTGACTTCAAACCAATTATTGGGAAAAAAAAATGAATAAATGCTTTATGTAAAGAGCACGATTATGTTTGCAGATAAATCACTCAGGTGACCATTAGGGTCTACTCTATTTTCAAGATTCAAATATTCATTTGTCTTATTGTTTACCTATCTTTGTTAATCTGCCCAGTTCTTAATTAAATGCTCTGGCATGTATAAATCATGGAGGCTAACAGATCTTGATTAATTAGCCCTGACGTGTAATAAATCATGGATGCTAAGTTAGTTTGGTTTTCTGTTCGCTGGTCAGAGGTCATGGCTGCTACCAGTGAAATTACTGGAAAGAACCCCAGTGTTCCTGTTTCACAATACTCACATCATTCAGTCTTATACTGTCATGCATGATAACACAAACGGTGCAAAGGTTGTCTGGAATTGCTATAAGTAGTCCACAATATGAGGTTACATCCATGTAGATACTAAATAGTAAAACAGACCATGGCTGTTTCTTAAACCAGTGGTTTTAGAATATATTGTTATGTTTGCCACTAGCCTTTGGTGTCCAGACCAGACCTTATTCCTCATGAGCCACGACTTATCACCTATTTCCAGGTTCACGTTGCTGCTTCGGAGTGCCTTCTTGATTTGAGCAAACTGTACAGAGACTTCCCAATGTTGGACAGAACAGAGGCCAAGTTCGAGGATGAACTTAAAGAGCTTTGCGAGTCTGAAAAAAGTGAACAAGCAAAGGCGGTTCTAAAGGAATGCCTAGCCATTCTTAAAACTCTCCCTGGAGTAACCATGACGACGGACTAACCAGCTCAGGAAACATGTAAAGCTCTCGTGGTGATTGTAAATTTATTCCGATATATGCATATAGTACAGAATATGGCGAAGTTCTCCCTCCATTTTATGTCAGAGGGCAGGGCAAGAAAAGGCACATGCTTCGATTAGTTTGCTCATCTGTTGCCTAGATCCTTAACCGTGGTATTCTGATGCATGTGCGTGTAAGAAGCACGAGATTGTCAAGCAGCAAGAAATTGTTGCTGCAGTATTTCGTAGTTGTGCCGTCCATCCACTATAGAATAACGGTAAGGTATAAAAGATCACATGTAAAAAAAAAATTCCGTCGGCACAAAATCGGTGAGGCCCCCATATTGCAAGTGAAGTATGTAGACTGTTCCCAAACTTTAATTTGTGTTTTTTTTTTTTTTTTTTTTTTTGCAATATACTCTGCAAACACAATTTGCGTCCAGGAAAACCCAGATTATTCAGAAATCATCCAACGGCAAGTACAACTGTGTGAATGAAATGTTTTCAGAGATGTCCACCAAATTGCAAACTAAAATAAAAACTTTAGGACGTTCACATGACTTGTCTGCATATAAAAGTAAAAAAACGTTTGAAAACACAAACTGATACATTTCTCTTCTGAGTGCTTGAAAAGGTCTTGAGGGACTCAGGTGGTTAGCTTGCGCAGAGCACTCTCGCAGTCTTGGAACCCAATGGCCTGCCCAATTCCTTGGAAATGTAATCACCAGCCTCCATGAGCTTGTTAAGGTCGACGTTGGTTTCTATCCCCAGGCCATGGAGCATGTACACAACATCCTCTGTGGCAACATTGCCAGTGGCGCCCCTTTGCATATGGGCAGCCTCCAAGGCCTGACACTGATGCGTCCACTACGTTAATCCCCATCTGACAAAACAAGAAATGTGTGTTAGGCTAAGTTGTGATTGTGATTTAAGTGAATGTTGTGTACCAATGACGAGACACAGAAAGTTATCGTTGCTTACTTGAAGGGAGACAAGGATGTTGGCAAGGGCTTGCCCATATGTATCATGGAAATGAACAGCAATCTTGTCTACTGGAACAAATTCCATGACAGCTTGAAGCATAGCAACCACGCTACCTGAAACAGAGATGTTGCAGTTACTTTGGTCAGTCTCCACACACTGTTAGTAAATTGATAATGGTAAAAAGGTTAGGCACAGTCATGGAGAATTTAGTACCTGGTGTCCCAACACCAGTTGTGTCGCCAAGTGAGATCTCCGAGCAGCCCATGTTATAAAGCTCCTTAGCTACATATGCGACCTTCGATGGATCGATTGCGCCTTCAACAGGGCACCCAATCACACATGAAACATACCTAACATGAAAAGAGGAAGCAAGATTCAGACCACACCCCAGCTGAAAAGCCTTGGTCACCCAACTCGAGGCTAAAAAGTTGATTTAACTTACCCACGGATAGTTAGTCCATGTTTCATGGCAGCCGCTGTAACATCGCGGTACCGAACAAGGCTTTCCTCAATGGTACAGTTAATGTTCGACTTAGAGAAGGATTCAGAGGCGGATGCAAAAACCGCAATTTCTTTTGCACCAGCTGCAATAGCAGCCTCAAATCCCTGTAAAACATTAGTACAGATCGTATTATCTTCTAGTGGCAAATATGTACAGTAATACCAGTGCAGTGTATTATATTTCTGTAGAGGAAATGATGACAGAACTTACTCTGAGGTTAGGGGTTAACACTGGATACCGCACACCTGGCTCCTGCTGGATGCCCTTCAGGACCTCCTTTGCATCAGCTAGCTGCAGTTTCCAAACAGAGCTAGATAAGAACTTCATGGCCTTTTCCATGGAAACATCAAACACGCCATTACCGTAACTACATCACCTGCGGCACCCATTTTGGGGATACAAAACTTGTGGCTTCGACTACTGACAGACCTGCACCGACTAACTTGTGTATGAGTTGGATCTTTACGGATGTTGGAACATTGCCCTTTTCGTTTTGCAGGCCATCCCTTGGTCCAACCTCAACTATCTTCACAAATCTTGGCAGTTCCCACATAACCTGAGGACAGATTGTTGATCGACAGGGTCAAAAGAAAGCGTTTTGGTGCCAATATTGTCATCTCTGTAGTTTTTAAACACTATTTATTTACTCTAAATAGTACTAGATTAGAAGAGCATGATTCATAACTAGTAGGTAAAGAAAGGCTGATGAACAAAACTGATTATCAGGTTCAGCTCAGTCCTAACAATTATTTATGTGTGGTTGGAAAAAAATACCTTCCGAGGAAGATCTCTAAGCTCCGCCGCATCACATGACGAATCGGCCTGACGGCATTGAGGATGCCAGGAATTGCCATGGAAGGGGCTACTACCATTGCAGGAGTTGCTGCTGTATCTGAAAGCAAGCAAACAATACACAAACTTGAATCGTTCCATTCATCACGTAACAAAAAACCCCTTGTTCCATCTGAATTGAGTAAACGGATGCCATTCTGCACATCAACTGCTCACATTCATACACCTACACTTACTTGCCAGTGCTATGGTCATCGGCTGCTGGTGACGACCTCCGAGCGGTCGGCGACAAGAACCTCCCGAGTCTGTTAATACTCAACTTGGGCAGGTCACCGAGACCGAGTGGCTCCTCGAGGCTCGACATCGTCCTTCCTGCAGAGAAATCCACACAACCGTAAGCTGAATTTCGTTCGGGAAAATACTTTATGACTCAAAAGTTTTATCAGAGAATTGCAGGAACAAGTAGTTTTGCACGACCAGGGCTTTGCTTAGTCAATCAGAACATGGAAATGTTGGTCTGAACTCTTAACAAGCTAGCTCCGGGGACAAAATTAAGCAGTAAAAAGCCTCTAAATTTCTTTACGATCGAGGAGGGCACGCACAATCAAGTCCCTGGAGCGTACGTACGGTAGTATTTTGCGTTGGTGAATCGATTTTGATTTCGATGATGATCAGTTGCAGTATGTATTATGCATGAAACAGAAGTTACCAAGCAAGTGGAGAAGGGGGAAAGGGTCTGCAGGAAAAGAAAACAAGAGATCGACAAGGAGAGCAACGAAGCTGCGGCGACGAGCTTGCATAGTACTACGTACCTCGACGATCGTCCGGTGGATGAGCCCGAAGCTCGCTCGCTGCTGCCTGGATCTATCCGGTGGACGGTCGGGAGGGGAAAGAAAAGGGCAAGACGTGCAGAGCGGCACCAAACCCGAGGAAGGTAAAGAAAAAATCAGGGGTCGCTCCGGTTTGGGATTTGCTGGGATCGGACGCGACTGGCGGCCGAACTGGGATCTCTTTCTCTGGTTTGGTGTGGTGGTGGATCAGATGAGGCGAGCGGGCGGAGATGGCGAGGGCGCAGCAGCTGCTTTGCTTTGCTTCAGGCCAGCGGCTGCGCCTCCGTCGGTCCTTCCGCGTATCCCACAAGAAGAAGAGGGAGAATGGAAGGAAGGAAGCGAGGAAGAACCAACCAACCGACCCGGGGCCTGGTTCACCGGGGACACGGGCCCACGGTGTCGGTGGGAGACCGGTGCAGCGTGTGGCGCCGCGGCGGGACGCGTCGTCGAGAGGGAGTGGGAAGAAAAGGAACTAGTAGTGGGCCGGCGTGCCGCTGCTGGTGGTACTGGTAGGCGGGCGGGGCGGGGGTAGTTTTCAGGTGGGTGGGCAGCCAACTCTTAATTAAACTAGCTCCTTCTTACCGGGTTCCCCGTCTCGGATCGGAGACGCTAGGTGGTTTCAATCCGTTAGTTTAGAACCTTCTAATCCCACGTGGCCGGTATTCGAGCCATACCGATCGATGCCATATACTAGCCCCATAGTCCCTCCGTTCCCACCTTGGAATGTAAACAAAGAGTCCTGTCTTGGGGAGAATCCTTCCTCATTGCCCTTGGAAATAAAAGAGCTTCAAAACTGGATTGAAAAAGTATCTTTACTGGGAATGGTCTTCCCTGACTCGTACTATCCACTATAAGGACCATGCCTTTTGGCACTATATCCTTCCTTCAAGACTTTTACTACACTATGAGTATCATCTTTATGCATAGACAACTACATCCTTGGGCAAAAGGTAGACTCAAAGAGCAGCTCACTAACACAACCTCGACGATTCAATAGCCACGGTCGGACATTTACTTTTTACACTCACTTATCTACATATTGGCAAGTAGCAAGTAATATATATGCTATGCTTAGTACTCGAAAACGAGCTTAGCTTAAAAATGGAATAGGTGTAAGCGCCCAGGAAAAGATCTCTAGTTAACAAAACCAATCCTAGACCTAGCGGACAAGGCGGGTAAGAAGCATACTACGCACCCTTGATCCTTTCCCTCGCTCACGAACACAGTATGCGCCCTTTACCTGCGGCACGGAGGGGAACTTAGGCTATCTCCAACAAAGGCCCCAAAATCCAAGAGCTATTTCCACGCCTGCGTCAAGACTGATGAATGGAGAAGGCACCTAAAACCAGCGATCTCCAACGGGAATGCAAAAAAGAAGCCCCCATTGCCTCCCATGGCCGACCACCCTCGCGGGCGAGCTCGCCCCCCACGGCCTTGGGCCCTTTCTTCGCTCCCGCCGGAGGTCTTCCACGTCCACGAGATTCTACTCCAGGCCGCATCCACCGGCTCCAGACTACTGTTTGCTGCCAAGAACGGGCGCCGCGAGCCGTGGTCATCGACCTCCGCGTCGCTGGACGCCGCGGGTTGAGACGGCGGAGAAGGGGGCCGCCGCCGAGGTGCCGAGGTGCCGCGACCGGCCAAGACGGCGAGACAACAGGCGGTGCCTGCCGCCGCGGCCGAGACGCAGATCGCGCACTCGCCCGGCAAGATGCGCCGCCCCAGGTGCGAGCGCGGTCATCTTCCCCGCTACGGGCCACCGAGCCGCGAGGTCCGGCGGGTAGATCCCGACCCGGGCCCCCACCGGCGGCAAGCGCCTCCTCGAAGGCCCCGCTGGTGGTGTACGCAGCGTGCTCGCACTCGACGCATAAACCGCGAGCCCGTCGAATCGGTGGCCATGAAGGTCGAGGTCGAGGTCGAGGTCGAGGTCGGGTTCGCCGCGCCGCCTCGCCTTTGGCGAGAGGCCCGAGGCGACGCCGCCGAGCTCGACGCGAGGTTCGTGAAGGAGCCACCGGCGACGGGGATCTCGGACGCGAACTCGGTGTAGTAGAAGACGGAGAGCATGGCAGATAGGCAAGTGGGCCACCATCGACGATGCGTTAGAGGAGAGAGGAGATGCACCGGTTGTGCGTCTCCTTTGGCCGGTTGGCAAAATGCATGGGGCGCATGAGTCATCTCATTGTTGGAGGACATTTTTGATAGGCAAAGATCGTTTCGTGACTTTATTTTTAGGTATGGGTCTCTCGTTGGAGACAGTCTTAGATCGGCACTTTAGATGGCCGGGCACTCCTTATTTTAACTCCAAAAAGCCGGACAAGTAGTTGATCTCGGATAGCCTAACAAGTTTTTTTGCCCTCGAAAAGGGAGCTACTATCCCCTGGATTTTTCGAAAACGGAATGTACCTAGGGAACCCTATTGATCGATCCGAGATCGAACCTAGTGATCTTTCTCCTGGCGGCAAGCATCGATACTGTCTCCTAAGGAATTGATCTTATCTTTCATATACCGGGATAATAACCCCGAAGGACCTGCAATTGGAAGGAATTAGCACTCACCATAAGCAACATGAGAGAAGGAAAATGACTGGCCTTAGACGGAGGAAAGAAAGAGGTAAAGATACTAGCTTTTTAATTATCGATTCGGGCTTGCCCAAGAGGTCGATACTAATAAAGGTTATGGATAGTGAATAACTACTTAGGAATAGGCAAATACTCCGGATAGATAGGCAAGAACTATTCCTTATCCATAGTCAAATACACGACTTACGATAGTTTACTACATCTCCAAAAAGAGAAGAGAGATAACTACTTAGATCGGGCGCTATCAACTACTTGAACTCTATTACAGCCAAAATAGAAGAAGTAACTACTTATGATTATAACATACCTCTTTCAGTAGCATCTACTACTTCTGATATTAGACTTTACTTGAGGCGGCAAAAGGGATTTAGGAAACTAAAGGATAGTTATTGACAGTATAATACTCTAGAAAGGGAATATGCGCAGAGAGAAAAGGTTTTTCTTTCGCCCAAGGCTTTCCTTAGATGACTAACTTTACTTTTCTTACTTAGACACTGGTGAAACTGCCTTTCCTAAACCTGCTTTCCTAAGCTTTTTTGAGAAACTCTAACTAGTCTTTTTTTTTTCAAGGTATCTCCGTAAGGTATCCTATCTATTACTACTGGTATTGTAAGAACTGCTAAGCCCTTTAGATCTATATCTATCTTACTATCGAAAAGTGCTTCTACTCCTAATAAGCAAATTCGCTATTTTCGTATCATTCCTTCCATGCTCAAGGGCTATTGGGCATTCTCCTAACAGTACTAGGGTATTTAATACAATGATAGAAGTATTAGGATTAAGACTCAAAAGAATACCATTCATACCAAACTATCGACTTTGTTTTAATTTTCAAATATCATGTTTAACTGTCCGTCTTATTTAAAATATGTATGGAAACTATAAAATAATAAATCAATACCACATTATCTTTAATGATAAACTAAAGTAAGTAATCGAAATAAATCATATTTATATATTTTCTTAATAAAATTGATGGTCAAACATGATGTGTCGAAAGTTAAAAACATAATTATTTCTTAAACGGAGGGAGTACTCTGTAGGTTATAGTAAAAGAGCCACTTTCTGTCTCTTGCCTACTACTCCTATATGTTTGTTCCCGCATGTAATAATCGGTGAGAAATGCCCGCCAACTAGCTGTAAAGCCATTCTTCCAATCCTTTCAAAGGCTCGTTTCGTTGCGGTTAGTAGCAATAATCCTTCTTTGGAATCATTCCAACCTGGATTATTGCTTGTCAAATTTATACAAGATTTGGGAAGTTGGAACAATAAGCCTAAGTAAGTGCTACGTACAGAGTACGAGTACATTTTAAGCAGAAACATGATCTTTCTTAGCAGAGACATTCTCTTCCTTTTCCCTGCGTTAATGGTTGAATGGGTTCTTGGCAGAGGTTTTGGATCACGAGCCCGGACCCGATTGAAGTGTGCTACAGTATATCTATTGAGAGTGGTTCTGACTTCTCAAACGAAGGGAGATCGACGATTCGGTCCCACCAAGACCGAATCTCACTGGGCATGCATGTAGTTGCGTTCGTGGCTGGTTTTCTTTGTCGTTTCTCATTCATGCAGATGCAGCGGAAATATATAAGTCCGGACACCGTTTTTAATTTTCAGCTGATCTCAATCAATCAAAGTAAAGCCGAGAAAATGATTGCGTTTTATTAGCCCATGGGGAGAACTAACCACATACTGTATGCCCAATGACGTGACGCCGATGAGAATTGACAAATGAACCCCTTTTTTTTTAGCAAAACGAACCATTCATTATATGAAAATATAGCGTGCCGTGCGTGAGGCATTTGGCTGCGTTTTTTAGACCATGCTATATACTTTTTTTTTTGATAAAGTGTACCTGTATATTAATTAAGAAAGATAAAAAATACAAATGCAGGGACACTATAAAAGATACGGAGGACAACCGCCCAAGCCAACATACAAAACCTAAAACTCGATTTCAATGAAGGCCGACTCTAGATGCCGCAATCGAACCCATGGTCGTAAAAGCTCCACCCAGCGGCGGGCTTTGAAGTGAACCGCCGTAGGCGCCTTCGACGAGCAAAATTTGTAGAACGCCCATAAGTCGTCCACGCCCGAAGTTCGCCGAGCTTGGATGCAAGCTTGTTGTTGACAACCATCGCCGCCACTGCGAGCTTGATCCATCCTCCGCACCCTTGAAACGCATGGCCAACGTCCCCTTCTCACCACGAGACGAAAAAACGCCGAATCGACTCTTGTAGGCGACTCCACCTCCACGTGCTCGTCGGCGGTCTTTGGAGCGCAGCACTCGAGGCGAGGAGAAGCACGAGAGGACTTTATTCCATGAAGACGCCGCCGCCGCCGCCGCGCCACCTCGACGCCCGTCATCGGACACCAAAACCTAAACTTACTAGGACTACCACCACCTGGGGGAGGCAGTGATCTCCGCCACCTCGCGTAGTAGCCCAAAGGGCCATCGAGGCAAGGGGCGACCGCCGCCGCCCCGGCGGTGACCGAGCGCTTTCTTCTTGAAAACGGACGCCGCCCCCCGGCGACCGGAGCTTATGTTCAACATTCCTGTATTTGACCATGGGAGCGGAGAGGAGCAAGTATAGGAGCCGATAGTTGAAGATTAATCAACATCAAGGGCCCACATGCTGACAAGGAATATATGGCTTGAAAGGTCAACAGGGCATTCATTCTAGTCCTGCCATTTCTTGTGACTGTGAGGCATGTTATTAAGATGGGAAGAAATATGAAGGTGCACACGTAATTTGAATATGGGAATTGGACCATGATTCACAACGATGACGTGGCAAGCTTGTACATACAGTTTGAAGCAGCTCATGCATGTTGTGAAATTCTTGTGACTGTGCTAGTGGGTAGATTGCAGCCACTAGCTGGTTCCACCTACTTTGGAGTACTGTGATTATTTTATTCCTACAAGGAGGAGTATCTACAGAAAATACCTCGCATGACCGCAAGCAAAATTGTCGCTTATTATCATGGTGAATAAACACATAAACGAATCTTATGATGCTAAACATGAATTTCTACATTATTAGAAAAATCA
Source organism: Hyparrhenia diplandra (assembly GCA_015847255.1). Lineage (NCBI taxonomy): Eukaryota > Viridiplantae > Streptophyta > Magnoliopsida > Poales > Poaceae > Hyparrhenia > Hyparrhenia diplandra. Next base: position 292,385 of record JADLZK010012498.1, read on the forward strand.
GGCTAGGCCGGAGATACATCTATATATATATGTCACGTGTTATTGTGAGACAAGACAAAAATAACACAGAATGATACTGTACGTTAAGATCGATGTGGAGGAACGAAACTAATGTATTGGGAAGAGAATATTCACACGCTACCGACGTTGCTATCCGATCCGATTTGCAAAATATATATATATAGGGGAATTGGTGTTTTACCCCTGTTTTTGAGGAAAATGGTGATTTTACCCTTTTTTTTGATATATGCGATTTTACCCCCTGTTTTTTTGAATTGAAGCGCAAGCTTTACCCCTATTCCGTTAACACCACTTAACGCGGTGTTAAAAAGACCATGAAAAGACCATTTTGCCCATGCATGAGCCGGGACCAGGCCGAGATTGACAATCCGGCAGGGTCCACGGATCCATCGAATTGAATCAAATGTGTGGTGTGGCGGGAGACAGACGTGCGACCATGTGTGTGGCTACTGCGCCTGGTTTCCCATTTCTCAGCGGAGATCGATAGAGATATGGGACATGCACATGCTCACAGGCATCCATCACCTATATTTTCCTATTTAATTTTCGGTTGAGCCGACCGAATAAAATCCGGCAGCCACTGCACAGATTATAATTATATTTTGGCTCGTGGTGGATCTAGAACAAACCAAAGCTTTATTTTATTATTATGCGCAACGCAACGTGCTTATATATATGTCACACCCATTTTTTAAGAACAAAAGTGGATGTATAAATATCTTATATGCCCGGGAATGTCACACACATAAGCTAACAAATTTATAAAAGTACCATCACTGTGCTTATTACATAGAGAACAAATATTCATTACAAGATCTTAAATAAGATGAAAGCAACTAAGACGACTCTCGCGTAGAAGCTCCACCACGAGGGACTTTGGTTGATTGGTTGACTCCAAGCCTAATACTCATTGCGATAATCCTCAATGTAGTCATCATTTCCAGCCTTGATCTATTGATGTGATATAGCAAGGGTAAGTACAAACGTACTTAGCAAGAATAGCAAGGCACTTACATACCCATGAACCATGATCATCATAACATAATTAATGTAAAGCATAAAACGATTAACACGAATGATTAATAAACATAAGTCATCATCCTTAGTGCTATGGTTCCAGGGCCGCCCGTGACCTTGGGCAAGGCTAGTATACCAGTTTCTCAAACTCTGCGCAGAGGTGTACACTTTCACTATGAGTCGTGGTTCCCAAATGCAAGGGCGGATCAAACCCAAACACTAAGAACCACTATGAAGCCCTCAAAGGTTCTTCTAACAAGCTAGGGCGCTAATTGTCGAACATAGGACCCACCCTTCCTATGTGGCACATAACTCGCAGACCTATACTCACATATTACGGGATAGGGGCATACTATATCCATTCTGCACTTGCCAACTTGCTAGAGGAATGATCTCTAAGGAACTAAAGTCGAGCCATATAACCCCCATAGTTGTACTGTAATACCCGGATTCGCTAAAGCAGACAAGTTCCCATGTTACTAACAATCATCTTAACGTTTATGGCATAAACATCATTAAGTCATATGATCATAATGTTATAAAGTAAGCAATTCCCAAGCTATACTTGCCTTTATCCTCAAAGTACTGATGATCTTGCTGGTCTTGCTCGTAGAAGCACTTCTGATCACCAACGAACGGCTCACCGTCTACTCTCGAATCATCAAGCATCAACACACAATCATCCGAGCAATCATACACGAAGCAAACAAAGGGCTATAATTAGAACAGTACACCAATAGCAAGAAAATAATATAAAAGGTTTATAAAACAAATCTACGCACCGCCACGATCACATCGACGTAAAGATCACCGAAATCGGACTTAAGACGGCGAAGATATGCAATTTACAAGATTTACATGAATAAAATAATAAACTAAAAATGATCATGAAATTTAAAGGTTTAAAACCTACTGGACAATGGCATAAACATCTAGATTACGGAATTACGAATCCAACGAAATTTGAATTTAAAACAAACAAGTTATAAGCATTTGAAAGTAATGGCAAAACTATAAATATTGTGATTTGATTTTCGGAATAAAAAATAATTAAATCAGATTATGAAGCTGGACAGGGACTGCATCCGTGAATACAAGTGGAGGGTATCTTTAACAAAATTCTGATGAAGGGGTATGTTGTAATCTGGACCATAGATTGAACAATGGATAGCTGATGACGATGGATGTGTACGTGTGTATTTCCATTGTATTTGCGGGTTTATTTTTCTAAAGGAATTCGGCCAGAAAACAGGTGATGTCATATATGATGTCAAGCTAGCAATTGGATCAGCTTGTTTGATGATGACGGGTAGAGGATGCACGTACTCTCTACGTAGCACCTGCTCGCTCGGCTTTTGTTTGCACGTACGTGGTACATGTGGTCAGCTCGATCTGTTTGTGAAGCCAACTAGCAAAGCGACAGCAACATCAACAGCAGAGTCAAGGCGGCGCGGCAACTGAGCTACGGCGGCGCTGCCATGCAGACATGGCCGACGGGAGTCAAACGCGCCGGCGAGAATGCTTACAGCCCTACAGGCCATCGAAAGACACAATACTGGTGCCAAACAAAAGAGGGGATCAAGGTGATCTTACCAAGATTGAAACCGGAGGCCAAGACGGACTGACGGACTCGTGAACAGCGCGCGTCTGGTGCTGGCGGACGACGGCGGGCTGCGGATTCCGGTGAACCGGCGTTAGCAAACTGAGGTGCAAAGATTCCGGCGGAATGCGATGGGGAAGGCAAGTTCGCGAGTGGGGAAAAGAGAGGCGCGACGATGCGGCTCTGCTAAAGAAGGCTCAGGCGCTCACGACTTCAAGGACGGGCGGCAAATCAGGAAACGGGTGCGGCAATCACGGAGCCGGTCTCGCGACGCTTCAGTGCGAGGAAGGAAACGACGACACCGACAGCGGGCCCGGTTCATCGTAGCAACAAGGGAGGGGAGCGAGTGCAGCTGCTGCTAAACTCAAGAGGTGGGCCGGCCTGGTAACCAAGAACGACGACGGCCAACAGAAAGTGGCCAGCAGCCCAAAGCAATGGCCACCTCGGGCTGGACTCCAGAGAGAAAGAAAGGAAATAAAAATACCCTTTTCTTTTTATTTGAACAACTTTTCGAAAGAGCTTTTTGCAAATTAAATTTGAATCCATTTCTTTTCAGAGAAACACAACCATCACAAAAATATATATGCTCCAGCATGAATGCAACATCATGTATCTAAGCCTTATATTGGATTTTAATTCATAAAAATTTATTATTACCTATATTCCATGCATCACGAAAATTGCTTAAATAAATCAATTTAACTATTTTCAAAAGTGCAAAATTTGGGGTGTTACAATATATTTGACAATTATATTTGCACCCATTATTATTTATTGGATTCGATGGAAATCAAGTAGTGTATTCGCATCAACATATATTCTTTTTATATATAGCATGCATTGCGTTGCACGCACACGCACGCATGCAGTGCAATTAAACAGAGAGAAAAAGGGTTCATTTGCACACTTATTAAGTGACGGTGGGCCTTGGCTGTTGTTGGTATTGGGCCATCAATTTTGCGTAGCCCAGGCCCAGGCAGTGAAATCTGAGATGGAGACACTCGTCGACATGCGCCACGTGAGAATTGAGAAATGAGCCATTCATTGCATAGTTTGGCACTCCGGACTTTGGATTGTAACAAGAAAAAAATAAAAAAAAAAAAAAGTGTAACATTTTCATTCCCACGGATATATAGAAACACCGTTTGTTGAGTTCACATGAATTACTCGTAGGAAAAAACATAGAAAAACTTTCCTTTGTCTTTGATTTCATTTCACAGGAAAATCATAGGGGAAAAACATCGACTCCAGCCTCAGTGTTTATGCTGCATGTTCCTCTGTTTTTCAACCTAAATGCCCGTTTTACAACTTTAGGGGACCGGGACACAGCCGCCAAGTGCGAGTTAAGCGACCGTCAACGTACTTTTACTCTTAAATTAATATAGCCAGCCTGATCGGATGGGATGTGTTTATTCGCTGCTGTCGCATTACACGCACGCATGCGTCCAGTCAATCTTGCAGGCTTTATTAAGTGATGACCGTGGGCCTTGGCTGTTGTTGGTATTGGGCCTTTTGCATGCGTAGCCCAGGCAGCGATCCATGGATCTGAGCTTATTGAAATATTAGACGGTAATTAATTATTCGCCCACAATGATGATATGATAGACGTTAAAAAATGATGATATGATATGATATATGGTTAAAACGGACAAATTTTAATTCCATGTATTTATCAATTCCATCGTACTAGTAGTGTTAATGAAATTAATTTTTCAAGAGAACCCAATAAGTTTACTGCCAGTCTATGTATATTGATAGAAAAGTGAAAATGCGAAAACAAACACACGGTTATTACATCACAGTACCACCAAACGTACACCAACAGAAAACCCGGAAGATAACACAAAAACTACCACATCAAACTTCCAAAAACAAGCTGTAGCAACAACCATTCAGAGAGAGCCCTCAAGCAAATGAGAGACAGACTTCACAACAAAACCTCCATTGAGAGGAAAATAGCGCCAAATTAAGACGTCTCCATTCAGCTTCAGTATGACAATCTCATATTATATATGGTAGCTAGACATGCATATATATTACAAACAATCACACTGTATATGAAACTGAAGATACAATTATATATTACAGGGGATGATTTAAGGCTAGGTATATAGACAATAATAATGGACAGAAAGGAAACAACACATATATGTCCATGCGACATGCATATAAGATATGTACATGGGGCTCAGCTCAAGCATCAGGTTCTGGAAGGAAAGGACCAAGGATATACATGAGAACGAGGAGGTGTGTGATGAACTCCCCACCAGTGCTTAGATGCTCATAGTGGAAAGCCGCTCCACACCGAGGCGCGATGTAGTATAACATCTCTGCCCACACAGAGGCGATAAGCTCCCAGCGCTCTGCTTCATCGCTGATGCCAATGAGCTCCTGGGCCAACTCAGTTGCACGCGGCAGCACAGCGTTTGCGCCCTGGAGGAGTTTTTGTCTACGAGCTGCACCAATCGTACTATTGTCGACTGATCTTGCCGGTACTTGATGCTGACGTTTCTGCTGGCTACGTTCCTGCTTGCTCTTGGTTGCGTCAAAAAGCTTCATGACAAAGGCATTGATCTTTGTCGTCTTCACTTCGAACATATCAATCTTGTGGTGAGCTATGTCATGTACAAACTGGGAGTTGGTAGTGAGCATCACACGACACTTGAAGACAAGGTACATGATATAATTTGATAACTCCCTGCTGATCTGCCTAAGCTTCTTGATGATGAGTTGTCGATCATCAGGTCCACTAGAAATGCTGGTGGCATTGTTGTCTACAGATGAGTCGTAGTAGTAGTATAGTATCTCTGTTGCAATGTGCCAGATGAGCATGCTTGTTGGGAAATTGGTAATGCTGTCGCTGGTTGACTTGACTAGTGCTTTTCTTGGCCTTTCAGAATCTGGAATTCCATGTTTGTCCATCCACTCCTGAATCGCCCACCTGCCACGGAAGCTGGCAATGTTCCATTGTTTTCTTGTTCCGAAGCCTAGTAGGTTGTCGAGGATGAACTCCTTGATCGGTGACGGTTTTGATCCTTCATCGTCGTCTTTACTCATGGGGGGGTGTGTTACCTCAGGTAACCCAACGTGCCTATTGATGATGCTGTATTGCCCGAGCTTTTCAGACCACTGTTTCTTGTTGTACCATGCAGCAGGTGCCTGAAAGTAGCTGGGAAAATAGGAGATGGTGGCAGATACATCTAGGGCTATTGCTCCTATCAGCAATATGTAGGACACGGTGATATCAGCTGGGCTGGTATGGAGTTGGTCTTGGTGCCCCTTTTGAGCAGCCCAGAAGAGCACTAGGGCTATTGGGGCTGAAGCAATCTGGAAGAGGGGGTACAGAAGAGAAATAATCAGGACGCCAATCCAGAGCAAGTAACGAGCAGTACAATGATTAGGTGGTGCGTTGTAGACGGCCCAAAAAAGTTCAAGGGATGAAAACTTTGGAGGGATTTTGGTGTAGAGGGTTTGGTAGACATATACTAGAAGAGCTCCCACATGCTCGTAGACCGTGCGTCGGCCTGCACTGTCGAGAAACTGCTGGAGTATGCTTTGTACATCGTCTTCCCCAACCGATCGGATAAAAAATACGAAGTTACTATCTCCAGTTATAGGTTCCCCAATTTTTACCCAATTGACGGGAACATCACCTGACAGGAGGTCACTGTGGATCTGAGGATATTGTTTGAATAACCCTCTACTCGAACCTCCTTTCGATATGTTATCAAGTGTTTCCCTCATTTCTCGGGCAAGCTTTTCATTGCTTGTTGTCGACACAGTAACAACGTCGTCACCAATATGACTCTTTTCAACGTTGAAGTAGTACTCTGACAAATAATTCAGGGCTTCCGACCTAAGACTGGCTGGGCTTGAATCGTAAAGGCAGCAGGTACGCTCAGCGTACCTGAAGCACCCAGAGACGAAGACGAGCACCATGGCAGCCCTGAGCCGGACGTCCGGCCAGGACGCCTTTGCCACCACATACCCGGCGACCGCCACCTGGGTGACCAAGCTCAGCAGGTGACGCTTCCACAGCTCGTTGTCCTCCCTCGAGAAGGCCGTGATGGTGTCCTGCCCGCCCAGGTGGACGAGCACGAACGGTGCCCAGAAGGACACGAGCTCGTGCCGCGGCTGCCCTGCGTGGACGGCTAGGTGGCCTAGCACGAAGATGGCCACGGTGTCGGCCGCCAGGTAGGCCAGCCACAGGACCGTGCGCAAGACGCGCGACGAGCTGCGCCTCCGCATGTCCGCGAACACGAACAGGAAGGCTTGAAAGAAGAGGCTGATCAGGATCAGGCAGTGCATCTCCCATGTGTTCCATAGCTCTTGGACAGCAGGCACCAAGCTGCATGGTCATAATAATCATATAAAAAGTAAAGTAATATATATGGAACTCGGTAGCCAAGAGTATGCTATAAAAAGTATTTACATAAATTAATTAAAAGCAAGAAGTTGCATCTCGTTTTAAGTACCTGTTGCCCCCTGTCAGATTGCCCGTACCAAAGGCCTCCTCATTTGTCTTTAATGGTCTCATTTGATATAAGAGCAAGTATTATGGCAGGGTTGTAAAAAATTTAAATGCTGACGTGGAGGAGAGAAAAGGAGGAGGAGAGAGGAGAAGCGGGCTGTAAGCTTATAGCCGGCTTGGGCACAAGAACCAAGAAAGTATATGAGATAGACAAGTGGACCCTGTATTAATTAGAAAGAGCTAACTACTGTATGGGTGGGCTGGGAGAAGGCTGTAAGAAACCTTACAGCCGGCTTGCTGGCTGTATTATATAATACTTGCTCTAATATGCATCGCAAGCACAACAAATGGATGATGTTGCCTTGCTGCGCAGTCGTATTTAAATATGCATTGCAGCGATCAATTGAATAGCAAGTTTGTACCTTTTGTTGTTCCCACGAAAGAGATTTGTCCTCTTGGCGCCACTTGACATATATGCTTGCTTCGATAGAGGGAAAGTGCTCGTGTATGTCAGTAAGCAAGTAGTATATGCTTTCTTCGACTTTGAAACAGAGCGAGCTGAGCAAATGTTTATATATTTAGTGTCAGCATGATATATAGGTCGGGGACTGAAGGGGAGTAGGATCCATTGTTTTTAATAAGCTTTTCCTAATAGATTGAGTCTTTAGCGTCGGTGTGTCTCTCTATGCTAAATTTTTTGGTATTGGTGGTTTATCTCCTTCTCCTCGTCTCCGGCGACAGTGAAGAGGAAAGGTGGAATCGCCTTACGCGTCAGCATCTTCATTGACATGACGACAAGGAGACTTTTATTTCTGGATGGCGGCATCAAGGAGGAGATGATGTCGCCACCGTGGAATGATTTTCTCCGGTCTCTTCTCCATTTTGTTATGGTTAGATCTGGACACAATGAAGGACTACGGACAATAAGTTTTAGATCAGTCTTCCTCATTTTTCGATTGTGTCGGAAAGAAGAAGGAAGACACACGAAAAGAAGAAGATCCTTAATTTCACCTACATGAATGTTGGTTGCCGTTTGTTGAGCATTTGTTCTCAGACCGTCTTTCATTGCAGTGTTGCTCGTGTGTCTTCCACACTGCAAAGCATCTAATAGGTTAGGTTCTTAGTTGTGCTATTCACGGCGTGGGTACTTTTTTGCAATCTAGAGTGATGGTAATTTCTTGATGTACCTAGCTGTCATATAATATAATTCTTTTTTTGTCGCTTAAAAATATAGGTGCATGCAATAGATTAGGTTTTGAAATGCAATAATTTGAATTTTAAAAACATTTACCATGTCCTATGCCATTAGTCATCCTTGTTATTCACTCTACCAAGTTACAAAATAAAAAAAAAAAAAAAATTGAGCTCTCTAAGAATTCTATTTTTTAGAAAAAAATCAAAAGTTACTGTTCAAAAGCATGTGGTGTACCACATAACAAGTTTAGGGGTCAGACACTTAACAAGTTTAGTGTGCTAGACATGCATTTTCAAAGTTCAGGAGCTCATGTGATATACGCTTAAAAGTTCAAGTACCTCACGGTAACTCTAGTCCATTTCTTCTTTGGCTAGATTAACTTGCACTTGGGAGTTCAGCTTGCTATCAAAGATTCTTTTCTCCCCTACTAGATGTTCCAAGCCGTATATAAATGAGCAACGCTACGATCATTCTCCTTTGTCTAGCATTGTGCTTTGCCAGCCACCAATCTTATTGTTGGTGGTAAATAAATATTATACTTTAGGGACTAATATGTAAAATTGTAAATTATAGATAGAAGGAAACAAAGAAGTAGGATCCATTCAAGCTTATCCAGATTAAAAAAAAAATCAAGCTTATCCAGCTAGCCTCCCCAAACGTTCTGCTAAAAAAAAAGTTCACGCTCTTCTCTCATACAATCTAAATCCAAAATTTCCCTCAAAATCACCCATTAATCTTCAACACTTATTTTTTGTACTGTAGCATTATCCTCGGGTTGAGGCAACCGAATCCCCTATCCAACTCGATTCCTAAGTTGCATCCAAGCCTCCTTTGCAAATAGGCATTAGATGCAAAGGTGCACCAACACTTCTGGCTCTTGATCACACAAAGCACAAGTTGGATTGCATTGTCAGTGTTCCTGGATTCAAGCTTGTCTTTTGTATGAACCATTGACAGCCTAGACCAAGAGCCAAGCGAAGAATTTGTGCTTTTCCCTTGGCATGTGTGCTACCAGCTACCTAAAATGTAGTACCATCCTTCAAACGGCCGGTTCCTTCGGTATTGTATATAAAAACTGCAGTCCATTTCGAAGTGATCTCATAGTCTAGATTGTAAAGCTGCTGATTGTGCTCTAAGTCCCAAAATTGAACAAATTCATACATTTGATGAACTGATCCCATTTTCCAAAGACCTCGTCTAGCCTGGTTCATATTAGTTAGATCAGTCTATACATTTGTAATGTTGTTGCTAGAGCTGCAAGGGGTTCGGTACTTACATGTGTAGTGGATTTCCATGTCTTCAACTTCATCTGAGAACTTTGTAGGTACAGAGAATATTAGCCAACACACGAGCTTTTCTGTTCCCTTGTGAATCTTGCACCTGAAATGGTGCTTTGTTCAATCTTATTTATATGTTGTGACAGCAGACTTTAAATTCGGCTAAAAGCAGGACAGAGTAATGGCAGTCGGTCACTAATCACATATTTGTTTCTTTGACAGGGATGAAGCTCTCTGGGATTCTACGCAAGAGCACAAGCAGTAGTATCATGGTTTAGTGGTGACAAGAAGCCCTTTAATCTTGGTCTTTTGGGTAATTGGCAATTTGGCATGACTGTAAAATCTGTCTGTCATCGGTATGTAGGTACTAATAGTATGTAAGTCGTCGGTATGTAGGTACTGAACTAGAGTTGGCTATGTAAGTCGTCGGTATGTAGGTACTGAACTAGAGTTGGCTATGTAATTCGTCGGTATGTAGGTACTGAACTAGAGTTGGCTATGTAAGTCGTCGGTATTTAGGTACTGAACTAGAGTTGGCTCTGAAGGTTCCATTATAACAGTATGTAAGGTATTTGGCTCTGAAGCTTACTGTTTTTATATTATGTTGTCGTTAATGCAAGCACCATGACAGCACCTCCCTTGCCGCGGCCGGCATGGCGCACGTCCCTGGAGCTACCCCAAGTTCCCCAGAGGTTGCCGATGCACTAAGCCACCACCTGCAAGTTCCTCGCCGCAACATCTTGGTGACCAGCCACAGGCCCGGGGTCTTCGTGGTGGAGTTCAGGCAGGCGTCGGAGGGACGTGCCTGGATTCATGATCCTTTGGCTAAGGCTGTGCCGGCGTGCCAGCACTCTGTCTGCTGCTCGTCGGAGGGAGACGCCGGCAGGGTGGAGGTCCCAAACACCACCGTGCAGGCTGCAGCTGGCAACATCACCCAGCCAAACATATTGTTTGGTCCTGAGATACAGCTCGAGAAGGATACCCAGGTGGTCGAGATCTCAGAGCCTGTGATTCAGATGGACATTGATGCGGATCCCTACTCAGGTATGGTGTTGCATGCTGATGCTGGCATTGTTGGGGATGATGTTGCTGAGGTTGTCGAGCTCCCTAACCCGGCTACACCCTTGGAGGAGGACAGCCAGGCTATTGCTATCTCTGTCTGCGACACCAACATTGCGGCAAATCCCTCATCTACGGATGGAGACGAAGCTCGGGAAGCGAGTGCACTAGCTATTGCTGAGTCGCAGAGAGCGGATGATACTGACGGAGGTGTTTGCGAGGTGGAGGGATTGATGGGGGATACGACGGATGACCAGGTCGGGGGGTCGATGCAGGGGACAACGCCAGAGGAGTTCCCTGATATCTTTGTTGGGCTCTTCAAGGAGCTGCCGCCACCGATCTTGCCGCTGCCGCCCAGGCCGACACCTCAGGTTGCTTGCTCGCCTGCACCACGGGCGCGCAAGGCCAAGAAAGACATGGTGCCCACTCGTTCTAGCTCCGCTGGCGGCCAAGCCTTCCTCAGTGCCAGTGGCTAACCGGGCACAACTCAAACTGATGAAGGAACTCAGCTTCATTGATGACCCGCAACAGCAGGTGCCTGATGAGGTGGTGACTGAGTACATTCATATGTACGCCGATGACCTCCCGGAGCTGGCAGTTAGGGCCATCCAGAAGGCGTCAAAAATGGGGAACAAGAAGCTGTTGAAGATGCTGGAAGCAGTGGCACAGGAAGCAGGCACCATGGAGATGGAGGCCTGATCAGTCTGCTGCACTGGTTGTGTGTTGTTTGTCAGGTTACCTATGTTAGCTAGATTAGTGTCAGTGTCGGCTGGTCTAAAATCGGGGTTTCTTCGGTGTTGTGTTATGTCTGTGCTGTTGAGTAGTCCCGACCACCAGGGTATCTTTGAGCTGGGGTCTGAGGGGCTGGTTGCTAGAACATTAAGTGCGTAGTCAGCTAAGTTTGTAATCCCGGCTAAGCCTAGGCTATGCCGGGTAGCGCTACTCGCGCTTGTACCGGATGTTTTGCTTCCTTCTCTTAATATAACCAAAGCCGGAAACCGGATCTTTCAAAAAAATTAAAATCTCAGTTGCTTTTGATTAGCTACTCTGTATTCATGGCAAATTGGTTCATCGGTTATTTAGCTGTAAGCTCATTTCAGTTGTTGTAAATGTGTTATGTACTTTTTTTTTTAGAACACGGTGTGCAATTTGGTCATGGCCATACAGTCAAAAGCACGAGACGGTGCGTCAGGGACGGTGATCAAGAACACTGTTGTCTTCCATTGACAGCCTAGACCAAGAGTCAAGCGAAGAATTTGTGCTTCTCCTTTGGCATGCCCTCCATATTGTGTGCTACCTAAAAATGTAGGAGTAGTACCATTCTTCAAACTGAGTCAGGTACTCAACTCGGTATTGTGACTCAACTCGGTATTGTATATATGTCCCGTCTGCAGTCCATTTCGAAGTGATCTCATAGTCTAGATTGTTAAGCTTCTGATTGTGCACTCAGTCCCAAAATTGAACAAATTCATACATTTGATGAACTGATCCCATTTTCCAAAGACCTCGTCTAGCTCAGTTCATATTAGTTAGATCAGCCTATACTGATTGATTCTTCTCCAAGCCAAGTAGATACAGGTGATGTGCAAGGTACAATGCTTTTCCTTAAGCCACTAAAATTGCCGAAATTTTGCTTTATCACCTCTTCCAATATGTATCCTAGTACTTGCCAAAAAAAAAAAAAAGCTCTACCAATACTATCCCAAGGTTATTGTGTCCCGACTCATGGCCGATTAGGTTGGCCCAACTCATGGTCGATTCGGGCCCAACTCATGGTCAGCCTAAAACCACGTACGGGACTCGGCATGCAACTCTGGTTTTTTCTTGAAAGACGACGACGGACGACGCACACAAAACCTACACGACGGCTTGCAAAAGCAGCAGCCGCCTGCATGGCGGAAAGACCAGCGTCGCCTCCCGTTCTCGTCACAGACGACGGCCCCGAGGCGGAGGAGGCAGCGGCGGCGGCTCCACGGCGACGCCGCCGCATGAACTCGCGCTCGCGGCACATGTCCATGAACTTGGCGACCTCTCTGGCGATTAGGCGGCGCCAGCGCCGGCAGGTGGCTGTACAGCGGGCGAGGTCGGCCGGGTGCAGATATGCGAACACGCGGAGGAAGACTTCATCCGCGTCCTCCACGGACGTCACCATCCGCTCGGGGCACTTGCTGACGATGCCTTCCATGGGCGGAGACGACGACGACGTCTTCTCGTCGGTGCTGGACTTTCCGGCGGCAGAAACTTGCACTGGCGGCGACGGCGACATCGAGTGAGATCGAGACGTGGATCGTTGATCGAGAAGTTGTGAGTATTTTTAGGACAATTTTACTTGTACTTTCTTTTCTATATATATTCCATCAATCCTAGCCTGACTAGTAACTATATATCGAAGTCGAATCCAACGTTAGAAATCACAATCCTTGGTCGACTCGTTGATCCGGGACATAAGATGTTTTTTTTTTTTTTTTTTTTTTTTTACTTTAACTACGGAAACAAGATCTGAGATTCAGCTGTAGTTACTACTCTCAATTCAGATTCTTCTGGTTATAGAATTGGAAATCTTGGCTTTCGGCAATTTCAGTTGTCATGATATGCCCTGTTACATACAAGCAGAGCATTTATGATTGCAAAACGGAGCTGTTTTGGTCTCAAATCAAAATGACTCCGGTACATTCGGAGGAGAGTGTCGCACTCCCAAACACAAGCTAAACACAAGCTAAACACATGCTCTTATGATCTGACTTTGCTTGTAACTTCAGTTGATAGCACTTCCAGTTCATGGTTTAGACATGCCAGGCATAAAAACCATGGAGCGAATCCGTAGCCACCTCAATGGCAAATGGACCACAGGCAGCTCTATTTGCAGTGAAAGCAGGTGCAAGAACACAGCCAACCTTTTATTCCATTCCATTCCATTCAATTCAATTCAATTCTATGGAGCTACCCATTCATCATCCCGCCAGGCAGGAAGCTACCTATAGTACACGAGCCAGCGGCAAAGACAAGACAAAAGGAGATTAGCTTTACCACCAGAGATATGCACCTCCTAAAGCACAATTACATCTAGCGCAATGATTTGCCTTTGGCCGCAGTTGCAGATTACAATTGAAACAAATCTCTCTCCAATCAAATGGCTATTGATACAACAGGTTTAGTTTCCGGCAATGCATGCTCAGCGCACCGCACGATTCACAAAGCCGCGGCCTGCAAAGCTAACTCTGCTCTTCATGCTTCTTGCCGCTGCATGCTGTGAAATGATGTCACAGCGTACTCCTCGTTCATCGGTTCCATGCAGTAGAACAACGCCTTGGCAGTCGTATTCGTGTTGGTGGACTACCCTCATCACCAGGGCTTCTCCGGTAACGGGTTTTCCTGATTTCGTACCCTATGGAGTGCAAGTCGTCACATATCTCGTGCCTCGCCAGAGACACAAGCCCAGGCAATATTTCCCTCTGGAAATCTCTCAACCCCCTCCCTCTCTTCAGCTTAATCCCACATGAAGGTCCATCCTTGTCAGGTGCTCTCACTGGGACTGATTCCCCATCATCTTTCATCTCCTCTAGGCTCAGTATGCTTTCCTCAAAAGAATTCAATGAAGGTGCAGGTTCCTTTGTTGCATCCTCAGTGTCTGTTTCGCCATAGTTTCCAGGGCCATCTGTCAACCATGCAGAGCTTCTCACAAACATGGAAACAAGTATCTCAGCTGCTGTAGCAGCACTTTTTTTGTCCTCTCCCATCTCCGTTTCATTAAAGCTTGCAACTGATGCCACATTACATGACGGTCTCGATCGTGGACATGCATAGTCGCGGCCTTGAGGAGTTTCGGGATCACAACAGACCTGTTAGTTGCAATTCCAGAAACTGGACTCTGTAAATCTTCACCATCCGAGCTCTTAGCAGCCATATTCTGGTTTGTAATAATTGGACATTCAATGGGAGAAATATTTCTCTGAGCCTCATTCTGAGCCAAACAATGTCTGCCATCATTATTTACATGTTGCCTTAAATAACTGCTTTCAAAATTTACTGGAAAATCAGTGCTCTCAACTGCTACATTTAGGTCAAAGTCTTCCACTTTGTGCTCAGATATTACCGTTATAGTTTCCTCTCGGTTATCCCTATGTACAACAACAGCTGCTTGTACTTGTCCCAATAAATTTGTGGCTTGGCTGCTTCCCAGTTTAGTTAAACCTGAATAAGAATTATTTTCACCGCTGGAGCGAACTGAGAGTTCTTTCCGTTGTAGTTCCATTTCCATACAACCCTGAGAGTCCAATCTGGAAATCATCTGATGATGAGTATTTTTTTCTGGGTGGATTTGACGTTTCCATAAAGAAAGGCTTGTGGCTCTGGAAATCACGAAATACACCTGCAGCCAACACTTCCCTTGAACTATCTGGAACAGTGATAGTCGTGGCAACTGTTACGGAGGATCCTTTCGTTGATCCGATACTAGATTCACTTCCTTTGAAGAATGTTTTGCTCGAACTGTTGCAAAAACCTCCAGACTGTCTTGCAGCAGAACTAGTTGAAGTAGAACACACCAATTTTGAGGGATCGGGACAAAAGTTAGAATCATCCTCCTGGGCTACATTCAGATCGATAAACATGTGTCCAGATGCCGAATTCTTTGTTCTGGCAGGTGAATGACTGTCAGGAGTATCACTGGAACCAACTGAACCTGCATATAGATTGCAAGAGACAATCAAATACCTCATGAGAATGTTGCACTGATCAAGTGTGCAATAAACAACACACAGTGCACAAGAAGCAGATGTAAGCATAGCACAAAAGATATTCTTGCAGCAATCAATTTGACTAACAGCACGGGATACCTTATTAAGAGCTCAGAAATTGAAGGCAGAGCCCTTTTAGTGATACCATTACAAGAGCATTCAGATATGAATTCTGTTAGAAAATCATAGATGCAGCACGCTGACGGCATCAAATCAATTGATGTGAAAGCGCACAAGATAACAAGTGCCATAGAACAAAGAAGCACACGGCAAAGAACACCGAGGCACAAAATTTGTTAATAAGGCTAGCCTTGCGGCCTACATCCGTGGCTCAATGAGTGTGGGCGCTCTGTCCCTATAATCAGCAGCTACACCGGCATTAGGATGCTGTCAGACCAGAGCGGCCACCTAAACCAGCTGCCAAGTCATATCACGGTTACAAGGTGCCAAGGTGGTGCCCTCATATTTATGGATGGTCCTGTTGTAACTAACCATACACATATTCAACACAAATCTAACAGCTCCACCTTGGCGATTATGCACGCCACATTGAGGTCTTACATGCGATAACCACCGTTTATGATATATCCTAACATTCAGTCATGCAGCCTAAATCCCAGGGCAATAACTATCAGCGCATCTCCCCAACAAACAGCAGCTCCAGCTGCATCTATACGCCGCCGTCGCCGAAACCAGCATCAGATCATCTCACAGTTACAACAGTAGTGCTTTCATATTTATGGGTGGATATAAAGCATAGCCTAAAGTTTATCCATAACCACCTATCCGGCTATCCCAATTTCAATTCAAGTCCTAACCTGACTACCTAACCATATACACATATGGAGAGCTGCTACATATTAAGGTTTTGTTGTGTGTTATTCTTTCAAAAGTAGTCTATGACTCCATGTATAGTATTACGAGAAAGTTACTTTGCTGTGCATTGATAGATGCACATGCAAATTCTAGTAGTACCATTGCAATTTGCAAAAGCATTTGGAATCTCCAGAGATATATGAAGTATGATACTCTAAACAGGGCAAAGATAAGGAATTTTGATGAACTAACCAGACGTAACATAAGGGGCGCTTTGATCTGTGCATAAGTGACCACGCATCACCGAAGAGCTATCCAATGCAACACATTGCGAATTATCTGAAAGACCACCATTATGGTTAGCATAGTCTACATCCTCATCATCTAATGTGGCTGGTTTCTCTAAATCAATGATATAGTGGCAACCAGACTTTCCCTGTACACTGTCCAATGCGGCAGGTTTCTCTAAATCAATGATATAGTGGCAACCAGACTTCCCCTGTACACTGCAATCCAATGCGTCTGGTTTCTCTAAATCAATGATATAGTGGCAACCAGTTCTCTGTACACTGCAATCCAATGTGGCTGGTTTCTCTAAATCAATGATATAGTGACAACCAGACTTTCCCTGCACACTGCAAGAGTCAGGCTTCCTCGGAATTGAACCCTTGGCATCCAAATTCCCCCATGAGGCCCCATTGACCGGGAAATGAGGGGCCTGCCTGCCTAGCTCATGACAATGGCTAAAACCATCTGGATTCTGTGTTTTATTCAAATCCACCTGTGATAGCAAAACCTCGTCTCTTTGGAACACTTGCTTCCTCGGAATTGAACCCTTGGCATCCAAATCCCCCCATGAGACCCCATTGACAAGGAAATGAGGGGGCTGCCTGCCTAGCTCATGACAATGGCTAAAACCATCTGGATTCTGTGTTTTATTCAAATCCACCTGCAATAGCAAAACCCCATCAATTTGGAACACCTAGGTAATAAATAAATGAATCGTTTTCTCATTTTTTAAAAAACTTCTCACCATGTGAGAAGGATGGTGAGCATATAGCAGAGCATCAGATGAGTGGTTCCACAAGGGCGTCACATCCATGACAGTGAGATTATTGTGAGTCCAATACAGCCTTGGTCAGTCCTTGACCTGCAACAAACACAATCGCAATCCATCATCACACCCGTTGACAAAACCAGGGTATATAAACAGATACCAGTACAATACAACTACTTGAAAAACTGATCCCATGATAAAACTAATAAATGAATATTAGTATATGGCGCCCAAACAAATCGTAAAGCTGGCTCCTGCAACTCTGAGATTGTTTGCTCACAATTCTAATTACTTCGTGCATTGTCTACTCGCAATCCTAGTTATTACAGTGACTCCTACAACTCTGAGATTGTTGCAACGGTGCCAGCTCCTCCATCATATTAGGCTACAATAGTTCCATCTGACTACACATGCAAATTTTGAGATGCCTTGTTGACAGTTTGCACGTGCATCTTGTGAGAATGGACGTAAACAAATGGTCCATCACTTTTGCCTTGAGAATTAACAAATCTGGCATTGCTTGATCTAACAAAAGGTGATTATGGGGTGCACATCAATGCTATTTTACTTGTTTTGTGAACCAATGACCTGTTACTTTGCGTGGCACATGTGGATCAGTGACCTGTTATTTCGATCGAATAATGTGAATCAATTAACAGTTATATATATGGACACAAGTGATGCTTGTCAATTGTCATTATCATCTTATTGTTTATAATAAAAAAAAAGTTGGTCATATAGGTCAAACAAATCAAGTGTCACCAGCAAATTTAGTGCACCCCGAAAAAATTGTTCTGTAATCTGCCCCCAACATTTATTACTGCAATCAACAACAGCAAACTCACCAATCCATCCACCCGATTACACCTAAACTTGTACTATGTGTCTCTCTCAGTGTACCAAACAAATGCAAAAATCGCAGATCCAGAGCGGAAAAGAGGGACAGCATGGTGTCCTCCTACACATGATAATCTACCGCCACATACACTCTCAATCCACCACTAAAACATCTAGATCTGACAGTAAAACGGAGGAAAGCAAAGGCCCTCACCTTCTGGCTCGGGGGAAGTACCAAGCCGAGATTCAGGTCGCCGACACCGGCTACTGGGACCAGTGGAGCCGGCCGGGCGGCGTCCTTTGCAGGGGAGCAGCAGGACGTACGGGATCCTGGCCGCCTGCCTGCTTCACGGACGGGTTCCTTCCTGGATGGCGACGAGACCGGACTTCAGGTGAGCAGGGACAAGGAGCTCGTTCCGGCGATCAGGACGACAGGGCGGTCTCCGATGATGCCGGCGCGGGCACAAGCGGCGTAGGGCGGGGGCCGCGCCATCGCTGGACCGCGGGTGGAGCTTCCCCGCGCACTAGCGGACAGACTGACTGGCGGCAGCTGTTGGGTTCGGGGAAGGAAGGAACGGGTGGGAGAGGGAGAGCGCCGGGGGGGGGGGGGATTTTTTTTTCTTATATATGAGTGGCAATGGTGGGTAAATTTGGAGAACTTGATGGGGAATTTCGTAACGCGAATGGTGGGGAGGGACTGTGGCGTGGGAGCGTGGGAGTGCGGGGAGCAGGGTTTTTCGCAAGTTGAGATCGATTCTGTGTACTCCCTCCAAATTGGAGCTGTTTCTTTTTTCTGAGTAGATTCTTTGATGGAGCAGGGTTTTTCGCAAGTTGCTGGTATTAATAAAGCATGCTACAGTAAAAAGTGATATTTTGCACAAATTTTAGAACAAAAGGCAGTAGTCAAATTTGGAGTTGTCTCTGTTTTTGTATTGTAGCATTGTCATGTAAGTGTGAGTATTCAAATAAGGACCCGATTGGTTTCGGGGAGATTACTAAGAATTTGGGCTCTGTTTTAATTAATTTTTCTGTTCATGTCTTTAAAATCCATTGGGATCCTTTGGTTCCAATGAGATTTAAGAATTCGGAGTATAGAATTTCATCCAGATTTCCTACTCCCGGTCAGGATTGGCGTTTTAGCTTTTAACCGATACAACATTAAATCTTTGATTGCATCGCGTAGGGCATTCAACTAGATGTGAATCTCGACCTTTTACTGACGACGGTCCAACCGGGACAGAGGTAGTAGATTCTATTCTATTGGGTTTTAATGTAATAGACAAAAGAATCCAATGAATGCGTTTTTATGTACCAAATTCCTATTCTATTCTTGGGTTTTAATGTATATAGACACAAGAATCCAATGAATGTGTTAGATTTTATCTATCCAAATTCTTAAAAGCCACATGATCCAAATGGGACCTAAAAGATGTGTGTTCGATTGTCCCGTGCCTTCAACAAGCTATTTTCAATCTTTTTTTTTTTTTTTTTGATAAATATTGTGGTGTTGCCCGAAGCAATTTCCTATCAACTTTCACTATTGTTGATTATAGAATATGCAAATACAATGTTGTCTTCTAATGTTGACGGCTTGTAGACTACGATGTTGTTTGGTTTTTATGGACTAAACTTTTTTCTAGTCCTAGGGACTAATAAAAAAAGTCTCTTCAAGAGAGTCTTTTAGGGACTAATAGAGTAAAAGTTTAAAAAAATCTCTCCTATTTGGTTTGATAGGGACTAAAAATTCCCTAAACTAAACGACCCCTAAGACCATCTGCACCGGTGAACCGTAAGACATTTGGAGGAGATAGGTAACGTAAAAAAGAGCTGCGGCCGGACTCTTGTAGCTTACCGCTACACTCTCGAGAATGGTCCATCACGGTACAGATAGCGAGACATAGCGTGCCTCCGTGCGACCAAGTGGGGTCCGCCCGATGGCAGAGAAGCGGGCAACAGAGAGAGCAGCGGAGAGAGAGGAGAGAGGTGATACCATGCGGTCACGGGTCCCATTGTTTCAAATACCAAAAAAAATGTTATATCTCGCAAACAAAAAACCAAATTAAATTCGATTGCACCACTAAATTCGTTTCGATAAATCCTTCAAAACAAGATCACACATGAATATATTTAGATAAAATTATAAATGGGCCCCATTTGTTGGTGGTTGGTATAGAGTAGAGATATAAAGAAAGATGAGTGCGGAAGATAAGATCTTGTAAAGGAGGAATCTTGATGGACTAGGATGTATAGAGAAGGTAAATAGAAGTAACATGAGTGCGGATAGTGTAACTACCCCAACGGAGAGCATCGCCGTGTCAGTAAGCATGTCAGTGAACAACGATTCGCGATAGGGACCCACTGAGCAAATAAACAACACAAGGAATCAGGGATAGGTCATGAGCCAGTTTGGTTGAGCCTCTCCCCTCTCTGCGCATGTGCAACTAAAGCCTCCATGCCGGCCGGGCAAAAAAACTTTCAGCATCGCATCGCATCGCACAATGGGTTGGCTCGAGTCGGCAAAAACTACACGCTGTGGGTGGTCTAACTCAAGCACCAATTATTGTGAGCTGTACGGACATCAGGGTACAATATAAAGCCTTTGTAGTATAAAGTTTCATGCTACAATGAACGGTTCAGCAGCCTATGCCTATCTACTTTGGTGGTGTCTAATTTTAAGGTCAGATGAGTTTGCATGCAGCACGTACGGCATGATTTTACCTTTGCACCAGTCAAATCACAAGCTAGTGTCATCTCAAGCTATGACATCAAAAATAGTTTCAGGTCTAAAAACTCAGTAGCAAGCTCACATTCAGATGTGAACACACATGAAAATCTAGATTGCTTCATCCACTAAACAAGATTCAACTCTGGGCAATATCCAGATCGGGGCACGTGATGTTGATAGCAGTAAAGAAATGGTCGATCAGTGTTACATGGTTGTTTATCACCTCTCTTGTCAATATTCAGTTTTGGGCACCTAGTTGCCATTTGGGCTATTCTGTATATTTATCAAGACACATGCTCACCTTTGTTTTTTATATCCATCCTTGGCTACCACCTACTAGAGAAATGCCTTTAAAGATAGGCCTACAAGTGAACATGATGCACCAGCTCAGTGAATCGACATCATGTGCCTTTTGTATGATGTCATTTTGCAGTTAACGTGTTGCATTCAGTGGGGATCAGCATTAAGGCTTCTCAATTATTTGCCTCCATGAACATGCTCAAGTCAAATAATCTGTAGATTGTTAGTTGTGTTCAATCAGCAGTTTGGTAATTTCGTATCCTTCGTCATTCAAGTTTCCCTCGAGGACGAGGGTCTCCAAGGGGAGAGCTTTCATGGCCTATGGAGTATTAGTACGAGGATATGTATGCATATATAAATATATGTATATGTGTCTAGAGCACCAACCTTTCTCCAAACTTTCCAAAATTCTCATCACATCGAAACATTAAATGCACCCAAAAGACGCATGTCCGGGTATAAAATGTAGGTAAACAAAAAAACTAATTGCATAGTTTAGATGTACATTGCGAGGCGATTCTTTTGAGCCTAGTTACCCCATGGTAGGATAATATTTACCACAAACAAACGAAACATGCTACGGTCTTTTTTCGGTTATTCTACAGTGCTTTTTGGAGCCTAAAATTGGTGCTCTAAACACACCCTCCGTGTGTTAGATGGAAAAAAAAAAAAGAACAACAATGAATAATGAACTAATCAAAATTACTTCATCCTCTCTCTCTCTCTTCCCCCTTTTCTTATTGAACCCAACTCTACCTTTTCCTTAGTCGATTTTCCACGGTTATCGTCGGATTCCTCATGGGATCCTGACACAGACCTAAGAAAGGGACATGGGGTGTACGCATTTATCTTTCATAATAGCAAAGGTGGATAATTTAGATACAAACTTGATTTTTTTTTAGTTATCTTTGATTATAACAAAGGTGGGTAATTTAGATACAAATTTAGGGGGTCATTTGATTATCTTTTATAATGATAGAGGTGAGTAATCTAGATGCAAAATTAGGTGGTTCCTTTATGTATATTGTTCATAATAGCATAGGTGGGTTTTTTTTATAAAACAGAACAAATCCTATGGCTAGTATTGGAGAGATGATGAATAGAGTCTATCAATTAATTGCTAGGTGTTTTTATTATTGCAAGAATTTTTAGGATTTATCTTTTTCTTTCTAGCACGTTTTGATGACAATAACGTTGGAGCGAGCCTCTAATTATTTATAGTAATAAGAAGTAAAAATACGAGGGTAAATATAACCCTAAGTACTACAAAGAGTAATTCATTATACCAAATACAAACCAGAACGAACTAGTACTTATCCTTAAGTAGAATCACTACTAGCTTTTTTTTTTTTTCTCGATCACATAAAAAGGCTTGCGTGTTTTTGTATTAAGCTGGAATAGAAAGTTTTACAAATGAGTTTTTATAAGCTTTGGGGATTGGTCTCTATGATTTTCAACAAGCATGATCCCCCAGCATTGTTGCTTTCTAGTGTATTAATCGCTGCACTAAACAACCTAAGCTCTTCGCGCCGGCGGTGATCCACATCTCGGCCTCATACTTGATGAGCTTGAGCAGGTCAGCCACCTGTGTGCTTGCTCCTCGGAAGCATCTGGCGTTTCTTTCCTTCTATAATTCCCAAGCGACCAGCTCAAAAGATTGAGTCGTCTCCTTGGTGACAATGCCCCCTGCCATTGTGTTCTCCAAGTTCGCCACCAATCGTAGGTGGATTCTGTTGGCTACAGCTAACCTGTTTTTTCGAAAACGCAAGAGAGCTGCGCTTCATTATATTAAGAAGAAAAAAATGGGACAAGAACCCAAACACCTACACACACTCCACACACACCACATTAAAAGTTTTAGATTACATTCTCGCCTGTTAAAAAAAATAAAGACTACCACAAACCAACAACCAGGCTACTCTAAGACAAAAATGCCGGGGTAGTCAAGGAAGAGAGGCTTCGTGCGCCTGCTATCTCCCAAAGATGTCGTTCCTCGCTGCTAACATTAAGAGCCCTTGCAATGCTAGGAGCAGCTCCGTCAAAAACACAAGAGTTGCAGTGAGTCCAAAGAACCCAAGCACCTAGAACAACCAGAGAATTGAGACCTTTCTTTTGCTGTTCCGGAGCAGATGCCACAATTTGTCCCACCAATCATCGAACACCATATCAGTTGCCTGAGGAGCAAATTGCTGCAACCCAACCTGACATAGCAGGGATACCTGTCTCCTGCTGCAGCTAACCTGTCTCCTGTAGTGCCGAGCGTATGAGCCACCAGACTTGTTTGGAGTAGGAGCATTGGACAATGATGTGGTCGATGGATTCAGGTTCTTGATCGCACAGGTAACAGTTGTCCTGAGCCGCTAGACCGTGTCGTCGTCGCCGATCAGCTGTTCATAGTCGCTTCCTGAGGGCCAGCCATAGGAACAGCTTGAATCACTACTAGCTCAAAATATAATACAATACAAATTGGAAACGGTACATATCATAAGCACAAGTTATTTATTTGCATGCTCTGAAAGCATGACAACGACAAATTATTGATGCCTGGCCTTGCAGTGCATAATAATAAGTTGGGACTTCGCAAGCAACTTTTCAATCATGCATCGCCTCAACATTTCTCCTCGTCCGATCGCGATCCAAAGCGTGCCCAGTGAGGCAAGCCAGGGCTGAAGTGGCTTGACACAACTCGCGAGTTGAGCAGCCGGATGATGGCCGGCACCGTCGTCACGCATCGGGGGACCTTGTACTGCGCCATGGACGTGCCGCCGTGGGAGACGGCGTAGTCGGTGAGCTCCTCAAGCATTATGTTCAACTTTTGTGTCATAATAACTTTTGGATTCTAAGGAATCTAAGATACCCAAAACATGCCAATATCTAACTGAACTTTTCTTACAACAGAAAATCAGCAGCTGAATAAAACATGCATAACTGGAGATATATGTATCCGAACTTTATGATCTTTAATAATATGGAAAGCCTATAAAATTACCTACAACTTCCATGGATATCATTTCAAGAAATTATGGACTTAAGATATCGTAAAACTGAATGCATCTAATACTGTCCAGAATTCTGACAGCACAAATGCATCATCAAACAATGATCATATCTCCCAAACCATAAGGGCTATTAACATGATCTCTACACCAAAAGAAAGATATTGAAGTCTACTAACACAATATAATTTTTCTATGATTTTAGAGCACATAAAAAGAAGCCTTAAATAACATATAACCAACAACTACAGAATCTGAAAACATAGCAGGACTTAATTTCGAGATTAAAACCCTAACCCCATTCACTAATCGATCGAATTCGGTAAATCCTAACATGGATTCACTTCAAATACAGTGGGGAAAAGATAAATCTTATCCCAACGATGAGTATGACGAAGGCACGCAACGATTGATCACTCATTTCCCCCTTCTTCCTTGTGGCAATCTCCGACACTCACGTCTCGTTGACTTGATCTACTCCGCACACGTCATCACCATAAAAAACCACGAGAGGAAGCATGGAATTGTGGGGAAAACAGGAAAAGAAGATGATGACCAACCGGATTTGGACGAAGAACGAATATGGTAGCGGAAGACATTCAACCCTTAATTTCTCTCTCTTCTCCCTTCTCTATTCTTCTCTTGTTTTTCTCCCATTCGTAAGAGAGGCGGGGGCTCAAGGATAAAGGAATTAGGTTTTCTGAGAAGAGATTAGGAAAGGCACCAGAAAAAGGGCACAGCTACTGCAGTGGTGCGCTACAGTAAATCTTATGAAATTTATATTTTCATGATCCAAACTCCAACAACGCATATGAGCAGTCAAACGGAAAGCATTTGACGTATTATGCGCATCTACGGTCTCTAATTGTCCATCCAAGTGACAAATAAAAAAATTATTTTTTTGCCACTCATTAAAACTTTATTTAATTATTTACCATTTTTGCGCTTGAAACACATAAAACGTATTTTGAGTATTACAAAGTAATTTGTATGTGTTGAATTACCATGATTGTCTAGGCATATATATCATTTTACTGGAAAATATAATTATAAAGGAGAGTATATTGTACATCAAATTAATATTTGTTCAAATCTATAATCTTCTTTTGGTGTGGAACAATATGATCCACTAGAGAGCTGCAATAGCACGAATCATGTCATGTCAAGTTCTCCTAGTTTTCTTTTAAAGAAACACGATAAATTTTAAGAAGAGGAACATTGTTGATTATTGCCGCGCACCACCACAACAACTGCTCCATGTGGTTTGAATGATAACCAATCTTCATACATGTCATGTCAAACTAAGAACAGTTTGCTATCAGAAAAGGGAGGATGATGAGGACATCACTCCTTCGGATAAACACAACACTCCTCAAGTTCCTATACAATGGACAATTACTAGAGTTCGGCGCGACAACTAAAGATTCAGGTGAGCCCCTTCTTAAGTTCTCCCTTTTTGTGATTATAAGAGAAAATTGCTACCTAATTATATTATCATTTTTTAGCAACTTTGGAGTGGATCAAGAAGTACTTCGACAGAGGCACGGAAGCGGAGAAGATCAACGTGGGCGTCCAAGCCAAGTTGCAGTTCCAATCCATATCAAGTTCGAGTCCGCCTCAGATTCTAGGAGCAGACTACACTAAAATCATCACCGGATCGCATACAGACTACATTTTCGATGTTGTACATATACATGAAAAGTTAATTAAAGAGATAAGATTTCCAATGGCACTAGTTCCATATCAAATTTTTATCCGAGTCAAAGAAAATAGATAAAACAAGTGGGCGTACAAAATCTATCAATGTGTTGTGTCACTATCTTCGGGGGCGTTGGGCGTGTATTGTGTCGAGGTCCATTAGGAATTTGTCCAGGGCTCTTTACCCACCCCTAAATTAGTAGTTGTCATTCAAATTCGGGTTTTGGTTTTCCTAGAGGGGGGGGGTGAATAGGCGTTTGCTGAAATTCACAAACTTTTTGCGGCGGATTCAATCACGGGTATCGAAAATTTCGGTCCCAAGCAGAATTAGTGGACTTCTCCAAAATTCGGGTGAGGACTGAATTTTTGAATCCCAGAGAGTAGTGAACTAACAAATTATGAATTGAAATGCTCAAATAATAAAAGTGAGTTCACCACAATAGTAGAGTAGGAGTACTAAGTGAATTTACGCCTTTGCTTGCTCCTCCACCAACACACAATATATATCTTGCCACCACAACAAATAATGCAATCACAAGTCACAAGCA
Source organism: Hyparrhenia diplandra (assembly GCA_015847255.1). Classification (NCBI taxonomy): domain Eukaryota; kingdom Viridiplantae; phylum Streptophyta; class Magnoliopsida; order Poales; family Poaceae; genus Hyparrhenia; species Hyparrhenia diplandra. The sequence continues at coordinate 318,738 of JADLZK010012498.1, forward strand.
CACGGAGACAAGGATTTATCCTGAGGTTCGGTCACACCACAAAGTTGTGCCTACATCCCGTTGTTGAGGCACCACAAAGGTCCTTAGAGTCTCCTTCAACTCCCCTCTTTCCCAAGCGACCACAAAGATCAATAGGGATTTCCACTAGAATCAAAGGGTAATACAAACTTCCCGATGCCCCTCACAAGCACGAATCAAGGGCGTCATCGGGCAACACCTAGCCGACTAGGGTCCCAAGAACCCAAGAGTAATAGAGCGAAAATCAAATCACGGCGGGTGCCACAAGTGCTCAAGAGATGGACCTTACTCCCGGAGTCAAAATCCACGAAGAGCTCACTCCAATCTCACTCACAAGATGGGGATTTGAGGAAGAGTGGGAGGGAATGTGGGAGTTTGAGAGAGAGAGCTTTCTTTCTTAACCCAAGGTTGAAGAAGATGAAAGGAGAATGAGTGAGTGAGAGGAAAGAAATTTGAACCAGTGTTGATGTTCGTTAAGTGCGAAAAGAATAAGAAGGATTCTACAAGCTTACGAGAACACCATTGTAGCTTTTCCCTAGGAGAGTATTCTAGGGTATCGTATCCACACAGGGAAGCTTTTGGCTAAAGCTTCTAATAACTCACAATCATGTATCTACTAACTTAGTAAACCAACTAGACTAAAGAGGGGTAAGTGATAAATGATAATGAATAATAAAGCATAAAGGAAATCTAATAATAATAATAAGACTAAAAAGAATACTATGATAAATGAATAGCTTAGCTAATTAAGAGAACAACGGGAGAGGCAAAGGTTCCTAACTACTTCTCTAATACTTTGGTTCTAAAAGGTGGCTGGAGTATGGATAGATATAGCAATCACACAATAACACTTGAGGGACATCAGAACACTAGCCACGAAAGGGATGAGAAGGGGGCTAAGAAGCTCGACAAGGTCCTACAAACACCAACCCGGCGTGGTGGAATCGTTGGCCATCGTGGCTGTCACCACCTAGGGCTACCACAACTATCCGTAGGAATTGGGTGCAATCTCGGGTAACCTCTAGTCTAGACACCATGTCTACACTATTAATTACTACTCTAATTATGTCTATAACTAGAGCACTCGATGCGGCGAAGATCCTATGCTAAGGCATAATAACTATACTAACCATATATAAATGAAAGGGCATAAAAGTAAATAGAGAAGATAAATATATTAAAGCATAAGTCTTGTAAAGTAAAGATACAAAAGACATACCATAACTCAAGACTTTCCAGAACCTGGAGTGCAGCTCCGCCTCTCCTAACTCTCAACTAGATCTAATCTATTACATTGAAGAGTCTAATCCTAGATCTATATTGAAGAAGAGAGTTCCTTACATTGGGACCCCTCTCTAATCAATGAGATGAGATGAATAATGAAATCTAGGGTTTCGGGGGTGAGGTCTGCCCTGTATTTATAGTCCTCGAGGAACGAATCTAAGCCGTTGGATCCATCAGGCTTAATTCAATGGTCGGATATGATTCTAGGGTTTCCATAGGTCGATTGGAGGAAGCTTCGTAAATTTGGGCCTGTTTGGCCTAACTTTGGTGCGGGTAGCACCACCTTGGTGCCTGGCGGCCCCACCTTTGGCGAAATGACTCTTGATGTCCTCTAGGTCCTTGGAATTCATACCAATGGTCGTGGTTCATAACTTTTGATTACGGACTCCAAATGTGGCAAGTAATATGTCCATTTCGATCGTCTCGTGAGCTCTTCTTAATGCTCCACTCTAATCCATCATTTGAGATACTTTTATTCAGTGAAAACCTGCAAGACAAGTGAGAACACCAAACTCGTGGAACTTGTTAGAATCAAACCCTACATCTAGTGTTTGTGATTCCTTTTGTATCAT